>CM017442.1:47624999-48035340 GCA_007726485.1 Eragrostis curvula | reverse complement strand
TCCGACGCCAACACGAGCTCGCAGAAGCCGAGCGGCGGCTCAAGGAGGAGCGCGAGCGGCTCGAACGCGAGGTGGCGCAGCGCCAGGCCCAGCGCGAACGTGTGCGTGCCATGGGCGCGAAGCCCGGCAGCAGATTCTGGCCGAGGCGGGCAAGCCTCGTTCCCAGATACACCAGGCCCAGCCAGAATGGTCGCCTCGGCTGCGACACTTTTGCGCGCGCTCCGCTCCCCCCTCCCCCAAACCGTCCAACGAGGACCAGCGAAGAATCAGGGGGAGCTCAAGGACCTCCTGGACTTGGCGTCAGTGCAGCTGGCCGAGCCGCGAGCAAAGCTCTGCTGCACGGCGGCGGGAATCCATCGTTTCCTACCGCACGCCAAGCAAAGCCGCGGGCAACAACCTGAAAGTTCCGTCCACCAAACCCCCGAACAAAGTGGGACTGGGGACGCGACGCCCGCGACATTCTGCGGGCAAGGCGCCGCGAGCAAGGGCGAGTTCCACGGTGCGAAACCGAGGACTTTGTCTACGCTTCGCGGCGTGGCGGGAGATTTGACCCGGAGGAAGACAAGCCTCGGGCTCCGGTCCCGGCCGGCCCACGGGCTTTTGGCCGCGCCATCTTGCGGGCTCCCGTCCCCCAGCGGTTTCGGCCGCCCAGCAATATCACGAAGTACAACGGGGAGACGAATCCCGCGTTGTGGCTGGAGGACTACCGCCTGGCGTGCCAAGCCGGCGGTGCCACCGACGAACGGTTCATTATCCGCAACCTCCCCCTCTTCTTGGCCGACTCGGCCAGGACGTGGCTCGAGCATCTCCCGGAGGGCTCAATCCAGGATTGGGTTGACCTCCAGGAGGTGTTCATCGGCAACTTCCAGGGCACGTACGCGCGCCCGGGGAACCCGTGGGACCTTCGGAACTGCCGACAGGGCGCCGACGAGTCCCCGAGGGACTATATCAAGCGGTTCTCCAGGCAATGCAACGCGTTTACCCAATCTCGCTGACGCCGAGGTGATCTCCGCGTTCATAGCGGGCACCGGCAACGAAGGGCTCATTCATGAGCTCGGCCGCAAGAGTCCGCGCTCCATCAAGGAGCTGCTCGACGTGGCCACCAGCTACGCCTCCGGTGAGGATGCGGTCGATGCCCTCCTTCACCGGACTAAAGGCAAGGCAAAGCGGAACGAGAGTTCCGGTGCGGGTCCGTCTGCCCCGCACGACAAGAAGCAAAAGCAGAAGAAGAAGAAGGGCGGCGATCAGCAACGCCGCAACGACGCACTCGTCGCGGCCGTCGAGCGTAAGCAGAAGAAGCCGGCCGTCGACAACGACAGCAAGAACCAGCATTTCGAAAAGATGCTGGAGGCGCCGTGCCCCAACCACGCCTACCCCATCAAGCACGCCCTTAAGGATTGCGGGCTCATGCTGAAGTTCCTGGGCGCGAAGGCCAAGAAGTCCGACCCCAAGGATTCTGACCCCAGGGATGACGGGAAGGACGACAAGGAGGCGGACGGTGGATTTCCGAAAACCACCGGCTGCCTCATGATCTTCGGAGGCGAAGGAGTCAGCTCCTCCAAGCGGCGCCAGAAGCTGGAGCGCCGAGAGGTGTACGCCGCCGAGCCGGCGACTCCGGCCTTCCTCAAGTGGTCCGAGACGGCCATCACCTTCGACCGCGACGACCACCCCGAGTACGTGCCGCGTCCGGGGCGGTACCCACTCGTCGTCGACCCCATCGTCTCCAACAAGCGCCTATCCAAGGTATTGATGGATGGTGGTAGTGGTTTAAATATTTTGTACGCAGAGACCCTCGATGCCATGGGAGTCAGTCGCTCTCGCATCTGACCTTCGGGCGCACCCTTCCATGGGGTCGTGCCCGGAAAGACGGCCATGCCACTCGGGCAAATCGACTTGCCCGTCACCTTCGGCACGCCGATCAACTACCGCACAGAGGTCCTCACCTTCGACGTGGTGGACTTCCCCGGCGCGTACCACGCGATCCTTGGTCGGCCATGTTACGCGAAGTTCATGGCCGTCCCCAACTACACCTACCTCAAGCTCAAGATGCCGGGGCCGAGAGGTGTCATCACCGTGAGCACGTCTGTTCAACGTGCTTACGAGTGTGAAGTAGAGTGCTGTGAGCTGGCCGCGGCGCTCATCAACAAGCCCGACCTGCCGGAGGTCGCCAGCGTGGAGTCCGAGGAGACGCCGACTCCGAAGAAGGCGTCCGGCTCGTTCGAGCCATCCAAGGACACCAAGAAGGTTCCCCTCGACCCGTCCGACCCCGAGGGGAAGGCGGTCATCATCGGGGCGACCCTTTCTGCCAAATAGGAAAGCGCGCTCGTCGATTTCCTTCGCGCCAACAAGGACATCTTCGCGTGGAAACCCTCGGACATGCCAGGGATTCCAAGGGAAATCGCCGAGCACTCCCTCAACATCAAACCGGGATCGAAACCGGTCAAGCAGAGGTTGCGCCGATTCGACGAGGAAAGGCGCCGAGCCATAGGCGACGAGCTGACAAAGCTCCTTGCCGCCGGCTTCATCAAAGAAGTGTATCACCCCGAGTGGCTCTCCAATCCTGTACTTGTTAAAAAGAAAAATGGGAAATGGAGGATGTGTGTTGACTACACAAGTCTCAATAAGGCATGTCCAAAGGACCCGTTTCCTTTGCCACGCATCGACCAAATTGTTGACTGGACCGCAGGGTGCGAAACCCTGTGTTTCCTAGACGCCTACTCGGGCTATCACCAGATCCCACTAAAGATCGGTGATCAAGAGGCAACGGCGTTCATCACTCCCTTCGGCTCATATTGTTACGTTACAATGCCGTTTGGGTTAAAGAATGCCGGCGCCACTTACCAACGTTGTATTATCAAGTGTTTCGGTGATCTCATCGGACGGATCGTGCAAGCGTACGTGGATGACATCGTAGTCAAATCCGTACGAACCGACGACTTAGTCGCCGATCTCAACGCCGTGTTCCAACGGCTAAGAGAGAATGGCATTAAGCTCAATCCCGAGAAATGCGTTTTCGGGGTCCCAAAAGGGATGCTCCTGGGATATTGCGTTTCACAACGCGGCATCGAAGCCAACCCAGAAAAAATCGAAGCCATCGCGAAGATGGGGCCGATCAAAAACCTGAAAGGTGTTCAGAAGCTGACCGGCTGCTTAGCCGCACTCAGTCGATTCATTTCCCGACTCGGGGAAAAGGGGTTGCCACTCTATCGTCTCCTCAAGAAGTCCGACAACTTCGTCTGGACAGCCGAGGCACAAGAGGCTCTTGATCACCTCAAGGCCAGACTCTCTAGCGCCCCGATTCTCACCTCTCCGACCGAGAAGGAGCCCTTGTTGCTCTATATAGCGGCGACAACACAGGTGGTCAGCACCGCCCTGGTGGTGGAGCGAACGGAGTCGGGCAAGGTGCTCAAGGTACAACGGCCCGTGTACTTCGTCAGCGAGGTCCTCTCCGACTGCAAGACAAGGTGGCAGCAGTTCCAGAAGGTGATATACGCGCTGGCCATCACTCGGCGCAAACTCCGTCACTACTTCGACGCCCATCCGATAACCGTCGTCTCCTCCTTCCCCCTTGCTGAGGTTCTAGGCAATCCGGAGGTGTCGGTCAAAATTTCTAAATGGGCGTTAGAATTAATGGATCAGGGAATAGAATTTATGCACCCATCTGCCGTAAAATCACATACCCTGGTAGATTTCATCGCCGAGTGGACCGAAACTCAGTTGCCCATAGTTCCTGTCGAAAGGGGATGTTGGCAGCTGTTTTTTGACGGCTCTCTCACAAAAAGGGGTGCCGGGAGTGGGTGGCTGCTCATCTCTCCGAGAGGTGTGCGAATGCAATATGTCATCCGGCTCAATTTCCCAGCATCACACAATGTAGCCGAGTACGAAGCTCTGCTTAACGGCATGAAAGCAGCTGTCGAGTTAGGAGTCCGTAGGCTCGAAGCCTTTGGCGACTCTCAGCTCGTTGTTAACCAGGTCATGAATGAGTCCACCTGCACTAACCCCAAGATGGCGGCCTACTGTGCCGAAATCCGCCGTCTGGAAGAAAAATTCGATGGTTTTCAGGTTGAACACGTCCCTCGGCGGGACAACGAAACGGCCGATTCGTTGGCCAGGCTGGGGTCCAACCGGGAGGTAATCCCGGCAGGCATTTTTGCCTGCGATCAAGACAAGCCGTCCATCAATGATCCTGCGTCGGCCGACCCGACGAAAGAGCAAGCACAAGAACCGGCTCCGATTGAGGCCAACGAGGCCTTGGTCATCGAGCGCGACAAAAACTCGGGGGCTCCCGCCGACCCCCGCGACGCCTCGCCCGACTCGGGGGCTGACCCCGGGTCCCGCGATGACTGGAGGCAACCCTTCATCGACTATCTCCTGCGACAACAGCTTCCGCCCGACCGCACTGAGGCACGCCGACTCGCAAGGCGCGCCAAGACATTTGCGATGGTCGGCGGCGAGCTGTATAAAAAAGGGCACTCTGGAGTCCTCCAACGCTGTATCCCTCTCGACGAGGGTAGGCAGTTACTCCAGGATATCCATGGCGGAACGTGCGGCCATCACGCTGCACCACGAAGCTTAGTCGGCAACGCGTTCCGGCACGGTTTTTATTGGCCGACCGCTGTCGCCGACGCCCAACGAGTGGTGCGCACTTGCGAAGGGTGCCAGCATTATGCTCGTAAAACTCATCTGCCGGCTCAGGCCCTCCAAACCATCCCTATTACTTGGCCGTTCGCGGTGTGGGGGCTGGACCTGGTTGGACCCCTCAAAAAGGCACCGGGAGGCTACACCCACTTGCTTGTCGCCGTTGACAAGTTCTCAAAGTGGATAGAGGCCAGGCCGATCGGCAAGATTGACTCGGCGCAAGCCGTCAAGTTCTTCACCGACATCGTACATCGATTCGGGGTGCCAAATGCCATCATCACTGACAATGGCACGCAGTTCACGGGGAAGAAATTCCTGAACTTTTGCGACCAATACGGCATCCGAGTCGACTGGGCAGCTGTTTCTCACCCCCAAACGAATGGGCAGTGTGAACGAGCAAATGGCATGGTCCTCCAAGGATTAAAGCCCAGAATCTTCAACAAGCTCAAGAAATTTGCCGGTCGGTGGGCAAAAGAGCTCGATGCAGTGTTGTGGAGCCTAAGGACGACGAAGAGTCGCGCCACTGGCTACACTCCATTCTTCATGGTGTATGGAGCCGAGGCAGTGCTGCCGACTGACCTGGATTATGGGGCCCCGCAGGTGCAAGCGTTTGACCCGGACCTCAACGAGCGCTACCTCGAGGATGCGCTCGACCAGATCGACGAAGCACGAGAAGCCGCGCTCCTGCATTCAGACAAGTATCAACAAGCGCTGCGCCGCTACCACGAACGAAAGGTTAAAGGCCGCGCTTTCGAGGTTGGCGACCTCGTTCTTCGCCTTTTGCAGGGCAATCAGGGTCGGCACAAGCTGACTCCGCCGTGGGAGGGACCATACACCGTTGCGGAGGTGCTCCGGCCCGGAACCTACAAGCTCAAGAACGCCGACGGACGCATACTCGCCAACGCGTGGAACATCGACCAGCTACGTCGTTTTTACCCTTAGCTTGTATCTCCATTTCCTTTTGTACCGTTCAAAGACATGCAAACGAAATAAAAAGAAAGTTCGTTTCTTTCTGTCTTTTTTAAATTCACAACAAGTCCTGACCTGCCGACCGCCGATCCCCGACCCTAACGGCTCGGGGGCTCCACCCGGCGGGTGTGCAAAAAAGGCCGTGTGAAATCCAAAATGCCCATGACAAACGAGCGTCAAGGCCAAGAGCGAAAATTGCGCCGACAACGCGTCCGTGGCTAAGGAATTTACATGAAAATCCTAAGTGCAGGTCCGACTCGGACAGAACTTGAGCGTCGACGATCTCTCGGTCGACCCGACTGGCCGACTCGGGACTCTGACGCCTCGGCGGCTAGGGGCGGCCTGGGTTACCAGTCAGTCGAATGAAAGGTCCAAGGCAATCAGGCGGTCTGAAAGAGGAGGAAGTCACGAAGGGAAAAACACTTAAAATTTCGAATAAGTTTCGAACGAACACAAATTTAAAGAACGAAGTACTTGTTTCATCTAAAATAAAGGCAAGTTTTTTATTTACATGAGGGCCACTCGGCCCAACTCGACTAACTACTCTATCTCCTACTACTCGTCACTCGGAGGCGACGGCAGAGGGAACACGAAGGAGGCGAGGAGGTCGGCAAGCGTCGCCGCGACGGGCGCGGCCTTCTTCTTCAGCTCCTCCATCTCTTCATCGGAGAAGCCAGGCACCATGCCCAGCGACAAGCCCTCGAGGTCGAGGGAGTCGCCGTAGTGCGTCTGCTCCATCACCAACGTCCAGAAGACTCCGGCCTCGAAGCTCTCACGACGGAGGGCACCGAAGCGGTTGGAGATGGAAAGCAAGCGCGCCTCCAGGGTGGTGGTCCCGTCCGGCTGTGGCACCTGCAGCTCGTCAACGAGAAGCTCGGCGCCGATCCGCAGCCGCTCCAGCTGGGTGTTCTCGCCCCGCGCCACCTCCAGGTCCGCCCTGAGCGCTGAAAACCAAATAAACAAGAAAATCAAACAAGCGAACGCCGAGGCGAATGGATCAAGGCAGAGGTACAGCAACCTTACCTTCAACCTCCTTCTCCAACCCGGCAACCCGGGCGGTGAGCTGGGAGACCAACTCGGAGGACGTCCGTCGAAGCACTCGTTCGGAGTCGGCCGCCTCGCGTGCCTTGGCCGCGTCCGCCTCCGCCTTCTCGGCTTTCTTCTCCGCCGCTTCGGCCCTCCTCTCCGCTTCCTCGGCCCTCTTTTCGGCGGCGGTCGCTCTCTCCTCTGCCCCGGCCAGCGCCAGCTTGGCCTGGTCGGCCTCCCGCATGGCCTGTGTGACCTGCTCCACCACGGCCTGCGCCTCCTCATCAAGCCGAACTCGTTCGCTCTCTTGGAAGCGAATGCAGTTCGACTTGGCCCGACTCAACTTGGACAGTTCCTGAGACAACGAAGAGGGATAAGCAAAACAAAAGCGGGAAAAAGACTCAGCGAAAGAGTGAGGATGTACGCACCTGAGTCGGGGCCCCCATCGCCTTTATCAGGCGGAGCGCGGTCTCCAGAGCATGAATGGCTTGGCCCTGATTCTGGCCAAGCACGCCCCAGAGTTGCCGGTTACAAACCGCCATAGAAAGATGGGCCCAGGGGGCCACCCTGCCAGGTCGGCCGACGTGGCCAGGGGGGGTCGGCCGACCTGTGCCTGGCCCCTCCTGGGCTGGGCTTTGGCAGGTGGCTCCCCCTCTGGGTCCACTTCTCTGGTCCAAGTGCATTTGGCCTTAGTTGTGTTGGACTTTGACGAGATTTGGCCTTTTGTCTTGGAGTTGTATTCCCGCGGCGAACGTTGTTTTGTAGAAGTGTTGATTCGTCGCCTTGGGGCATGATTTCACCTGGATTTCTCCCTTATTCCACCAGCACACTAAAATCTAGAGGTACATGTGGAAATAGGTTATTCTTAAATAAAGTGCGTGTAAAGAATGTCCAATCCTTCTTGTTTATTGAGCTAGTTGACGGTCGAAATTGGTCCGTAATGACCGTCAACACTGGGGTTGTCTCTCCACCCTTGAGTATGTGCGTGTCCCACGGTTTGTAGAGGTAGGTGGCAGGAAGTGACAGCCCTGTCCATCCAAAGGAACCCTCCACGTTCGGGCACGGCATAGGAGTATGTAAATGCGCCGGAGTCGCGGGGCAGACCCTGCGTATGCCGGACCTCCCGAAGTTGCCTAGATATAAGACGCTTGCTTGCGCTTGCATGATCTTAGATGATAGGTAGAGGCCTTGCACGCTCTATGAATGTTGTACTTTAGGAGTAGTAGCTCACTAGTCTAACTTAGCATTGCTTAGAATTGTCTCTCGCCTTTTATTAGAGAGAGTGGAATACCTTCGTGTGTGTCACACTATCCTCAACTATTGAACCTTACCCCTGCTTTGGAATGTGGTTATATCATCTATCATTTGTAACACCATGAACATAAGTACTCTTGTCAACCATGTCTTCCCTTGGGAAAATATAAATACGATACCCTTGGAATACTCTCGGGTGAAATGGTACAACGGGTTATCCGTCCGCCTGCGGATCTTCAATTAACATGATAAACCTTATAATACATATCTAGTACTTGTTACTAGACGTGGATTATTTGGTTAATAGTGCAAGTGACTCAAACCATAACCCCCGGCGTCTCCCGTGGTCGCGTATTTTCTGCGTGACCGTAAGAGACGCCAACAGCAGGGAAGGCTGAGGAAGATCTAGTCACCGTATGATACGGTGACTAGGGCACCGTATGATACGGTGGCTACGCAGAAAAGGCTGCTTTTGTGCAACGGCTAGTTTTGTGCTTGGAGGCTATAAATAGCTGGTTGCCTACCCCTTTGAGGGTCTCTTGGCCAGTGGAACAGGTGAGGTTGCCTAAGAGGAGCCAAGAGCAAGGAGAGAGAGCACTTGTTGAGGATTTGGAGTGATCCTAGTGCTATTGAGAGAGTAACAAGAGCATCCTTTGATCTCTAGGGCTAGTGTGTGCATAGAGAGTCATCTTGAGCTGTTACTCTTGGTCTATGGCAAGGCCTAGACCGGTTAGGCGTTGGTAGAGAGGTTGCCAAAGAGTGTGGAAGTCTCTACAAGTTTGTACACGGTCTTCGTGCTTCCCATGTGAAAGAAGCTACAAGAAGGGAGCGCCCTTTGGACCGCATCACGTGCGGATCCTTACCCTCGGAGGAGTATCCGGAGTTGCCGGCGGGACGTGCCCGCGTCTTCACTTGGAGGTTGAAGAATGCTCTAGAGGGGATCGCCATCGAGCGGAGGGACGGGTCGAGACTCCGGCGGGAGTGACCCAACGTGGACTAGGGGGAGGCGCCATCCTCCCGATACCACGGGAAAAAAATCCATGAGCAATCTCTATCCTATCTCTTTACTTACTAGCATTTACTATTCCGCATTTACTTCTTGCTAGTAGACTTGCATGTTTAGGATTGCTCTTTGCTAGGATTGTTAGTGTGTGCGCATTGCTTGCTTCTTGTTATCACCTAGCAAACTAGTAGGATTGCTAAAGTACCTTGCCGGAGAAATTTACAAGAGCTACCGATTCACCCCCCCCCCCCTCTCGGTACTCCGTGATCCTTACAAGTGGTATCAGAGCCTCGTGCTCAAAATAAGGCTTAACCGCCTTGAGTAAGGATGCCGGGAGGAAGCGGGCCACCCACGTTCGACGGGACCGACTATGCTTATTGGAAGGCTCGTATGCAAGCCTACCTTGAGGCTATCAATCCCAACGCGTGGCGTGTGACAAGTGAGTTAGTTGCAGTTGTGGATGACAATGGGGAGGTCATTAAAAATCTCACAAAAGCTAATGCAAAGGCTAAAAATGCTTTGTTTGAAGCGATCACAAAGGATGTCTTTGCTCGCATCAAGTCCGCGGGAACCGCTCATGAGATTTGGCAACAAATACAAGTTACTCATGAGGGATCCGCGGATGTGAAAGAGGAAAGATACTATGTGCTCAAAGACAAGTATGATTCCTTTACCATGTCTTCAAGTGAATCCATTAATGATGTATTCTCACGCTTGAACTTGATTGTAGAGGACATCAACTCGCTTGGTGTGAAGGAGAAGGTCGATGATGCCGGACTCGTGCGCAAGATCTTGAGGATTCTACCAAGAGAAAAGTACGGCACACTCATCACATGCCTCTTCAACACCTCACTTGAAGAGCTCACAACGCACAAGTTGATCGGGAAGATTACCGCCTTCGAGAGCTATCACCTCGACCACAAGCCCGACGAGAAGCCGAACAAGAACCTCGCATTTCCGGCCGAGGGCACAAGCAAGAAGAAGGGCAAGAAGGTGATCGTCCCCGAGTCAAGTGAAGATGAGGTTGATGAAGAGATGGATGAAGAAGAGTTCTTGCAAATTCGTCCCGATGAACTTGCTCTCATCATGAAGAGAACAAACTTCTTCCGAAGATCAAAGAGAGACTCCGTATGCTACAATTGCGGAGACAAGGGTCATTTCACTAAAGAATGCACCAAGCCCATCAAGAAGAGCAAGAAGAAGCAACAAGACTCAAGCGAAGACGAAGATGAAGAGCCGAAGGTCAAGTACAAGAAAAAGAAGTTTGTCAAGAAGGACAACTCCAAGAGCAAAGATAAGAAGAGACCATCGCGCAAAGGCTTTGTTGCTCAAGATTGGGTGACCGATGAAGACTCTAGTGAAGAAGATGATGAGAGTGATGGTGCCTCTCGCTAGGGCAAGCAAGTTGCCGGTATTGTGCTCACCAAGATCACAAGTGACCTACCTCCACCTCCTATGTGTATGATGGCAAGGGATGATGATAGTGATGATGAGGAAGAAGATAGTGAGAGTGAAGATGAGGAAGAATTTGGTGAGGAAGATCGGCCGACCTACATGGAATTGATGTGTGCTCTTGACCTTGCCGGCAAATTGATGAAGAAGAAAGACAAGCTCATTGCCCGGCTAGAGAAGGAGCATGATGTAGCCGTATTCCGTGTCGAGCAATTGGAGGAAGAGCTCAAGGACCTCACCATCTCCCACAAGCTCATTGAAGATGACTATATGAAGCTAAATGAGAAGCATGAGGCCCTTGAAGTTGCATATCAAGCTCTCGACCTCGAGAAGTGTAACACCCCCGAGAAGTCTAACACCTCCTCTCCTAGCTCATCTCCCTCAAAATCTTCTTATGTTGCTTGTGATGAGCTAACCCCCTCTCGTGAGCACACCTCTCTTGATGAGTCTATTTTGAAGGACTATCACAAGCTCAAGGAGGAGAGGGCAATGGTGATGGATGGTTTTGAGAGGCTCGCTCGGGGAAGGGCATTGCACAAGGAGATTCTTGGAAGGAATCTAATCAACAATGCCGAGCACAAGGGACTTGGTTCTTACCCCGCCGCCATCAACACCATCGGCAACGAAGACACCATTCCATCTTGGGTGTTTCCTCTTATGGCGGACGACTACTATTGTGAGAAGTGTTGTCAATATGGACACACCTACAAGAATTGCCCCATGGTGAGAAATTCCAAGTCTATGCCTAATGCTAACTTGTTCCATGAGAACACCCACTTCAAGCTCTTTAGGGACAAGAAAGGCAAGGTGAAGGCCAAGGCACTTGGAACACCGGACAAGAAGAGGAAGATTAGGAAGATTTGGGTCCCCAAGTGCGGCGTTGACCGTGAGCGGCCAATGAAGTACGAATGGGTCCCCAAGACCGGGACCTAGATGGTTGGTGGTGGTGGATCGAGTGCCAAGTTGAAGATTCTTCAAGGTCCACCACAAGCATCGAGTGCATCAACGACATATCTACTCTTCAAGGAGGTAACCTTGTATCATAGTAGTTGTAGTTTTCTTTTCTTGCATTTGTCTTGCATGGTAGCTAGGAGCTCCGTTGTGAACTAGTATGTTGCATCCATGCATGTGTAAATAACTAAAAAGAAAAGAACATAAAAATTAGTTCAAGGACTAACTTTCTCAAGATAACCGTGAACATGGGGGATGTTTGAGTTGGTGGCTTGTATGACTCAAGGCAAGGTTTGGTTCATGGTGAATAAGCTTGAGAGAGGTTCAAACTTGACCTTGAGTAGGTTTCCTTTATGCAATGTCTTTAAATTTGCTTGCATCTCACATGGCATATTTACTTTCTCTTGCATTTGTATAATATGCTTGTCTCATGCATTGCATATAGGAAATCACAAAGGAGCCATCACACTATGTGGAAAGTGCTTCATGTTTCATATGATACCACATCCCATCAAAGTGTGATTAAAGGAAAGGATTGAGCTTCATGCCCATTGAGCATTGTCTAATGATCCTCGAGGTTAAAACCACTCGCACGGGTCATTGGCAAAGGGCTCATACATACCCCTCCTTTGGTTTTCTCTCTTTTGGCTCTTATTGGCTTGCATCTTATTTGGTTTTCAAAAATTATTATATGCCTATGTGCAGCCTATATTGGCTTATTTTCAAAGGAGTGGTTGAGAGTTCCCTTTCTGGTCCATACATGGTGTTTATTTGTTTTTTGTGTGAGATGTATTGGACTTAGAAAGAATTTCCTTGAAATCAGCATTTCTGCTAGTCACCGTAATATACGATGTCTACCACCGTATGATACCATGAGGTCCAGTGCCTCAGATCAGTTTGAACTGGAAACTCACTGTCACCGTATCATACGGTGCCAGTCACCGTATGATACGGTGACCTTTGCTTCGTTGTCCAGTTCTCCCTGATCACCGTATCATACGGCGCTAATCACCGTATAATACGGTGTCTATGGGTTGACCGTTATCCTCTGTTCCAACCTGGACCGTTGATTCAAAATCCGCTTGATCTGAATCGTCCAGCCTCCTTCAACCCGAATCTCGACGCGTCGTCCAGTTACTGTGCATCTTCCAGTTTCACCGCCGCCGTTTCACCGCGACCCCGCGCTCCCGCCACCTCGCCGCCTTCCCGCGCGCGCGCGACGCCCTCACTGTGACACCCCGTGTCACTGAATTCACATAAAGCTCCCATTGCACTGAACAAAAGACAAACAGAAACCAAAGTTCCAAATTCGAAATTCAAATTTCAAATAAAGGCCAAACACATGGTTGTGAAGCAACTCAAATTTTCGCATAACAACTTGAACCAACAAAAATACCAGTGGGTAGCCCTTCTGAAATAAGAATTTTGGAGAATTTTTGGTGATTTTACAAATTCATTTGACAGCTCAATAAAATCCCCAAAGCTGAAAAGGTGATCACATTTGAAATGTTGTCATTTGAAATCCCTTTGGAGTCCAGATGTGCATATTGGCCAGTGGATAGAACATTTCAAGAGCTTTCCAACGGTACCTAATTTGTGAATTTTGGAGTTCATTTGCTACCCCAATTGGTGTGTCAAAGAGTGGAGAAAAATCAGTTTTGCATAATTCCTGGAAAAATAAAAGATGCCGAGGGCCCACCTGTCATCGTCCTCCCTCTCGCTGAGCACCGCAGAACGCTGCCGCCACGTCGCCGCCGGCGACCGGAGACACGCCGCGCCCTTCTCCTCCACTCGTTCGCGGATGCCGAGCTCCCAAAACGGCGCCTCCACTCCTCTCCCGGCCTCTCTCCCCATTTCCTCGCCCCGGTCTCCCCAAACCCTAGCTCCACCATTGCCGCATTGAGCTCAAGCTCGAGCTCGCCCATGTTCGTCCCCGTTGAGCAAGCCTCGGCCCAGCCATCCCCAAGTCGAGCCCTTTCCGACAAGTGGCTAAGTCGCCATGGCCTCGGACCCTGCAATCCCGCAATGAATCGCGAGGATTCGGTCGTCATCTCCAAGCACGGCAGCCGCTCCCCATCCGCCTCGTCGTGCAATACTCCGCCTCCGGTGAATCTTGGATCGATTCCTCGTGCGTGAAGCTTCCATACATCGTCTCGCATATCCCTCACTTATTCTCCCTTGAAACCGCAGTTCGCTGCGCCGGTCCCCGCCCTTTTTCCCAGTCGGACTTCGACGCCGACGACTCCTACTCTGAGCCGCCTCCACGTCGACTCGCCCCACGCCGACATTTTCCAATACACCGTGACGCCGAGGAACCTGCGTGTGCATCTCTTGGTGGACCACCGCGAGCTCGTGACGCCGCCGAAGTTCCGCCACCCACTCTTCCTCGTCGCCGACACTGTCCCGACCCTTCCCGCGAACAACCAGTCTTCAAGGTGAACTCGCCGTCTCCCGTACACCCTCTCCGTACTCACCATTCTTCATTTGGCCACCGGAAACCAAACTCCGGTGAGCGCGCCGCCGTCCGCCGGTGATGACTCCGACCATTGTACCGTGGACCACGGCGCCGGGATCCAGTGTGTCAACACCGGATCTGGTGCTCCGCACCGTGTGGTCGTGCGTGTGCCCTCCGATCTGAGTGGTCAGATCTTTTGTGGCTGGGCCCGGATCCCGTAGCTGACCCTGCACCCTTAGTCCCTGAGCCAGGCAAGCCCCGGTGCATGCCTACCTTCTTAGGATTTTATTTTCTCACTTGATTGGGGCTAGTAATTGATTGTGCATTAGGTTTATTAGGAGTTGATGTGAAACCATTAGAAGTGCATTAGGACTACCCTTCCATATCCTACCTTTGTGTCCTTTTTTTTTTTATGTGGTCTAGGTTACGTTAGAACTTGCTATGCTTAGGGATTAGCGAACGGTAGAAGACGAGTGGTAGGTCCCACTCGTATGATAGGAATCACCCTGGATTGTACTAGATGGATTTAGGATTTGTTGAGACCGGACGGGGATTTGTTTGTATAGGATGGTTGGAGAAGGCTGGGCCTTCACGGTGGTGTAGCCCCGTCTGTGTCGATTAAGGACCGTTCGTTGTTGGCCCTGTTGAGCAAGTTCGAACGTACTGATCATATGCTAGTGTTTTTATGGGCCTAGTAAACTTAGTAGCTTAGGTTGCCCTGGTGTCTCGCGGATACTTGCACTTTCTATCATGGTATTCGGGAGAGAAAGGATGCTTCCCAATCGGGGCGTACGTCTGGGACGGGGACCGTGCGGGAAGGCCTTTCTCGGGAGGTGTGAGACCCAGCCAGCTCTAGGGGGACCTTTGCGAACGGTTGCTGCATGCGACTTTTGCGCGTGTGTGGCGTGTGGTCAGGTTTTCTCCTGCAGGATTTACATCGATGCCGCCGCTCTCGGTCAAGAGCAACCTTGCTCACTGAGTCACCTCGTAGTGTGATATGATTGATGAGATGATGATGCTAGTCTATTACATTACTGTTATTTACATTGCTATATATACTGTCACCGTTGATGTATTGTTACTTATACCTGTTCTAGATTTATGAACACTGCTTTATTGGTTAAGTACTTAATTGGAATTAAAACTTGAAAGTAAGGACCAAGTAATTAGTGCGCTTTTATGCAAGTGAGTCAGCCTAACCCCTTGTAGCCTTTGCATTCTAGGAGTCGGCTGTAGTTAGCCACGTTGACGGGTAAGTCTTGCTGAGTAACTAGTACTCAGGGTTTGGCTCTTTATGTTTTTGTGCAGGTATAGATTTCGCTTCCGCTGTTGCTTGGTGGAGTTCCTCAGCGGGTCCACATCGCAGGGCTTCGATGTGCGGCCAGTTATCGTCGAGGGTGGTAGTACTGTTGTACTTTGTAGGCTTCCGCTGTGTTCTTACGTGTTTTAAATCATTTGACTCATGTAATAACTTAAAGATGTAAAAATTTGAGCTTTTTATGTGATGTACTGTTGCGTCTGTTCATCAGCGCTTTACCGACTCGATCCTGTGAAAAGCGGAGACGCTTCAGCTGGCATCAGAGCCGTGTTGGGACAGTACATCATATAAACGGCCTATTGTCGAAAAGCTAACCACGTTACGAGTGAGGAACGAAAAGCCCATTATAAGGATGTTAGAGTATAAGGTGGTAATAGGAGTTGTTTGTTTACTTTCTGTAACGACGCACCGACGCCAGGTAAGAAGGTAAGTAACATGCATGGCTCAAGTGATACGAGTTTAACTCGTGTAGATTGTGGGGGGTGTTATAGGATGGAGGAGATGAAGGTGTTGAAATGTGATTTGTGATGTGGGGAGCCATGCATTACTTTTCTGTTATTGCTGTCCATCGGCGGATTTGGTGGACGTCACCTATGTAGGTTGCTTGAGGTGGCGATGTATGTTTTCTGCAGGTACACTAACTTACGTGTAGATCGTATAGCAAACGTGCATGAGTGCGACTTAGTTGCCACCGATGTCTACGGCCTGCTATACTTGGGCAAGATTTTATTTTGTGAGGACGTATAGGTCGAACATCTATTGCATATTCATCTTAAAACATTTCCACGAAATTCAGACCACCTAGAAATTTCAGACTCACAAGCCAACTTCAAAAATCCATAACTCCAAAACCGCTCGACCAAAAATTGCAAACTAAGACTTTCTGGAAAGCTTAAAACATGAAATAAAACTTTGTTTCAGATTTGCCATTTCGATTCTATCAGTATCCCGTCCAATTCTGTTGACCAAGTGAAGTTAAATTTCAGCTTCGAGCAGTCTTTCCAGAATCTGCCTGCCATCTTCAAAATTCGATATCTCCAGTTCTGCTGATCCATTTCTGGCGTTTGAGCACTCGTTGGAAAGATATGGAAGTTATCTACAAGTTTGGTATTCTGACTGTTCCCTTTTGACGCCTCCACAAGTGCCAGATTTCGGTTTTGTGACTGCTGCTCTCAATAAAGACAAATTTCAGACTGTTACTTTGAAGGAGCGTTGCTCTCTTGTTTTTGCCCAAATGGCTGTGTGCAGCGGCTTGCTACGCCGTACAGAAGTTGGTTACCATGTGTTAAACTTTGTTTAGCATGGTGGTGCAGTTTGGAGTAGTTTGAGATGTTTTCGCTCTAACTCTTCACAAATGGACGTTGATGGCTTTGCGTGCAATCTTTTTCACTCTTGGAGCCGTCGCACGAATGCATTGGTGGATGATAGACAACCACAATACAACCCATACCTGGTTGTGCTTGTCTACTACTCAGCAGCCCTCAGCAAGAAGAAAAGATAAGCATGGTTCGTCTGCTTGGAGCGTTTCATGATATTTTTCCTTCCAACCTTCGGACCTCGATGGCTATGAGTATCTCTGCACTAAAGACATGGTTCAACCTCAGCGAGAGAATGCCATTGCGATGGACGCCCTTGGATGTCATGAAGCACGACTACATCAAGTCAATATCATCAAGTTCTGTTTTGCGTACCGCTATATCAATCGCAATCAGCAAGTCAAGATCATCAATGCCACGAAAAGAATGCTTTTGGAGGAAGTGCTTAAGCTGCTATCGTACCTTCGACAAGATCAGTCGAGCAGTGTGTTAGATAATCGTATCATCGCCTTTCGATTGGAGGTAGCGTCGCGATACCGTAGCTAGGAGTCGCAATCCCTGGTGCTAGTTTTTTTTAATCCTTGGAGCTGCACGTTATCGAGTCGTACAACCTAGCCCTATCTCGATGGATGGAGTTGTATTCATGTTGAGCCACGACCCCGTTTGTTTGAACCCCGTTTGTTTCCTTCGTGAATACTTTTGCACTCTTATCTATCATGTTTATGTGGAGCCCATATTCTTGCCATTGCCTTACTGTTGTTACTAAGCCCCATGCCAGATTTTTCTTGCAATCGATCTCATTGCTAGTTGCCCATCAAATGTGGAGAAGGTTATGCCAGACCTTTATAATCTTCTCCTTAGCCTCGCTTATGCTTTCGGAATCCTCGTTCTTGCTCAAATATTAAAATTTGATAACATAAAGCATGTGCAATGCACCATTCCATATGCATTGCAATACACTATTTGCATTGCATCATCATATACATCAAGTAATACAAGTCATAACCTGATCATCGTCACATATGCACCATGAAAAATGCATCATGTCAATTGCACCATTATGCACCATAACATGTGCACCATATCATAAACATTTTCATTTGCATCAAGTCATATGCATCATTTATGCACCATGCAATGAGCATCATGAGACATGACATAACGCACTTGCATCATTGCATGGGCAACATCACATATGTGCATTACATCATTTAAAGCACACAATGCACCATGAATATGCATCTTACTAGCATAGAATAATTAGATGCATTAATAATCTCATTAAAGAGCAAGAATGCGGAATTGTACCTTGACTACCTTCGTTTACCTGCAATCTTGTGCTTGCAAATCCTTGGAATCCCCCTCCTTGAATATGACTCTAGCTTCTTCCTTAAATATCGTCAGCGATCCTAAGCGGCAGATGTTTGACCGATCCTTGTGCTCTTATCTTACTTGATATCCTTCAGGTGTCATTTGTCTCGAATCATCGGTTCCCGACCGAGTTCTGTTCTGCCTCTTTTCGTCAACCCATGAGACCTTTAGTGCACCTACACTTTAGCTAGAGTCAGCGGAGATACCTGCGGTTCATGGCTAATCAGAGGTTTGTCCCATACTCTTGTCAAACACGCATACCCGACCCAGATGTTCAGTTTCAAGATCAAGATTCAAGAAGCACAACCCCAATTTCAAAAAGGCCACACAAGACGTCACCAAATGAGCTGGAAGAGCAGAAGGTTTAGTTCAGTAAGTTGTGGAAATGTTTCGAACGACAAGCCCATCAAAACTCCAATGCCCAACAACCGCCATGAAAGAAGTTGACTTGCCTTCTAAGAAGATTTTTGATCCAGCTCCAAAGTGATCGTTATCAGTGCAATAATCACCGCAAGGAATGCTATCAAGACCCACCAATGGGACAAGAGTTTTCAACACATCTTCACTTAGTAAGAACCGTTTAACCGTCAGAGATGATGGTTGGAGTTGAACAAGGACGATGACCTGTTGAATCGAGTCAATGGCACGTTGCCACACGGAAGAAAAGGAATTCCAAGCCTCGTTGTTTCACCGCTAACCGCCACACAGAAGAAAGCAGTCTCGTGTTCACGCGTATCCTCCTGCTACCGCGGCCAACATGTCCCTCGCTCCAGCTTTGTGTGCTGATATTGCTGCCACATCAAAGAAGACATTTGGTCCAAGAACAGTATGGTTTTTCTAAAGGGCTTTAAGTTAAGCCAGAAGGTTATTGATGAAGCCCACTTGTCCAAGTACTCTATTCTCCCCAACAGCAGCAAGATATACTAGGACTCTCAACAAGAAGTGGGAGGAGTGCATAATGCTGGTAGAGTTCTCCTATGGCAGTGAATATCAGGAAAGCATCAAGATGACATCGTTCGAGGATTTGTATGGACACCGATGTCATACTCCACTGCACTGGGCCGAGCCCGTGGGAAGAATCACTATTGGACCAAATTGACAGCAGCTGCAGAAGAGATAATGCACCCATTCAATTTAACTTAAGAGCCTCCCGTCTTTACAGAAGGGCTATGCAGATAAGAAACACTGATGGTTAGTTTTCACAGTTGAGGGCCACATATATCTTTGCGTCTCCCGCCGTGAAGAGTGTATATCGGTTCGGTGTTAGGGAGAAACTAGCACTGAGGTACATCGGATCGTTCAGAATATCTGAGCATTATGGACGTGTTGTTTACCGTTTAGAGCTGCCACATGACCTTTCAGGAGTGCACACCGTCTCTCGCATGTCTCAGTTGTGGAAGCTCTAAAAAGCTCCAACAGATATGGTGATCAACGATGTAGGACGGCTTCAGCCCAATTCTTGCTTATCCTGAGGGCCCCATCAAAGTCAATGATCAGAAGAACAGAGTCACTAGGAACAGCACCACCAGATTCTTTAAGATGCAGTGGAGCAACCACTCCAAGGTTGAGGCCACCTGGGAGCAAGAAGAGTTCTTAAACTCTCATTTCCCTGGTTTCTACCTTCGAGGTGCATTTTGAGTTGTTTCGTTTTGCATCTTGTGCTTCACTCTAGTCCTTGTGTTTTTCCTACTCTCCTTAAATCTCGGGACAAGATTTCTTTAAGGGGGGAGGGCTGTGACACCCCGTGTCACTGAATTCACATAAAGCTCCCATTGCACTGAACAAAAGACAAACAGAAACCAAAGTTCCAAATTCGAATTTCAAATTTCAAATAAAGGCCAAACACATGGTTGTGAAGCAACTCAAATTTTCGCATAACAACTTGAACCAACAAAAATACCAGTGGGTAGCCCTTCTGAAATAAGAATTTTGGAGAATTTTTGGTGATTTTACAAATTCATTTGACAGCTCAATAAAATCCCCAAAGCTGAAAAGGTGATCACATTTGAAATGTTTTCATTTGAAATACCTTTGGATTCCAGATGTGCATGTTGGCCAGTGGATAGAACTTTTCAAGAGCTTTCCAACGGTACCTAATTTGTGAATTTTAGAGTTCATTTGCTGCCCCAATTGGTGTGTCAAAGAGTGGAGAAAAATCAGTTTTGCATAATTCCTGGAAAAATAAAAGATGCCGAGGGCCCACCTGTCATCGTCCTCCCTCTCGCTGAGCACCGCAGAACGCTGCCGCCACGTCGCCGCCGGCGACCGGAGACACGCCGCGCCCTTCTCCTCCACTCGTTCGCGGATGCCGAGCTCCCAAAACGGCGCCTCCACTCCTCTCCCGGCCTCTCTCCCCATTTCCTCGCCCCGGTCTCCCCAAACCCTAGCTCCACCATTGCCGCATTGAGCTCAAGCTCGAGCTCGCCCATGTTCGTCGCCGTTGAGCAAGCCTCGGCCCAGCCATCCCCAAGTCGAGCCCTTTCCGACAAGTGGCTAAGTCGCCATGGCCTCGGACCCTGCAATCCCGCAATGAATCGCGAGGATTCGGTCGTCATCTCCAAGCACGGCAGCCGCTCCCCATCCGCCTCGTCGTGCAATACTCCGCCTCCGGTGAATCTTGGATCGATTCCTCGTGCGTGAAGCTTCCATACATCGTCTCGCATATCCCTCACTTATTCTCCCTTGAAACCGCAGTTCGCTGCGCCGGTCCCCGCCCTTTTTCCCAGTCGGACTTCGACGCCGACGACTCCTACTCTGAGCCGCCTCCACGTCGACTCGCCCCACGCCGACATTTTCCAATACACCGTGACGCCAAGGAACCTGCGTGTGCATCTCTTGGTGGGCCACCGCGAGCTCGTGACGCCGCCGAAGTTCCGCCACCCACTCTTCCTCGTCGCCGACACTGTCCCGACCCTTCCCGCGAACAACCAGTCTTCAAGGTGAACTCGCCGTCTCCCGTACACCCTCTCTGTACTCACCATTCTTCATTTGGCCACCGGAAACCAAACTCCGGTGAGCGCGCCGCCGTCCGCCGGTGATGACTCCGACCATTGTACCGTGGACCACGGCGCCGGGATCCAGTGTGTCAACACCGGATCTGGTGCTCCGCACCGTGTGGTCGTGCGTGTGCCCTCCGATCTGAGTGGTCAGATCTTTTGTGGCTGGGCCCGGATCCAATGCGGCCAGGACTTCGTGTCTATCTGTGTTGCTCGGATCTGATTGGTCCGCCCATTTTTCAATCCTTTTTCCGAATTTGTTAATTCCTCACAAAATCACAGAAAGTTGTAAAATTCATAGTAAATCGAGTACACCTCCGAAAATTATGAAACCAATTTTCTTAGCTTCCTTATGCTCATATCTACTCAAAATCTTACAACTCATTTTACTGTTTTCTGTAAAATTGTAATTGTTGCAAGAGTTGTTTAATTCCTAGTAAATTCTCTGTTGCTCAATAAATCATGAACTCTTGCATGCTTGTTAAGTAACTGATAACACATATGCAGAACATTTTTCCACTGTCATATGATGACTAATTATTTTCTTATGAATTAAATTGTTCTCTACATTGTATAAATTATTATAAATAATATCTTCATCCATAAATCATCAAACTTCACCAAAAATCACTTCATGTGGTGACTTTCGCCAGAAAAATGCCACTGGACATAAAATAATTTTCAAAATCACATTATCTATTTAACCAACTCCAAACTAATTAAATGGTTAACTTAATTAAAAATCAATGAAGGAAATACTTCAGACGAAAGAAATTAATAAGTTAATCAGTTACACTTACAGTATAAATGACTGTCCTATCAGATAATTAAGATTCTTAAATGTATCATATTATTTGCATCTAACTTGCATTATTCCTTATCATAACGTGTAGTGGCAGAAACAACATCGGAGCCACTGGACTTCCAGCTGCCGGAGGAGGAGGCACAGGAGGAGCAGCAGCAGGACACTGACCCCGTAGCTGACCCTGCACCCTTAGTCCCTGAGCCAGGCAAGCCCCGGTGCATGCCTACCTTCTTAGGATTTTATTTTCTCACTTGATTGGGGCTAGTAATTGATTGTGCATTAGGTTTATTAGGAGTTGATGTGAAACCATTAGAAGTGCATTAGGACTACCCTTCCATATCCTACCTTTGTGTCCTTTTTTTTTTTTTTTGATGTGGTCTAGGTTACGTTAGAACTTGCTATGCTTAGGGATTAGCGAACGGTAGAAGACGAGTGGTAGGTCCCACTCGCATGATAGGAATCACCCTGGATTGTACTAGATGGATTTAGGATTTGTTGAGACCGGACGGGGATTTGTTTGTATAGGATGATTGGAGAAGGCTGGGCCTTCACGGTGGTGTAGCCCCGTCTGTGTCGATTAAGGACCGTTCGTTGTTGGCCCTGTTGAGCAAGTTCGAACGTACTGATCATATGCTAGTGTTTTTATGGGCCTAGTAAACTTAGTAGCTTAGGTTGCCCTGGTGTCTCGCGGATACTTGCACTTTCTATCATGGTATTCGGGAGAGAAAGGATGCTTCCCAATCAGGGTGTATGTCTGGGACAGGGACCGTGCGGGAAGGCCTTTCTCGGGAGGTGTGAGACCCAGCCAGCTCTAGGGGGACCTTTGCGAACGGTTGCTGCATGCGACTTTTGCGCGTGTGTGGCGTGTGGTCAGGTTTTCTCCTGCAGGATTTACATCGATGCCGCCGCTCTCGGTCAAGAGCAACCTTGCTCACTGAGTCACCTCGTAGTGTGATATGATTGATGAGATGATGATGCTAGTCTATTACATTACTGTTATTTACATTGCTATATATACTGTCACCGTTGATGTATTGTTACTTATACCTGTTCTAGATTTATGAACACTGCTTTATTGGTTAAGTACTTAATTGGAATTAAAACTTGAAAGTAAGGACCAAGTAATTAGTGCGCTTTTATGCAAGTGAGTCAGCCTAACCCCTTGTAGCTTTTGCATTCTAGGAGTCGGCTGTAGTTAGCCACGTTGACGGGTAAGTCTTGCTGAGTAACTAGTACTCAGGGTTTGGCTCTTTATGTTTTTGTGCAGGTATAGATTTCGCTTCCGCTGTTGCTTGGTGGAGTTCCTCAGCGGGTCCACATCGCAGGGCTTCGATGTGCGGCCAGTTATCATCGAGCGTGGTAGTACTGTTGTACTTTGTAGGCTTCCGCTGTGTTCTTACGTGTTTTAAATCATTTGACTCATGTAATAACTTAAAGATGTAAAAATTTGAGCTTTTTATGTGATGTACTGTTGCGTCTGTTCATCAGCGCTTTACCGACTCGATCCTGTGAAAAGCGGAGACGCTTCGCTCACCTCGCCGCCGACGAGCTTCACTGCCGTGCGCCTCAGCTCCACCTCAACGCCTGCCGCTGCAGCACCGCATCGCGCTCCACCATCCGCAGCAGGACCACGCCGCGCCCGCGCAAACCCTAGCCTACAGCGCCGCTCTCGCCGCACCGCACCGGACCTCGCCGCCGACGTGCCTCCCAATTCCTGTCCACGCGCACACCTCAGAAGCTTCTGCTCCAGTGGAAGGAAGGGGGAGCCACGCTCCGGGACCTCGTCGTCATCGTCTTCAAGTCCGGTGAGGTCCCCGGCCCTTGTTCTTGCATTTCCGGCGAGCAAATTCCAAAATTGCAGCACTCTTTGTTCGATTCACTGCTTGAATTGATGCACAGTACCTTGCTTGATGTCTAGGGCATTGCAAAATTCTCACCTTTCATCGTTTCATGCCCTAATTTGATGAATTTCATCTATTCTAGCATGTTCATGTCAACTTACTCTCGGCTATTGCTAGTTTTAGTTGTTATTCATCTTCTATATGCTGCATTTACAGTAAAGATCATTCCTTTTTTGCAGCACATAGACTCTAGTGTTGATTGCTGTGCTTAAATCTCATCGTTGCACATCACACTAGTGTTATTTCCTCGATTAGTGTCACATTTGGGTTAATTGCTTTGCTTGTATGTGCACTAGTTGATCTCCACCCATAATCGAGAATGCCGTTGTTCATGTTTGCATAATTTGCCGGCATTGTGTCCTTCACCTCAGCGCTAGGACTTCATATCGATTCTTTATGCGCTTACCTACGATTCTTGCTTGTAGATCATAGTAGGTTACTCTATTCTCATATACCCTGTCTATATTCCTATCGTGCAGTGGCAGTTGTCAGTGGTCAGCACAAAGGTCAGAGGCAGTTGACAGTACAGGGATCAGTGGACGGATTTGGGGCCAAGCCCTTGATCCTATCTTTGGCAGTCAGCTTGTCAGTGGACGGGTTGGTGAGCCAAGCTCACTCGCCCTATCTTGTCAGAGGGCAGCTTGACAGATAGCAGCTATGGCAGGAGGCAGAGGTAGAGGCAGAGGTGAGGACAGAGGGAAGGGCAAGGCAGTGGTGAAGCCCAAGGCTAAGAAGCCTCGAGTTCCTGCAGTTCACACAGGTGATCCACAAAACGATGCTGCTATACGTCGTGCTCTTCATGGACAGGGACCACCTGCAGGAGGTAGCAGAGGTGGTTTGAGGCTTACTGAGGGTCAGACTCCACTCAGGAGGTCTACCCGAGTGAGGTTCTCTACACAGGAGACTCCATCCCGAGGAGCGGGTATGTCGAGGGATCCGGAGGAGGTCCCACAGCCTGAGGACACTGACAGCAGCTCCACCTCCAGCTCTGGCAGTGCAGAGGAGGAGGAGGTTGAGCTTGAGGAGGAGGACGAGCTCGAGGAGGCTGAGGCTCGTGTTGACAGTGGTGGATTCTTTGGTGGTGCTCCTCTACCTCAGGATGAGGAATCGAGGAAGAGGAGACGTGTCTTGGCTGAGAAGGCCATGCTGAGAGAGGCTGCTGCACCTGCTACACACCAGAGGGATTTCCTCAAGGTCAACACTAGGACCTTGCAGTCTTTGAGACAGGTTGCTAAGCACGTGTGGGCTCCTCTGGGGAGCAGAGATATGATGGCAGGCTCCAGGTATTGGACCATCTTGCAGAGGCAGATTGGGGAGGCACTTCGCAGGGCTGATAGTCAGAAGGGGCCCAAGCTATACACTACTCACAAGTATGTGGTGCCCAGACGACTTTCCTTAGCAGCTGGGAGAGAGATGGAGTCCAGGATGACCTACATGCCTGGCTTGAGGACACTGCTAGGAGTTCGCATGAGGTACAGGACAGATATTATCAGGGACTTCTATGCTACACTCTGGGTTGCTGAGGACAGGAGTGCTATCTGGTTCATGTATGAGGGCCAGCCAGTTAGGCTGACACGTGCTGATATTCTCAGAGTACTGGGGGCAGAGGCCAGTGACAGGATGCTCCACAACCTTGCTCATGAGGGAGCCAGACTACCCCGCAGACCTTCAGGGGGAGTTGTACCTACAGATGACATGATGAGGGTTGCCTTCCCTCCACCTTATGAGCAGGGGTACAGCAGGATGCCCAACAGGTTGACACATGAGGCTAGGGCCATGAGGGCAGTACTGAGCAGGACTATCATACCCCGAGAGGGTTATCAGGACAGGATCTCCTGCCTAGTACAGTGGACACTTGCTTCCATTCTCACTGAGCAGCCATTTGACTTAGCAGATCTTATCATTTGTCAGCTGCAGGATGTGATTGCTGAGAGGGTTGGTTCCAGGATGCTACCTTTTGGACCTCTCATCTGTTGGTTGATGTGGATGAATGGCTTCATGACAGATGCTCAGTATGAGGCTCTTCCAGAGGTGACCACAGAGTATGTGCTGCTACCTCCTAGTGACCCACGGTGCATTCAGAGAGCACACATCTCAGAGGGGAGCTCCTCACAGGGCAGAGGCACAGGCCAGCAGAGTGGAGCTACTGTAGAGAGGGACTTCTCTCTAGAGTCCCCACTTCACTAGGGAGCAGCTGAGCCAGAGTACACACCAGCTCCACCTCCACCAGTGAGTGCTCCTCCAGCCACAGCAGCTACTTCCACAGATGCCGCAGTGCTTGCAGAGCTTGAGATGCTCCGTCAGAGGCTTGATCAGCAGGAGCAGTGGAGACAGGATCGAGAGAGGAGAGATGCTGAGCACAGGCAGTGGTCCCAGCCGATGGCACAGACACTGAGGGACACACAGATGACGAACCAGGGTATGTTTGGTTACTTTGCTGCTGCCTTCAGTTACCTTGGTCAGGTGGTTCCAGGGATGCCCCCTATGCCCCCTATGGTTTTACCTTCACTTGTTCCACCTCAGGATTCACAGGCCACAGCTGCTCCAGGGATGTTCACCTCCATGCTTTCAGCACCTATGACTCCCGCAGGACAGCTTTCTCAGAGTCCACTTGGTTCAGTGCTTGCTGGAGCTTCAGGGATGGCAGGACTTACACAGGCTGGACCCTCACAGGCAGGTCCATCTTCTACTCTATTCCTGACACTGGGCCAGTACATGACTCCTTCTGCTTTCTTGATGAGTACTTCACCGGCAGTGGCCCCAGCTCAGCACATCACCTCTACGACCAGGATCTCGTCCCCTATGCCAATGTCAGCTCTTGACTTTTCAGGGATTGAGTCACCTGTCACCTCAGCACCAGTCACTACGAGTGTGGTCTCTACTCCAGTTGTTACTGAGGCAGTGATCACCACTTCAGAGGTCACTCACACTGCTGCTCCTGAGTCTTCCTCTGCTCCTCCAGAGATGGTCTACTTGGATACTCTTGAGGATATGCTCCATGCAGGATATGATGAGGATGATGCAGATTTCACAGCTGTCATTGCCAGTGGAGAGACAGTCAGTGACTCCAGCTCTCGGTCTCGCAGTCCTTCAGCTCATACTGCTTCAGAGTCCGAGGTCGATGAGCGTGTTGCTGAGCTTGAGCGTACACTTGCACAGCCAGATACTCCTACTCCTACTGACAGGCAGATTGTGACCTATACTCGTCGTCGTCACACTCCACAGACAGAGGTACAGACTTCTCGACGGCTCCAGACCCCAGAGTTAGGGATGCCCAGGACGATGACTTGGACAGCACCAGTGGCACCTACTCAGCAGGACAGCACAGCAGTTTCAGTGGCAGGCACAGCTTCAGGGGGAGTCAGCTCTTCAGCTTCAGAGGCCACTGCACCACCTCCACACCCCGATGCGTAGGATAGCGTATCTTTCCTCGATGATCTTTTTGGTACTTGGTGCCAAAGGGGGAGAGAAAGTCTAGGGGGAGTTGGGAGTGAGACTTGATCGAGAGTGCTTGTACCTAGGGGGAGCTCTCGGGCATTTTGGATAGCCAAGACATTTGGAGTTATTTTGTATATTCTTTTGGATGTTCGTGGTTCTCGATGAGCTCGGTCTTCTTTTGCCTTGCTTTAGCTCATCGAGAATGCACTTGGTTTCATTTACATTCTCTGCACTTGTATTATATATCTATCTGGTATAGTTATGCCTGTGATGTATGTGTTGATTCCTTGTGTATGGATGCCATATTTGTGATGATTTGTGGACTAACTTGCTTTTGCAGGAATTATTTGTTATCTTATCATCACAAGAGTTGTGGACATAGCTCTTTACTCTTCACTTATATATCACCTTTGTGCACTAACTCTATTTTGCAGGTGATATCTTTTTGAGCTATGTCCCTCTCTCTACTATTCATCATGACTTACTGTTTATCTATCTTTTATCATGATGTGTAGTTCATAATGATCGAGTACTACCACGCTCTTGCTCCTGTTTTCACCCGTATCCTTTACTTGAACGGCCTAGTTATACTTCGCTTTCTCATTCAATCATCTCGATCAAATACTTGCGCTTTCTTTCCATATCTTGTATCTATGTTGTCACGAATCACCAAAAAGCTGGAGATTGTAAGCTTCATGACCATTGGAGTATGGAAACCCCAAAGGTATGAATGTTTTGGTGATTGGATGATCATGTCGTATGTGACTAACACTTTTGTAGGTTGTTGCCTATGGTCGCATATGATGGAGGACTACGTCAACCTTTTCTCTATTGAAGATCTCGATGATTGGTTGCCTCGACAACTCGGGACATTGGACTTGATGGAGTCGCGGTCAAGGAGATGGATCAAGGCTAAGGACATGCTAGATCCAAGCAAGTGTTGGCTTGGTGTAGATGTAGGCTTGAGTTCATAGGAAAAACTGGACTATCAAGGGGGTTCGAGTTGATTCTCTTAGTGCACACTAGTGGTAGAGATCATTGGATGCAATGTGAGGCTCTCAGAGGCTAGGGTGGCAGAAGAGAAGGTCAAGGAACCATCAAGTGTGAAGATGAAGTCGAAGGATCGAGGAGACGATCGAGAAGGACTTCAGAGAAAAGCCATCGTATGATACGGTGGTAGTCACCGTATGATACGGTGACTGCAGCCAGCAAATCCAGTGAAAGAAGAGTCACTGGTAGAGTCACCGTATGATGGCCACCGTATGATACGGTGGGTCACCGTATGGTTTCCAGGAGAGCTGCAAAATGGAGGATTTCGAAGAAGCTGAAGAGAAGAGGTCACCGTATGATACGGTGGTAGTCACCGTATGATACGGTGACTACAGACAGGAAAATCCGGAGAAAAGGAGAGTCTCTGGTAGTCACCGCATGATGACCACCGTATGATACGGTGGGTCACCGTATGGTTTCCAGGAGAGGTGCAATTTGGAGAAGTTGCAGAAGCTAGAAGGAAAGAAGTCACCGTATGATACGGTGCTAGTCACCGTATGATACGGTGACTATGAAGATTGAGGAGACAGCAGGGAAGGCTGAGGAAGATCTAGTCACCGTATGATACGGTGACTAGGGCACCGTATGATACGGTGGCTACGCAGAAAAGGCTGCTTTTGTGCAACGGCTAGTTTTGTGCTTGGAGGCTATAAATAGCTGGTTGCCTACCCCTTTGAGGGTCTCTTGGCCAGTGGAACAGGTGAGGTTGCCTAAGAGGAGCCAAGAGCAAGGAGAGAGAGCACTTGTTGAGGATTTGGAGTGATCCTAGTGCTATTGAGAGAGTAACAAGAGCATCCTTTGATCTCTAGGGCTAGTGTGTGCATAGAGAGTCATCTTGAGCTGTTACTCTTGGTCTATGGCAAGGCCTAGACCGGTTAGGCGTTGGTAGAGAGCTTGCCAAAGAGTGTGGAAATCTCTACAAGTTTGTACACGGTCTTCGTGCTTCCCGTGTGAAAGAAGCTACAAGAAGGGAGCGCCCTTTGGACCGCATCACGTGCGGATCCTTACCCTCGGAGGAGTATCCGGAGTTGCCGGCGGGACGTACCCGCGTCTTCACTTGGAGGGTGAAGAATGCCCTAGAGGGGATCGCCATCGAGCGGAGGGACGGGTCGAGACTCCGGCGGGAGTGACCCAACGTGGACTAGGGGGAGGCGCCATCCTCCCGATACCACGGGAAAAAATCCATGAGCAATCTCTATCCTATCTCTTTACTTACTAGCATTTACTATTCCGCATTTACTTCTTGCTAGTAGACTTGCATGTTTAGGATTGCTCTTTGCTAGGATTGTTAGTGTGTGCGCATTGCTTGCTTCTTGTTATCACCTAGCAAACTAGTAGGATTGCTAAAGTACCTTGCCGGAGAAATTTACAAGAGCTACCGATTCACCCCCCCCCCCCCCCTCTCGGTACTCCGTGATCCTTACACCCGTCCTAGACGTACGCCCTGATTGGGAGGCATCCTTTCTCTCCTGAGTACCATGATAGAAAGTGCAAGTATCCGCGAGATATCAGGGCGTCACAGGCTACTAGGTTTACTAGGCCCATAAAAACACTAGCATGTGATCAGTACGTTCGAACTTGCTCAACAGGGCCAACAACGAACGGTCCTTAATCGACACAGACGGGGCTACACCACCGTGAAGGCCCAGCCTTCTCCAACCATCCTATACAAGCAATTCCCTGTCCGGTCTCAACAAATCCTAAATCCATCTAGTACAATCCAGGGTGATTCCTATCATGCGAGTGTGACCTACCACTCGACTTCTACCGTCCGCTAGGCACTAAGCATAGCAAGTTCTAACGTATCCTAGACCACATCTACAAAAATAGAACACAAGGTAGGATATGGAAGGGTATTCCTAATGCAGTTCTAAGGTTTCACAACAACTCCTAATAAACCTAATGCACAATCAAGTACTAGCCCCAATCAAGTGAGAAAAATAAAATCCTAAATAGGAAGGCATGCACCGGGGCTTGCCTGGCTCAAGAACGATGCTACCACTAGCACAGTCAGCAAGGGATCAGTCAGTGGCTCCTCCTGAGCGCCTCAGCATCCTGGTCCTCCACCTGCTCCTGGATCATCTCGACAGCTATATGCCATGACAAGGAAATGCAAGTTAGATGCAATGACATGATACAATTAAGATTTAATTACTTAAAAGGACAGTCATTTACACTGTAAGTGCAAAGAATTAACTTTGTTAATTGCTTTCGTCTGAAGTATTTCTTTCAGTGACACTTGTTTAAGTTAATTATTAATTAACTTAAGTTGATTAGTTAGATAAATGGATATCGAAAAATGTTTTAGGTCCAGTGGCATTTTTCTGGTGCAATACACCACTGGAAGTGATTTATTGTGAAGTTTTGTGATTTCTTGCATTACAGTTTATTTATAATGATTTAAACAATGCAGAAGATGATTTAAATTGTAAAAAAATAATTAAACTAAATATGACAGTAGAAAAATGTTCTGTAAGTGTGCTAACAGTAGATTAACAATCATGCATGATTTCAGGATTTATGGAATAACAGATAATTTCTTATGAATTAAAGATGATCTGCACATTTGTATCTATAGAGGAAACAAATGAAGTGTACAAGGTGATTTGATACTGGAACTGGATGGACCGGAGCATAAGGAGACCAACAAATTTTGTTTCACATTTTTCTGAGGTGAAATCGATTTACTAGGCATTTTACACACTTAGGACAATTTCTGGCGATTTAAATTCGTTTGCAAAAGAATGGAAATTTGGGCCGGCCAATCAGATCCAAGCAACATGGGGCCATAGGGTTCTTCCCGCAGCGGATCTGAGCCTGACCACAAAAGATCTGGCCACTCGCGTGCAAAGGCACACAGAGGGCCACTGAGTCGACCACACTAGATCCCGTGTGGCCACACACGATCTGGATGTGTGGTCACCGGTGTGGTGGCCGGCGTCACGCCGGAGCGCGGCGGCGCACTTGCCGGAATAGGGTGTCCGGCAGCGATTTGACGAATGGAGAGGACCGGGAGAGGTAACGCGGGACGGCGAGCTCACCTCGACGAACGAAGGCTCGCGGGGGTGGCCGGAACAGTTATGGCGACGAGGAGGCGACGGTGGCGGAAGTCCGGCGAGGTCGCGAGGGCGGTGAGGAGCTCGGGGGCGGACAAGATTGGGGCGTAGAGGTTCTTCGCGTATCCACGAATCTCGGCCCGGTACGCGTTGACGTCTAGAACACCGGGAGGATGGTGGTCGCTCGAGAGGTGGCCGCGGCGTGGAGGTGCGACGTCTCGACGGCGGCAGGGAAATCTTCGATTCCGGCGAACTGGCTGCGAATGAAGGGAAATGGTGAGGTTTGAGGGGTGCTAGAGGTTGATTTTCAGCGCAAAGTACGCAATCGACGGTGAGGTGGAGCACGAGCTCGCCAATGGAGGTGGTGGCTAGGGTTTGGGCGCCGGGGAGTGAGGGAAATTGGGCGAGGGTGAGCGAGGACGGGCCGCGGCGCGAGCGAGGAGCGGGCCAGGGGGCGGCACGGCGCGTCCGTACGTCGTCGGCAACGTGGCGGCCGTCCTCCGACGCGGGCAGTGAGAGACGGGTCGCTGACAGGTGGGTCCTCAGGCATCTTTTCTTTTTCCTGATTTTTCTGGTCAATAGTTTTACCCGAATTTTGTGCACACAAATTGGACTAGCAAACGATCTCCAAAAATTCTGAAATTGACCTCTGCTGAAAGCTCATAAATTTCAAAAACCATCAGAAATTCCCCAAAATTCTTTGTCTCTGACCTGCATCCTATGGTATTTTTGGTTGCTCCAGTTGTTATGTAAAAGTTTGAGTTTCTTCACAGCCATTGGTTTGACAATTGTTTGAATATTTGATTTCGAATTTTGATTGGTTCCCTATTCGTGTTCTGTTCGGTAGGCATGTTTGAACTATCTAGATTCCAGTGACACGGGGTGTCACACTAGTACATGGCTATAGGTCTATACAGCAACTTTTATGGGTGTACACGCATACATAAACAAATCATATTCCACTTCTCGTTTTAATTAAGTCCCAAAAATAATAGGAAAATTTACACATGTCAGCCTCTCATGACTAGTGTACTTTTCTAATGCATTGTGCTCACTACCAGGATCGCGACTTCTCATGACTAGTGGACCTGAGCGGGGCCGGAGTTGGGGGTGGCAGAGGAGGTGGAGCCGAGCCGGGCCGGAGTCGGGGGAGGCCGGGGGGAGGCCGCCAGCGTCGGGTGTCTTCCTCGTCGGGGCGGGGGCGGCGAAGCTCGGTGCGGCAGGGGCGCCGGTGTCGTGGAGGAGGCGGGGCCGCCGGTGTCGTGGACGAGGGGCGGCGCGACGTGGCCGGGTAGCCGGTGCCGGGGAGCGGCGGGGCCGCGGCGGCGACGGGCGGGGGAGGGAGTGCGGTGGGCGCGGCGGGGGAGGGAGGGCGGCGGGCGCGGCGGAGGAGGGAGGGAGGCGGGCGAGGCGGGCGCGGCGGAGGGAGGCGGGCGCGGCGGAGGGAGGACGGCGGGCGCGGCGGGGGAGGGCGGCGGGCGCGGCGCGGGAGGCACAATAATGGAAAGTGAGAGCGAGTGTGTGGAGGAGGACGCCCGCGCGCGCAACGGATATATCACCACGTTTCCCGAGTGCCTAGATGCAAGACACTCGGGGAATCTCCTGCCGCCGTCAACACATAACGGCCGCTCTTCGACGCGAGCACGGGCGACACATTTCCCGAGTGTCACGGATAAATACACTCGGGAAAAGTTATTTTCCCCGAGTGTCCTTGTTTCCCCGAGCGTTTTATCCCGACACTCGGTAAAAGTGCCTTTCCCCGAGTGCCCGATGAATTACACTCGGGGAAAGTTTAGGCGCTCGGGGAAAAGCTGATTTCTGGTAGTGGCTAGCGATAAATCATTGATTTCATCCACACGTAAAAGTACACTCCATTCACATAAAAAAAAAGAGTACAATCTTCATATATAGATATTTAAGAGGGGCTCTCGACATGACACACTCAGCTTGGTCCTATACAAATCTATGACGAATAATGGGAAAGGAGGCAAGGCATAATGTAACATTGGTAATTCAGCGTTGTGCATGACTCACTAGTGAGGTGAGGCTTTGATTGGGCATGTGAGGCGCAAGGAATTCGATCAAGTTAGACCTTCAGGGAAGCGAAACGGTCATTCAACATGTTGCCGCTGAAGGCGGAAGCAAATTAGGTGCGGACCGTCCGCATACGCTCGCCGTGCGGCCCCGTCCAGATGTTCGACACGTGGACGGCGTGTGGGCGCATCCAAGGGAGCAGCGATCGGCTTCAACATCTGCACAGCTTGCCTCTCCACGGCGCTAATCCGGCTTGCCCTTGTGCCTCTTCGGCTCGGCAGCGTCCATGGCTTCGATCTGCGATAAGCGGGACGAGGACGACGAGCTGAGCATCGGGAGCAAGATCAATTTGGAGTTGCGCAGGTGCCGAGCGCCCTGCTGCATGCGCACGGCCTTCGTCGGGTGGAGCGACGCCAAGGTCGACGAATGGCTGCCGATTGACGAGCGCGGCCTTGCCATGCGCCGTGCTGCCGCCATCTCCGCAGCGACGACCTCCCTGACTCTAAACGCCCCCACCCTGTGCTGCGGAACGCCGTGGCTGCCGCCTTCCTCTTGTAAACCTCCGGCACGATCGTCGTCGCTCTGAGATCGCGTCCTCGTTTCTTTCACGGGAGCCGAATGTTTGGAGTCTTGGAGCCGAATTAGCACGGCGCGAGAATCCAGCCGTGCGGGAGCGTCGTGCGGATGTTGAAGCCGGTAGCTGCTCCCTCGGATGCGCCACGTGTCGATCATCTGGACGGGTCCGCACGGTGACCATATGCGGACGGTCCGCACCTAATATTTATGTCACACCCTGTTTGTGGCCCAATGCTAATTTTTCAATCAGGATGCATAAAAGGATTGTCACACCTGATTTTAATGGGATAAATCAGATGCTCATGATCAGTTTTATCATACATGTAGCGTCAACATGTTTGAATGAACTAATATAGCAACATCATTAGTGATACAAAGATTTTTAACAAACAAAACTACTTATTTGTAAAAACTAGAATAAAAACACATCAGCAGCAGCAGCAGAAGATCATTCCATGGCGCTCCAAATGTAATTAATTGGGCGTGCAACATCCAACAACCAACGAGATTGCCGTTGCTCTCGCTTGCATCGTGATCCAGATTTTGTGCCACACGTATTTTGAGCCTGAGAATTTCATTTTGTCGTTCTTGGCTGAAGACACTGAAATGAGTGCACATTGCAGGAAGAACAACATATATGATAGAATGCGTTTGAGAGCTACTTCTAGGGCTGCAATTTTGTCTTGCGTGCAGTCTCACCTATTATTATGATCATGTCTTGAATTTGTGGAAAATTTGTTGGATGTGTGCATTTTCAAAAGTTTATTTTCTACCCTGCTGGCAAGCCATAAATTTGTTATCCTTTCGGCAGAACAATCCACTTGTACTTTGTATTCAAGTGAACTAAACTGATGCGAGACAGTGAGCAGGTTTTATGAAGAAGATTGGTAAAAAATAAATTTCAGCAAACAAGTTTGAAGCTTCTCATGAGGAATGAAAACAAGCCCCCGACATCATCTAGACTATACAACTTGGAATTCAGTCAAGTTCCAGTGGATGCCTTCGCTTCAAACATTTGGGATAATTTTGCCCCTCCGAAGTGTAAGTTTTTCCTATGACTTGCACATCGGCGGCGGCTAAGCACAAGAGATCGTTTGTTTAGACACAATATGAGGGATTCAGGAGAATGTCCTTTTTGCACTCAGAGTGAAGACATTTGACACCTCTTTCTTCGATGTCCTAGAGCGATCAGCATTTGGCATGCCCTCGGAATGCCTACCCCACATTCAGATAGCACCTTAGAGGAATTGTGGCAAAACTTGGGAGCTCTAAACTCAACCAAACCCAAGATTAGGAGTGCTGTTTTGACGGCAATTCTTTGGAACATTTGGAAATGTAGGAATGCAAAAAATTTCAGACATGAAGATGAATCCAACTCTTCAGTTGTTGCTCGTTGCATTGAGGACCTGACCTTATGGTCAAATAGATGTAGCCAACCTGTAGATCGTGCCCTCATGATAGCTTGGTGTGAGAGTTTTTCTTTTTAGAATAGTAGTAGTAGTTTTTATTTTTCCCTTTTCTCTTGCAACCCTCTGTAATCACATTTTTGTAGCAAATTGTTTGTTTGCTACCTATGCAATAAAATGTTCAGGCAATCTCTAGAAAGAGTTGCCGTAGTTTCCTTCCAAAAAAGTTTGAAGCTTCATAGGACTGAGGACCGTTACGTGATGTTTGACTGGGACCATCACCTGCGTAGACAGTATCAGTTCATCACCGCTAAAATACAATCTGAGCTTGTGCCCATCTGTCATCAATGGCTTAATCATATGATGATCACAAACTTGTGAAACTTGTGCAACTCCAAAAATCAATAGCCTGCAACTCAAATCTAGCTAGTTTCCTTTCCCAAGCTCTACAGACTGTGACTACAAAACTCTTATAGTTGCCTCCAGCGTCCGGAACAATTCCCTGTCGAACGCATGAGTAATCAAGAAAGCGACAATGAACTCATCAGCAACCCAGCTCTCAGGTGACCACGGCTGCTCTCAAGATCCGCCCCGCCTGGGCCTCGCGCTGCGGCTATCGAGACTTTGTGAAGAGACAAGTCAACCCATCCAATCGAGGCCGGATGGATCAAATCGAACGGCGGTCAAGCACCCAGAATGGTCCCCGTTTCTAATAGCGATCGCCCCGTGTATATTCACGGAAACACCTGCATGCCATGGTTCGCCGCCGCATAGCGAACGTTACTCGTTCCCCTCCTTCCCTCAGAAGCACATCAGGCTCACCAAAGGGCGCTGGCATATCAACGCCGATGCAGAATCATGTGGCAGTTGCCATATGACTAAAACGGTGACCATCTGGCGTACAGGCGGCCGCCTGGCAACATGTGGAGGTGCACAGCTGTGTGCATCAGCCGGACCGCCAGGGCTACCTTGATGGTAACCACCGTCCTTGCCTCATTGCCGAACGGATCTAGAGAGAAGATTACTGAGGTTGAACACATGGACATAATCGAAAATTTCAAATAAAAGGTGACAAAAAACATTGATCATGTTGACAAGTGGGATTAGCAACTTCGCAATGGTAAAACCCGGATCAGAGACATTTGCAGTGGCAAATAAATAAGTGGTCCGCATAAATGTTTTCGTAAGTAAATGTTTTTCTACATTGCGTGGAACATATGGAAGGGGCGCAGAGTTTTCAACCACAAATCCATGGATGTTCCGAGTCTAAGCTCCCTCATTCAACATGAAGTGCACATGGTGCAGGTTGCTCTGTAAAGCGAAGTGACATAGCAACAAAGCTAGTTTCACAGTTGTTTTTTTTTTGTAATTAAGCTTTGGCTTTGGCCCCCTCCTGTAAATAACTGCAACCTTCTTTAATGAAAAGGCCAGAACACCTACCATCACCCATTCCAAAAAAAAAAGTAAATGTTTTAGTTGCTCACGCGAAGCTAACAAGTTTTCTGCACTACATATGCAATTCTCTCCAACACGACAATAACTACTACGGTACACTAGTATTTGTGGTAAGTCCAGTGTGAAATTCGACCTGTTTTACGAGCCACTGATGATCCATATGTATATATCAGTCTTCCTCACCCAGGGTCATAGAAATTACAACCAAATCTTAAACTGTCAATGTTGCCTCTATATTCTTAAGAAATCATAAGAGGAATATAGCACGGACTTATTGATGCATGGTAGTGGCCTGAGAAATTGGGCGGTGAGTTCTAATCATCGGAATGAGATGCATTGGGAATTTGAGCGGAAGCGCGCATGACATGATCTTTGCTTTCCACTTGCAATCAACTTGGCAAGGGGATTTTCTCACACAATCATTTAGCTCTTCTACCAGTACATTAAGAGAGAGCTGCAGGCTCCTCAAGCCTTACTGTATCAGTTACCCTTCTATCGGTGACTGGAGAGATAGCTGCAGGCATGCCAAGCTCTGGTAGTATTGGTAACGGATGAGACCCCTTGCGCGGGGGCAGAGACAAGGCCATCCATCTGAGTTGGCAGACCCCGTCTTGCCACAATTCAGTGGAACGCTACAGTGCTGCGCCGTTGCTCACCATGGATTGCAGTGGTGGCGACCCCACAACGACCCCAGTGACCTTCTGGCCTGGCTTTGCCCCGTCCCTCGAGTGCCCATACACTCAGGCTTGCCAAATTCATGCCTTCTATAAGGCTCCACTGTTTCATCAGCAAGAGCTCAAGAATTATCCAAATCCGGAAGCCTTTGAACTGGAATGTCTGCTTTAATATCATCATACAGATGGTATAAAAAAATCATCATACAGATTATCAATAAAGAACATGGCTAGTTTAGAGGATTATTTTCATTTCATATGCTCTGATAAACAAAATAATTTAGCGGCTGTAGCCTCCTAGGAGGTCAAGGCTGGGGACACCGATCATCTAAAAAAGTAATTCGAAAATTTCTCAACATACTCTGTTACTATACGACTTTGCATAATATGGAATAATTGATGGATCAGTTGTTCTCATCCTGATCCTCAACGAACCCATCCCAACAATATTTTGCAGCATTCAGACTGCGAGCATTTTTTGAGACACCTTCTACAGAATTGGGATTTGCTTATATATTGAAGTGAACTGACGTGCTTGATTATATAAAATAAGTAGATTTATACAGGTTCGTATTTAGTAAAAATGTTATCAGAAAACAAAGATGTGTGCTTGAACAAAACAGGCAGATGCTAGGCCTGTTCTGCTCTGGTCTCTCCACGGTTGAGATGCTCTGACCAAACAGATGTTTGGAAACATAGCTCAGAAAAAATCAGTGAGCATCACTGATATAAGGCCTTGAAATTGAGAATGTAAGATGTGTGCTTGAAAAATACACGAGTTGAGGAACAGGCTAAGGATGGCATGTTCTGTTTACGACAGTTGAAATGCACTGGCCAAACCTATTTAGGATTTAGGAAACATAGGTCAGCAAAGTCGGTTAGCATCACTATTCTGAACCTCTGAAACTGAAAACCAATTGTTACTCATCAGTCACCATGGCACACCGACAGAGAACAGAAAATACGACATAGGAAAAATGTATTTGAAGCTTTTGGATGTAGGCTTGAAAACTCATATTAAATCTCCCGTTTCCAGATTGGTTAGGTTGCATTGCAGCAACGTTACTGAATCAACCAAAAACGGATTGCCATGCTACAACGGTCAATACTTTGTTTACTTCCAACAATTCTGGACTCTTAGTCAGCTCCTTATTCTGTTACATACCAGCATACGCTGAACCAAAGCCTTCTTGTTTTTTTTTTTTTTTGTAAAAGGGATGCTCATCTTCAGAACATTGGCCCAGTGGCCGCTCTGTAGATGCAGCAGCTCGCTGATAGAACAGAGTAAGCAGGACATGAACAGGCGGACATATATATGAGCCTGCAAAATACCTTGCCTCTTCTTGGCCATGGACACAATGGCATGCTGCTGCTGTCGCTCTCTCGGATCCTGCCGCAGGAGACAAAGAGTCGCCGGCGGCAACGATGACGAAGAGAGAGGTACAAGTGGAAAGACCCTCGCATCACTTCCCCATCGACAGGTGGTCAACCGATGTCAGCATCTTGCCTCGCCATGGGGCAGTCCAGCTCCAGATTGTGGGGATTGAGTGGAGATAGGTGGGATGAATCCTCGCGAACCCGGCGCAGCGGCGGCAGACGGACGGGACAAGCAGGTGACCAGACCAGGGGGTTTAACGTAAAAATGTTGGATCGCGGTTCCCAATCGCGATCCAGTTATTTTCATATAACCCCCTAATTTGGATCGCGATTAATAGTCGCGATTCAAATCAGGGTGATATATGTAAATGTTGCGGCCCGCGAGATGGAATCGGCGAGGGTCGCGCCGCCGCCGCCGTTCTCCGCGACTTTATCGCCGTTCATCCGCGTGTAATTTCCTTGGTAAGTTCACTTGCCGCCTGAAGAGCTAGCTAGTTCTGAGATGCCTCTGCTAAACCAGGGAACACAGCGGCAATTTATGCCCAATCGGGACCTGCAAAATACTCTGCCCCTGTTGTCTGTCGTGCATCTCCGGCAAGAATCCTGGCATCCTGCATTGCGAATTTGAGCCATGAGGCCGGAGTTGGCCGTCCACAGTAGCTCGCCTCGCCGTCAAGCTCCTACATACTCCTGCCGGCCGCAGTGTGACCACCGTGTTGAACTTCATTGTTTGTCTTATCCAACCCTTTGATTCCTTCTCGCCACAGCTGCTGGCTGCGTTAATTACATCGAGTTTCTGGTACCCTGGTTCTATCCAATTTGTGTGCATACCGGTTCTGTCTAAATGAGAGGATATCCCTCAATGCATGAGTTTCTATTGCTTGATGATTTCACAATTGTAAGGAATAGTGGGCACTGGAAGTGGATTCAAGTGAGATTTGCAACAACTATTCACCCTTTTGAATCTTCATGTTTAAGTTCCTGTACCTTTATATGGTTGTTTTCAATCTTAAGATTTTACCTTCACACAACATAAGCAATTCAGTGCCACCAGACAATAACTACGACTGCACTCTAGTAGCTACGATAAGTTTGGTCAGATTCGAGCTACTTTCGACCACCGAAACATATGTATATAGTAGCAGCCTTGTCTACGCCATGGTCATAGAAGAAAACTAACCCCAGCAAAGGTGGCTCTAGGTTCGTATAAGAGCGCCCTCTTGTAACTAAGAAACACTAAGGAATATTGCGTGGAACAATCCATGCATTTTGAGGAATTGGACAGTTGAAAATAATCATTGGAATGAGATGTATTGGGAATTTCACCTGAAGTGAAAGACAGAACAGCTGCTCTTGAATTGCACCCACTTTGACAAAATGCATCGGCTCCACTTCATCACCGCCAAGCTACAATCCGATCGAGCTTGTGTCCAGCAGTTCATTTACGGAGAAGAAGTTCCTGCACTCGTCATATGATTCCACGCCCTGGTCATATGACCCAAAAAGTACTCCCATGGATACTTATAAATTGTACCCAAAATACCATTTATATTTTCTAATTTACCGACTGCTACCATGACGAAAATCAACCCAACAAATATCATATACTTGTTTAACAAATATACTTATTATTGTCATGATCAAATGGACAGTACCCAGGTCTCGTAGAGACTTAATGCTCCAATTTGCACTAAAACTATCAACTTAGCTGACAAAAACTACTGCCCTTGACATATAAACGTGCAGTTTATTCGCCTCAGCTCCTGATGGCTATTGCATGAACTGCCAGCATGCTTCACACGCCTGATAGATACTAGTTTTGGTAGACAACTTAATGACGATGGGGTAAACATTTCATGCCATAGCTACCCCTCGGAGATGAAACTTGAAATGCACGCCAATTTTTTTCTGGCTTTAATTTGTACTTAAAACATGTATCGTACACAGAAATAAACTCTCCAGATAGCTGCGAGCTTGTCGTGGTTGGAGATCACTAAATACCGGGTCAGGGTCGCCTGGTCGGGTTAAATCGACCAATGCATCTAAGTGGCTATATATATATGAGCTTGAATAAAACCGAATGGCATTTTTTGTGTGGTCAATCACAAGACCAAACACCAGAGTTTACCTTCCTACCTTCCTCGAGTATATATAGCACTCCAAGGCAGTAATTGAGTTGAACACACGTTGACGAGGGAGATGAGAGGTACCAAGTGTGTAGAAGGTAGGGTACCATGGATGATAGATGAGTTCGTGCTAGGGATGAGATGAGTCAGGAATTCATGCTTAAAGTACATGTTTTGAGGCGGTGGCGGTGAGTAGATGTGAAGGGCCGTCTCCAAATGGGCCTGATCGTTGACACGACGAGTCAGTTGCTCTGTCTGAAGCGTCGCCAGAGCCTCTAAAGCCTAGATCCATAGGACATTTCGATAAATAATTCCTTTGCTCCTCATGATCATCTCACAACTCAGCTGGATGATGCTTAGGGAGAAGTATGCTCAGAAGACATTGGACAGTGGTTTGCGCCAGTATCCATTTCTTTCATTGCTGTCGTCCTATGTTAGTTGATGTGTATAGTGCGGTCTCGCTAAGGCAAAGTGTATTTTTTCGTCCTATAATAATAAAAAAATAGCGAGACATGCATTTAGAGGATTCGTGATGGATCATTTACTTATTCCAACTTGTTGACGCACATTCCTATTGTCTTTTGGCGTTCAGATCACAAATGATAAAACGCATGGAAGGTAGGGAAGGCTGCCTTTTTGCCGGTCAAGTACAGTTAAGAAAGTGTGCTTGTTAGCTAGGAGAGGTTTGCCTTTTGGCAATAGGAGTTTTGTACTTCGTACACTACACTTGAAATTTCCGAAAGATTTTAATAAACTGTTATGCCCACGGTGGCTTCGTCTCTACCCACAGGTGGTGGATCGTTGTCCGCCTTTGGCAGGGCTTGACCCCACCGACACCGACGTGTTATAGGAATATAAGCCTGACATATATAGGTTAGTCCGGTCAGGGAGTTTGTGCATGTTCATGTGATGCACGGCGCGGTGTGTGTCCGTGTTTCGTAGCAATTTAGTTAGGATGATGACAGTGTGCGTCTTTGTTCACATGCAACATGTGCGCAGTTCACTGCCACAAGACAATAACTACTATTGTACTCTTTTCCGCAAAAACAAAAAAAAAAAACCCCAAAAATTAAACTACTATTGTACTCTAGTAGCTGCGATAAGGTTGGTGAAATTTGAGCTACTTTACTAGCCACGATCATATGTATATATTAGAAGCCTTATCTGCACCATGGTCAAGGAAGAAAACTAACACCAGCAGAGGTGGCTCTATGTTTGTATAGGGGCGCCCTAAGGAACACTAGCTAAGTGAAACTGAACGGCAGTTGGAAATAAATATTGGAACGAGATGTATTGGGAATTTGAGCTGCTGTTTAACGTCACCCCGTTGCTGCTGATAATAGAGATGATCCGGCTGCTCAACGGCGGCTTCGTCTTGGCGCTCCGCCTCAACCACACTGTCTGCGACGCCATAGGCGTCGTGCAGTTCATATCCGCCGTTGGCAAGCTGGATTGGCGCCGCGAGCTACTGGACGCTGTCGTGTTAGGAATATAATTAAGCCTGACATATATTGTAGGTTAGTCCGGCCGGTCAGGGAGTTTGTGTTCAGATAAGTCATGCACGGCGCGCGGTGTGTGCACGTGTTCCGTTGCAGTTTAGTTAGGATGACGTACGACGGTGTGCGTGGTTGATCGAGTCCAGGTCAAGTACTTAATTTGTGTGCGCGAGTCTGTTCTGTTGATGGAGTCGTAGTCAGAGAACATCAACCCATCGCCGCCTCCTCGTGCGTCCCCAACCGGGTGTCCGGGTTCGTTCCTGGTCCCTGTAGAACGGACGGCGTAGCAGCAACGATGATCCCGGCTCGTCGAGGATGCATGGTGCGATCAATCATCCTGGCGCACCGCGACCAGACGGCGTTGTCCCATCTCCGAGTTAACCCAAGGCCGCACTCCAGGATTTCTTCCATCCAGGTGCCGGAACGAACCAGCTTCGCCATGCACACAAGCTAGTACATGTGCTGCGACTGCGAGCAGGGTACCCTCCGGCGACGCCGTTGCGTCTGGTGTTCAACCCGTGGCTGAAGCAACCAATGGCCACTTGAAGGAGCTCATCCACAGCGACGATGCTCTCCGGCGACTCGTGATCTGCCGTGGCCTGGGACTTGTGAGCAACGTTTCACGTTCCCCTCTCCTTCCCTCAGGCTCGCCACAGGGTTTTCCCTCTGCACGCCAGGCCAGAATCGTGCGCCCCAGTTCCGGTGCCTAGCAATACATGGCCACGCCAGTGTCCATGCCTGTTACCATGACCAGCCATACTCTCGTCTGAAAGTAAAAAGGTATCTTTTCAGTTTAATAAAAAAGAAAGTAAATATCTTTTTGGGCCAACCAGAGCCGCCGCCGCTTCGACTTCTTGCCCCCTGCAATCCCACTCTCCATTCCCTGCGGCATGGACTGCCCCAAGAGGATGATGGCGGCGGCGGGCCTCCCCGACGACTCCCTGGTGGAGATCCTCTCTCGTCTCCCCGTGAAGCCCCTCCACCGATCCAAGTGCGTCGCGCGATCATGGCGCGACCTCATCGACGATCCCTCCAACCGGAAGAAGCTCGCCCAAACTCTGGAAGGCTTCTTCCTCATGGAACGGGAAGACGGCGACGACGGGCGCCATTTCGGTTTCGTCAACCTGCCTGCGAGGTCTGTACCCCTGGACATCGACCCTTGCTTCTCCTTCCTGACCAGCCTGCCCGGGATCGAGACCCTCAACTCCTTGGATTCCTGCAACGGGCTCCTCCTCTTCGAGCACCGCCGGAAGACGAAGCTGCGTCATGTGTTGGGTTACATCGTGTGCAACCCCGCCACCAAAGAATGGGGAACCGTGCCCACCTGCGACTGCCCGCCTCCAAATTTTGGTTATTACAAGTGTTGCACCTATTTAGTTTTCGATCCGGCCGTATCCCCTCACTTCCACTTGGTTCAGCTCAGGGAGGAGTCGGTGACGCCGCACGCCTACTCCTCTGAAACTGGGACCTGGAGCCACATCCAAATCGGTCGGAATGTGCAACAAGAGCAAGGACATTTGGAAGTATGGAGTTATCAGGGATTAATGATGAACAGGAACCCATGGCGTGCCTTTGTAAACGGCATGCTGCATTTCATCGTTAATTATCCAGCCAATGTAGTTGCTGTAGATGTGCAAGGCAAGACACAAAGGATCATCCCCGTGCCAAACGTGACGGGGGTGGTTCCAGGCTATGTTGCTCAATCTCAAGGGTGCTTGCATTACATCCATGAGTCTGTACATTGCGAGGCATTGTCTATCTGGGTTCTCAAGGATTATGGTACACATAAGTGGGTCCTACTGGACACATTGAACTTTTTGGAACTGTTTGGAACTAAGAGCTACATAGTAGGTGGCAAAATTGAGCTCCGTTTCGTTGCCATCCATCCAGATCGCAATGTGGTTTTCCTTGCTCAGATCTCCAAGCGACAACTGATGTCGTACGACATGGATAGTAAACAAGTGAATGTTATAGGCACTCATGATGGAAATCTGAATTGGCCGACAGATATTGTTCCGTATGTTCCCAATTTCTCAAAGTCACCGGTGTTCAAATGTATGAACTGAAAGTTAGTGGTTATCAACATGTGTGTCAGCTTGGCAGTTTGGTTAAATCTATCTACTATTCTTAATTAGGTGAGGCTGTCTAGGTCTCCATGCTTATTGATATATTGCTTCTCGTCATGATTTTGTTTAACTTATATTGCAATCCAGTTGACACAATCTACATATCCTTGTTATCTTGTTGAATTATGAATGTGGTTGAGCAATTTGGACAGCTTATGAGTTTTGGCATTTAAGAAATATGCTTCAAATGCTACCTTTTGTGTTTCCATTACATCCAGAATGATAATTACCTTTTGTGTTGCCTTCCTTTTAGATGGCACATGAGGGAGTAATTAGTAACATTGAAATCCTCTGTCGTTTATGTTTGAGCAGATTTTGGTCCTGTGTATGTTTATTTACGATGGACGCATATATAAATGTACCTTCTTCCTTGTATGTTTTAATGGCAAGGTTTAAGCTGAAGGCTTACATTAACATCGATCAAAATCTTCGTTGTTTCTTTTGAGGATATAAAGGAAAAGATGAAGAAAATCGTTGATGATGCTGGCTAGTGAGATTAGCAACTTTGCAATGACAAAACCCGGATTAGAGACATTTGCAGTGGCAAATAAAAAATCAACCCATACAAATGCGTACTTACTTACAGGATATGAGGCCTAATCTGGTCCCACTAATGATACAAATACTATGTATTACACAATGTATTTGTTCCAGATATATTACCCAATGTAAATGGTGTTTTATTTGATTTTGCTCACTGCCATAATACAATAACTACTACTGATATAACACTTAATTTGCAAAATGCAGACCACGTACATCTTTTTAGTCGGCTTTCTAATGATTGCAAACCAACAAGCTGTACTAGTGAAATGCAGTGCTCAATTCTTTTTTCCTTTGAAAAGCAGCGAATTTGCTTATATATTGAAATGAACTGATGCAAGTATTAGATAAAAATCAGTAGATTTATGCAGTTGCCTATTTAGTAAAATATTTTCATAAAACAAATATGTCTGATTGAACAAATAATCCTGCAATCTGACAAACAGGGAGAGACTAGGCATGTTTTGCTCTCCATGGTTGAAATACTCTGACCAAACATATGTTTGGATACATAGATCAGACAAATCAGTGAGCATTACTGATCTGAAAACCTGAAATTGAGAATCAAAGATCTGTACTTGAACACTGCAAGTTGAGGAACAGGCGGAGGCTAGCCATTTTTTTGTTTGTGACAGTTGAAATACACTGACCAAACATATGCTTAGAAACAGAGACCAACAAAATCAGTGAGCATTACTAATCTGAAACCCTGAAACTGAAAATCAATGTTACTCATCAGTAACCATTGCACACCAACAGATATTTTGGCAACGGGACAAGAACAGAAAATGACATAGGAAAATTGTATTTAAAGCTTTTAGATGCACTCTACAAAACTCATATAAAACATCCCCTTTCCAGGGTTTTTTTTTTTATGGGATTCCCCTTTCCAGGTTAGGTTGCATTTCAGCTACTTGACTGAATCAACCAAAAATCGATCAGCGGAACAGATTCATTAGCAACAGTTTTTGTTCATGTTTGGATAAACAAATTTTGACACAGTCGCGCAGGCATGCATAGAGGTTTCAGCTATAATTTTTATCAAGAACTTCGCTACCAGTCATGACGTACCTCAGCTAGCAGCAGGAGAAGTAGAGTGTACCGTATCTTCAGCTAGCAGCAGTAGTAGTACTACAAAAGCAGAAATATGTGCCACTCTTGTCAGCTTGCAGGATTATGGATATAAATAGGGATAGCTTTGTTTTGTGTTGTACCAAACGCATCTAATTACGGAACCTGACATTGCAAAAGACCTAATACGGTGCCACTGATGTTACAAATATTACCCAACGTAATTGTTCAAGAAATATTAACCAACGTAAGTAGTGCTTTGTTTACTCACTGGCGGCCAAGTTTTCTTCACTGCACGTGCAGTTCACTGTCATAACACAATAACTACTACTGTACTCAGTTCTAGGTAATAATGAGACCCCGAACCATATATATGTAACAGTTTGCTCAACGCCATGGTCATATAAACTATACAAAGAAATCTAACACCAGAAATGTTGCCACGATATTCTTATATGAAATTCTAAGAGAAGAATTGAGCAGGTGTGAAAAATTGGATGGTGAGAAATTATCATCGGAATGAGGTGCATTGAGAATTTGAGCAGAAGCTTGTGCGACAAGATATTTACTCTGCAATTGACATCACTTTGGCAAGGGGATTTTTTCACATAATCCTTTAGCTCTTCTATCAGTGAACCAAGAGAGAGCTTCTGGCTTGTCAAGCTTCTCACCGGTTGAATCAGATCCGGTTGAAGGCATGCCATGATCTGGTGGTGTTAGTAATTGATGAGGCACCTTGAATAATGATTTCGGTTACTCGGAAATCCAGGCTTGAGAAATTCAAGCCTTTTATAAGGCTCCGCTTCTGCATCTTTCAGTGGATCAGCTAGAGTGACCGCATGTAAGCATCAAAATTTAGAACGAAGCCTTGGAACTAGAAATTCTTTTATATGTCATCACACAAATTATGAATAAAGCATGTAACGTGTATAGAGGATCAGTTTTACTTTCATGTGATCTGATAAACTAAATAATTCAGAGAATATCCATGCAAGAAATTCAGATCCATGTACTCTGCAAACCTATACCACTTTGCTTGATATAGAATCCGAGCTTGTGTCCAGCAGTTCCTTGCCGCAGAACAAGGTGATATCATTGTCGCTCGACTCCACGAGCTGGTGAGCATAAGCTGCTGCGTACATACTGCTTATCCCTGCTCAGAGCACTTTCACAAGTCCCATGGGCTGCTGCCTAAATATATGTGGCCATAGATGATCTATATCATCAAGTTTCATGCGTAAACTGTAATTTGTCTATCAGCAGTGCAAAGTGCACAAGATTGTCTCGCGTGCATAAAGGAATCATGGTCCACTTATTGTCTTAAATACCCCCCTCCACCCCCCCCCCCCCCCCCCCCTTCTTAACAGTAGTAACTAAATTTACACTTGATGGCTCGCGTGCCAGTTCAGATACATTGTTCCATCCCCGACTGATGAATATTTGAAAGAAACTATTCATCCATCTAGGCAGTACAAGTAAACTCTTCATATACCGAAAAAAGGTACAATACACTTATATAAGGCATTTTTTACAGTAGTCTCAAATAAATGTGCACCGTCCATTATTTGAGTAAATCTCGAAGCATAAGGTATAGCTACCCTGTTATTTTTTATTATTCTTTCACGTGGTCACCGAGGGAGAAAGCTTCCCCACCTGAAATTTGATTAAAATGGGCCATCAACAGGCCAGGCAGTTTCCACTTTTTTAAGTAATTATTTCAAGAATACATAGGAGAGTTGTGTATCTCTATTTTAAGAAGAAGATTAGAGTTTACATTTGTCATACCCCAATTTCTGAGGTACTTGAATACACCGTATCAGTCCCTGGATCAGTCGCTGATACGGCCATTCTCACAGATTGGCATTTCAGAGAACATACCTTTATTTATTACCGAAGCTCATTACAAGCCTTTTGATTACATAAAAGGTCTTTAACATGGCCATAGGCCTTACAGCTCAACACATTACATCACAAGGGTCATTGCCGGGAAGCGGCAATGCCACACTTATTCTACGCAACGGACGGCAGAAGCGGATCCACTCCACAGGCGAACTTGCGCGGGACGACCCTAGTCTTCTTCGCCATCGGCCTGGAAGTCATACTCTGCTTCTTCCTCTGAAGGATTGAATGAGATGGGGAGTGAGTACATAAGGTACTCAGCAAGTCCTAGCACAAGGGTGACTCATATGCAAGGGCGTTGTCAAGGAGAAGGCTGAGGGTTTTCATTGATCGGCCGAAAAGCCAATTTTCAATGCAGGGGTTTGTTTTGAAAACCAAAACAGTTTTTGCAAAACTCTAAGTCAGGATTGTTGAAGATTTAGTGGGGTTGTGGCCCTGGGGGAGAATGAATCCTTCCCGCCAGTTCCCAAATTTTAACGCTGGCAGGAAACCAGCACACGGCTCCAAACCGGCGTTATTCCGAAAACACACACGCCAAGGATAACTCACACAGAAAAACTAATCATTGTGTGGCCGTTGCTTTCGCTTTGTCCAATGCCGTGGAACACGGCTATCCGGATAGATTCTTACGCTCTGCAGAGGTCGTACACTTTACCCACGAGGCATGTCAGACCTTTCCACCGTCGTGGGTCGGAAAGACATGCTAATGGTTCCGTACCTGCCTAATGTCACCACGGTACCACCTCGGAAAATCAACGACCAGGGGCTTCACGTAGGCATAGAATAGCCAATAACTTTCACTTGCCAGATCCGACGCCAACCTCGTCAAGACCCTCTCCTGGCTTCCGATTGCAACTCCCTGCCTCCTGGTGGTACCGGGCGATCACTAGTAGGGTGTGGTTCCAAACCCTGCCCATAACAGGGGCTCGTGGTTGCACTCAAGTGCTAGGCAAGGCGGCACATGAACCGGTCCTTATATGACCGGAGCAAGCATCTTCAATAGCTACTCTCCAACGAGAAGTAGCGTCCCAGAGATAGCCTCCCCACTGAGGACTACCTCGCTTGCTCCCGTCTAAAACATAATTCCCCACTATGGGTTTCACTTACTAAACCCATCCCTTTTATTTCACACACTCACACCACCAAGTTACACTCACACATTTTCACACAAAAACATGTGAAGCAAGATTATTAATTAACACAGTGTGAATGAACCTAAGCGGCAATATTTTCCAACAAATCATTAAAGATTAATGATTGTGGAACCTAGGGTTAACAATGGATTAAGGATGGCAATAAACAAGGCATGGCTTTTCTCAAGATAGGTTACTCTAATATTTAAATCATTTTAAAAGACTATGCATCTTTAATTTGCACACAGGCTCTATATAGGGTATTTTGTAAGAATTAATTAGGTGAAATATGATCAAGGTGGTTAGGACTTGCCTTCACCAAAATCTTCCTCCTCTAAGTCTTCTTCGTAGTCGGGGTCCTCGTGTTCCTCCTCAAAGACTTGATCACCTAGCGATTAAATAAAAAAAATAAAGGCTAAATCTACCGCTTAACACTCAATTAAACAATCATTAAAATAAAATAAATAAAATAAAATACACCACTAAAGATGGTTTTGATGGAATATGGTAGAGGATGATTTTAGATGAATAATGGTGCAAGAATCATCGAATTCGGAGTTAAAACGACAAAGATATGAATATTTGAATTTTAGGGGAAAAGGATTAAATTAGGGGTAGATTAACTTTAATTAAGTGTAATCTCCACCCTAATTTTCCAGAGGTGTACAAGGGTTGGAAAAAGGTTAGAAATGATTTTGGGAATTTTTGGATATTTTTGAGAATTTTTCTGATGTTGGAAAAGTGCTCGAAATTCATTTCTGTGTACACTAGTGTGTGGCCTTAGCATTTCTGTGCGCATAGCAGTGGCTGACATGTGGGCCTGTGGGGCCGGGGGCCCCTGGCTGCCACTGTTCCGTGGACTTGGTCCACAGAGGCGTGGACCGGGCTAGTTTTGTGTGTGCGGTCCACCGTGAGCCGGTCCGGTGGACCGAGGGGCGCGCGGGGCCGCGCGGGCCCGCGAGTCAGCGACTCAGGCGGGGGACCCGGTGGCGCCGGCGTGGCGGCGATGGGGGAAAAGGGCGCGGCGGCGCCGGAGAGCTCGCCGCCGGCCGCTACTGGGGCCTAGTGAGTCGGGAAGAGGGGTGCCGGCCATCGACGCGTGACGGGGAAGATGATGGGGGTACGTGGTGACGTGGACGGTGGCCGGAGTGGTGGCGCGACGCTGCCGGAGCACGGCGGCGCATCGGCGTGCGCGGTGAGGTGCGCGCGCGAGCGCGCGGGCACGAGTTTGTGAAGGGGAGAGGGTGCGCGTGAGCGAGGGGGTCGCGTGAGGATGCTCGGTTGGGCCGGGGAGAGTTCCACGGCGGCCGGAGAGGGAGAAGGTGGGCGGCGGAGCGGCTGCGCGCGGTGCGAGCTAGCTCCGAGCGCGCTAGGAGAATGTAGATGAGGCGCAAAGGGAAGGACGGGGAGTGGAGTGCTCACCTCGGTTCCAGTGGAAGCGGAGGGCGTCGGGAATCGGCGGAATCACTCGCCGGAGTTGGGGAAGGAGAGAGGGGGAGTTTTGAAATTGGGCGGTGTGGAAGGGAGTGCGAGGGAGAGAAGTGGCAACGGGGAAGAAAGGAGGGGTCGGGCGCCCTTTTAAAGCTGCGCAAGGGCGGTGGCTGGCCGGAAAATATCCCGAGCTCGTCGGGATATTTTCGCCGGCGCTCGAGGTGCGCGCGGCGCGAGAGTGGGGGACGGGGCGAGACGTAGCCACGCGGCGCGAAGAAGAGGAGGGGCCCCGGGCGTGACGTGAAGAGCAGCGCGTCGTCTTGACGCTACCGCGGCGGGGAGCTCGAGCTCGCCGTGTTAATGGCGGCTAGGGTTATAGCGGGGGAAGAGGGAGTGGGGGGTCCGGGCAGGGGAGAGGAGGAAATGACGCGTGCGCTGCGTGGGAGAGAGAGAAGAGGGAGCACGGCGGCGGAGCAGTGCTCCGTGCCTCACGCCGGCCGGTCGGGCGGCGGCGGCGGCGCGAGGTTGACGATGGGGCTTGGCCCACTCGTCAGCCTCTCGCAGCGAGAGAACGGGCCGGGCGCGGACTGGGCCGTGGCGCGCGCAAACGGCCCAGTGGGGCGCGGGAGAGGAGAAAGGAAGAGGGGGAGTTGGGCCGCGCGCGAGAGGAAAGAAAGGGAGCGGCCCAACTAGCTGGAAATGGTTTATTCTTTTCCGGATTTGGATTTTGGAGAGGTTTCAAAGGAGTTTGAATTCAAATTTGAAATGGGTTTTCAACACACACTCAAACAATTAAAATAAAGGCAAGAGAGAGGCAAATATGCACATGAGTGTTTTCATGCATGGTTTTTATTTCGAGAAAATTTTAATTGAGCCCTATTCTTGATCTAATCCATTTTTATTATTTGAAAATTTTTGAAAAGTCCAATTTTTAGGTTTATCGAAATGAGCAAAAATTACGGGTGCTACAACATTAGATCAGTACAACCCTCCACGCGCATACGTGGGAGAGTTCGTCTCTCAGATCCACTCAACAGGACACTCCGCGGAGCAACTCTCATCTCCGGGTTGCCACGCACAACATGGTCACAATGTCAGAAAAAAATTGTCCTTTGTTTCCCCCCAGAGATATAGAGGATTATTAGGTTATATTTAATTAATAAAATAAATTCCCTCCACATTCCCTCTCGAGAGGTCTAGAAAACCACCTTAGCTGCATAAGAAAATAACATAAAAAAACTTTGGCAACACCGTCGTCCATAAAAAGACACAAAAAGTACTCCCATGGAAATTTAAAAATTGTCCACCATCACCTTTAAAATTCAACCCAAAATACGATTTGTATGTTTCTAATTTACCTACTGCTGCCATCATGAAAATCTATATAAAAAAAATCATATCCCTGTTTAAGAAATATATATATTCCTGTCATGATAAAATGGATGGCATGCTGGTCTCGTAGAGACGTAATGCTCTAATCTGTACTAAAAATGTCGACCAATGTCGACAAAAACTACTTCCCTTGACATAAAACGTGCAGCGTATTCGCCTCAGCTCCTGATGGCTATTGCATGAACTGCTAGCGTGCTTCACATACCTGATAGGTACTAGTTGTGGTAGACAACTTAATGACGATGAGGTAAATGTTTCATGCCCTAGCAACCCCTCAGAAATGAAACTTGAAATGCACGTCAATTTTTTTATGGCTTTAATTTGTACTTCAAACAAGTATTGTACACAGAATACACCCTCTAGATTGCTGGGAGCTTGTCGCGGTTGGTGATAAAAAAATACCGGATCTGGGCTGGGTTAAATGGACCAATGCATCTCGGCGGCTATAAAAATTTTGTTGGGGGTGGGGCGTGACTATATATATGACCTTGAATAAAAGCGAATGGCCTTTTTGTGTGGTCAATAGAGACAATCACAAGACCAAACACCAGAGTTCACATTCCTTCCTTCCTCGAGTATATATAAGACTGCAAGGCAGTAATTGAGTTGAACACACGCTGACTATAGGGAGATGAGAGACACCAAGTGTGTAGAAGGGAGGGTACCATGGATGATTTATGAGTTCATGCTAGGGATGAGATGGGTCAGGAGTTGATGTTTAAGGAACCTGTTTCAATGGGGCGGTGGTGTGCAGATGTGAAGGCCTATCTCCAAAAGAACCTGATCGAGGACACCACAATTGAGTCGCTCAATCAGGCAAGAAATGCAGCCTTGCTGAAGCGTCACCAGAGCCTCTACAGCCTCGATCCGTAGGAGCTTTGGAGAAAGAATTCCTTTACTCATCGTGATCATCTCTGGACTCAGCTGGATGATGCCTAGGGAGAAGTATGCTCAGATAACATGGACCAATGGTTTGCGCTGGTATCCATTTCTTTCAGTGCTGTCGTCCTTTGTTAGTTCATGTGTGCAATCTCTCGCTAAAGAAAAGCGTATGTTTCCTATAATAAAAATAGCCAAGCATGCATTTAGAGGGTTCACGATGGATCATTTACTTATCCCAACTTGCTGATGAACATTCCTTGTATCTTTTGGCGTTCAGATCATAAATGATAATATGCATGGAATTGGAAGGTATGGAAGGCTGCCTTTGTGCCGGTCAAGTACAGTTAAGAAAGTGTGCTTGTTAGCTAGGAGAGGTTGCCTTTTTGCAATATATAGGAGTTTTGTACTTCGTACACTACATTTGAAACCGAAAGATTTTAATAAACTGTTATGCCCACGATGGCTTCTCTACCCACAGGTGGTGGATCCTTGTCCGCCGTTGGCAGGGTTGACCCCACCGACACCGTCGTGTTATAGGAATATAAGCCTGACATATATAGGATAGTCCGGTCAAGAAGTTTGTGCACACGACGGCGTGGGTGGGGTCAAGCACACCGTTGTGATGCACGGCGCGGTGTGTGTCCGTGTTCCATAGCAATTTAGTTAGGATGACGACTGTGTGCGTCTTTGATCACATGCAACATGTGCAGTTCACTGCCACTACAAGACAGTAACTACTATTGTACTCTTTTCCGTAAAAACCAAAAAAAATAAACTACTATTGTACTCTAGTAGCTGCGATAAGTTGGTGAAATTTGAGCTACTTTACGAGCCACGATCATATGTATATAGTAGAAGTCTTATCTACACCATGGTCATGGAAGAAAACTAACACCAGCAAAGGCGATGTTCCTATAGGGGCGCCCTTAAGGAACACTAAGAGGAATTGGCCGCCGGCAGTTGGAAATTAAATAAATATTGGAATGAGATGTATTGGGAATTTGAGATGATGTTCGACGTCGAGGGCGTAGTGCTCAAGGGCGCGTTGCTGCTGATAGAGGTGATCCAGCTGCTCTGCGGAGGGTTCGTCTTGGCGCTCTGCCTCAACCACACTGTCTGCGACGTCGTGCAGTTCATGTCCGCCGACCGCCGTTGGCGAGCTGGCTTGGCGCCACGAGCTCCTGGACGCCGTGGTGTTAGGAATATAAGCCTGACATGTATTGTTGGTTAGTCCGGCCGGTCAGGGAGTTTGTGTTCATATAAGTCATGAACGGCGCGGTGAGTGTCCGTGTTCCGTTGCAGTTTAGTTAGGATGACGTACAACGGTGTGCGTGGTTGATCGAGTCCAGGTGGTGATGGAGTCGTAGTCAGCTGGGAATGATCGAGGCGCCGGCCGGTCTACGCGGAAGGAGCGAGCGGCTGAAAATCAGAGCGCATGCATGTATAGGCTGGGAATGGATGGAGGACAGCGCTCTGTGGTGAGTCCCCTGGCAAATAAATACCATACTAGAATTTTTGCGCGGCGTTGCCGCGCCAACTGTGTTAATTGTATTATAACCTCTCGTGTGACCCTCATTTTACTCGATTGGTCATATGTTTTTGAAAAGACCTTTATAAATACCAGATCTTTATAAACACTATCTGATTGTAATTCCAGCTCAATATCTTGAGTCTATAAAAATGTGCATAAGCAAAAGCTGTGTGTAGCTACACCGTTATATATTATATTCTTTTTTCTCTAAAAAATAGTATTACAAATCAATGTGTTAGAATATGAAATCTAGGATCTGAGCACTCGGAAGAAATATACAGACCATCAAGATGCTACAAGGGAGCAGCGATCAGCTGCTATTTCCTTCTTCTTTTTTGAACTGGTCAGCTGCTTTTTACATCTATATCTAACACATGTCAATAATAACAAAATTTGTGGGCACAACGTAGGCCCTGTTTGGCCGGGCTTCGCTGCCTCCGGCTTCACCTGACACAAATCACTGTAGCGACACTATTCCTAACTGTAGCAAGAAGCAGGCAAAGCCGCAGAACCCAGCTCCACCGGCTTCACCTCCTGCGTAGTCCATTTTTCTCTGGGAAAGAAGGAGCCGCTCCCTGCTACAGTGCTCAACAGTACCGCACAGCACTTTTTGGCAGACGGAGCCGGAGCCGGTGGAGCTCGGCCAAACAGGCCCGTAGTTAACTTGGCAATGTGTAGTTCTGAAGGTGCAACAGTCTGGTGATTAAGTTGGTTGAGTATGTGATCTTGATTGCCTCCAAACATTTGTTTCATTATTTTATATGTCATGGGGCTCTAATACTCTATCGATTGAAAGGTGACTATTATCAAGAGAGAGAGCGAAGAATTCAATCTGTGTTTTTTATATGTTTACTTTTTTTTTTGTCATAGCTCTTGAGGTTACAGAATATTACTGATATAGTTTTTGTAAGAAAAAAAAATTATGCTGCCTCTATTCATTGGGACATGATAAGAGCATCGATGTGTGGTTGGCTGTGTAGCGGTACCAAGCGATTTGTGGCAGTGATGATGTTGTGCACTCTGAATGATAACTTTTTTTTGTCAAAGAAAATAGCCCTGCTTCCTTTATATGCTTGCTTTCTGATGTAGGTGGATTGGCAAAATTCGCTTGTTTTGTATATGTATTATCTCATCTACTTTCACATTGAAATGAAGTGTGCCCTTTTTTAAGCATAAACCATGAGTGGTAGTGTATAGCTAAATAAATCTAGTTTTTTTTTTTTTTTTTTTGCGAGACAAATAAATCTAGTTAAAGCAATCTCGCTGTTAGGTGTTTTGAAATCTGATATAAGATTCAACATTGCTGAGAGTCATATGTCATTTTATTCCACATTCCTAGTCCTACATATATTTTCAGTCTTGTTAAAAATACATGCTGCTAGTTACTCCGGAAATACCCACATGTGACGCAGCAATCGAGTTACTCAGGCAAGGACAACAGCAGCTTACAATATGGAGATTAGAGATTGTTTATCGATAGTTTATCTGGCCTAAGTACGTACTTTGCCATGCCCACAGCCGCCGTGCACCAATGTGGGAACAAAGGTCTCGGCCATGAGATGCAGTTCATCACCAAACATTAAAAAAATAAAATTAGAATATTTGGATTCATGAAAGCAGTATTGAATATTTAGAATCTCATACCTTGGTTGCTTGCCACGTGTTTCAGATCAGGCTAACTATTTCTTCTTTTTTTCTTCAATCTCCATCTTGGCCGGAGGGACCAGGAGTGGGGAAAAGCTCTTTCATCCTCAATGGAAAAGTCTAGAGTTTTTATGATAAATTGTTTGCGTTAACTGCTTTATGGGCAAATCTGCGTGCAACATTATCTGTTCAGCGAAGGGGCTGCACGTAATTTCTCGGGGTGGTGGAAGGATCAGGAATCGAATTTGTTTATCTACGAGGATCTAGAAGAAAGTTTCAGAGAGGAGGTGGAAGGACCGGAATTTATTCGTTGTTTCTAGAAGGTCCTAATCGTAATATATCCGGAGCAAATCGAACGATCCTCCTTTATCAGCAAAGAGATCCGACGGTTGATAAATTTTGGATGACGTGGCGTGGCTATTTTGCAAGAAAACGCACGCATTTTAGAAGAATAGAGATACCCATATGATGCACTCCTCTTGATGTAAACTCGTACTGGCTGGGATGGAGCACGGCGCTGGTTGCCGGAAAGCAGCAGTAGGTTCGGACATGAATCGTGTGCTGCGAGCAGAGTACCCGCCGGCGATGCCGTTGCGTCTGGTGTTCAACCCGTGGCTGAACCAATCAGTGGCCACTTGAAGAAGCTCATCTTTTCAGTTCAAACAAAAAGGAAAGTAAATAGTATCTTTTTGGACGAATTTGCCCTGGATGCGAGAAAGGGAAAACGAACCAGAGCCGCCGCCGCTTCGACTTTTTGCCCTCGCAATCCCACTCTCCCATCCATCCCCTGCAGCATGGACTGCCCCAAGAGGGCGATGGCGGCGGCGGGCTTCCCCGACGACCCCCTGGTGGAGATCCTCTCTCGTCTCCCCGTCAAGCCCCTCCACCGATCCAAGTGCGTCGCGCGATCCTGGCGCGACCTCATCGACGATCCCTCCATCCGGAAGAAGCTCGCCCAAACCCTGGAAGGCTTCTTCCTCATGGAACGGGAAGACGGCGACGACGGGCGCCATTTCGGTTTTGTCAACCTGCCTGCGAGGTCTGTACCCCAGGACATCAACCCTTGCTTCTCCTTCCTCACGAGCCTGCCCGGGATCGAGACCCTCAACTCCTTGGATTCCTGCAACGGGCTCCTCCTCTTTGAGCACCGCCGGAAGATGAAACCGCGGGATGTGTTGGGTTACATCGTGTGCAACCCCGCCACCAAACAATGGGGAACCGTGCCCACCTGCGACTGCCCGCCTCCAATGTTTGGTTATTACAAGTGTTGCACCTATTTAGTTTTCGATCCAGCCGTCTCCCCTCACTTCCACTTGGTTCAGTTCCGGCAGGAGCCTGTGACGCCGCATGCCTACTCAACTGAAACTGGGACCTGGAGCCACATCCAAATAGATCGGAATGTGCAACAAGAGCAAGGACATTTGGAAGTATGGAGTTATCAGGGATTGATGCTGAACAGGAACCCTTGGCGTGCCTTTGTAAATGGCATGCTGCATTTCATCGTTAATTATCCAGCCAATGTAGTTGTTGTAGATGTGCAAGGCAAGACACAAAGGATCATCCCTGTACCAAAGGTGGCGGGCTGCAATCCAGGTTATGTTGCTCAATCTCAAGGGTGCCTGCATTACCTCAAAGTGTCTGCACAGTTCGAGACATTGTCCATCTGGGTTCTCAAGGATTATGGTACACATGAGTGGGTCCTGCTGGACACATTGAACTTTTTGGAACTGTTTGGAACTAAGAGCTTCATAGTAGGCGGAAAAAGAGAGCTCCGTTTCGTTGCCATGCATCCAGATCGCAATGTGGTTTTCCTTGCTCAGATCTCCAAGCGTCAACTGATGTCGTACGTAGGGTTGTACTAGCGAGCCAGCTCAGCTCGGCTCGGTCCAGCTCGCTAAGATAACGAGCTGGAATGTTGGCTCGACTCGGCTCGTTACGAGCTCGAGCTGGCTCGTGAGCCAGCTCGTTAAGCTCGTTGTTCACCTCTAGCATCTCTGTCGTGACCTGAAAAACAAGATGACGACCATGCCGCCAGGTACAACTTCACGTCTTCGAGCATGACGTCGTGCCGGACAGGGAGGCAGAGGTCATCGCGATCGAGAAGGGACAGGGAATCGTGATGTGGAAGAGCCGGCAACACCGCACAAGAGGAGTAGAGAGGAGGGCAGCACCGGCCAGCTTGAGTCATCGGCTGCCGCGCGTCACGTCGCCTATTCGCGGAATAGATCTTGACTCGGTCTTCTTCCGTCATCGCCATGGTCACGGAGCTCCTTCAGACGGACATCCTCGCAAGTGGGCAGCGAGGGAGCAGGGTAACATGCCAACAAGGTAGGCGGTGTGACTTGTGACCGGAGTGAGGCAGGCACGTGATGGGGATTTGGGAGGAGGTAAGGTGTGGTGGCAACGCGATTGGGAATGGGATAAGATGTGGAGAGGCATGAGGGGACCGAAAGGTGCTGGTCCTGTTAGGACTTGCTGGCTCGTTTGGCTTGCGAGCGGCTCACGAGCCAGCTCGAGCTAGCTCGTTAAACATAACGAGCTACAAACCTGGCTCGGCTCGTTAGAAAAAGTGAACGAGCCGAGCCGAGTCTAGCCGAGCTAGTCACGAGCCGAGCCGAGCTAACGAGCCACGAGCTTTTCGTCCAGCCCTAGTCATACGACATGGATAGTAAACAAGTGAGTGTTATTGGCACTCATGGTGGAAATCTGGATTGGCCGACGGATATTGTTCCATATGTTCCCTATTTCTCGAAGTCACCGGTCTTCAAATGATGCACTGAAAGTGAGTGGTTATCAACATGGGTGTCAGCTTGGCAGTTTGGTTAAATCTATCTACTATTCTTAATTAGGTGAGGCTGTCTAGGTCTCCATGCTTATTGATATATTGCTTCTCGTCATGGTTTTGTTTAACTTATATTGCAATCCAGTTGAGACATTCTACATATCCTTGTTATCTTGTTGAATTATGAATGTGGTTGAGCAATTTGGACAGCTTATGAGTTTTGGCATTTAAGAAATATGCTTCAAATGCTACCTTTTGTGTTTCCATTACGTCCAGAATGATAATTACCTTTTGTGTTGCCTTCCTTTTAGATGGCACATGAGGGAGTAATTAGTAACATTGAAATCCTCTGTCGTTTATGTTTGAGCAGATTTTGGTCCTGTGTATGTTTATTTACGATGAACGCATATATAAATGTACCTTCTTCCTTGTATGTTTTAATGGCAAGGTTTAAGCTGAAGGCTTACATTAACATCGATCAAAATCTTCGTTGTTTCTTTTGAGGATATAAAGGAAAAGATGAAGAAAATCGTTGATGATGCTGGCTAGTGAGATTAGCAACTTTGCAATGGCAAAACCCGGATTAGAGACATTTGCAGTGGCAAATAAAAAATCAACCCATACAAATGCGTACTTACTTACAGGATATGAGGCCTAATCTGGTCCCACTAATGATACAAATACTATGTATTACACAATGTATTTGTTCCAGATATATTACCCATTGTAAATGGTGTTTTATTTGATTTTGCTCACTGCCATAACACAATAACTACTACTGATATAACACTTAATTTGCAAAATGCAGACCACGTACATCTTTTTAGATGGCTTTCTACTGATTGCAAACCAACAAGCTGTACTAGTGAAATGCAGTGCTCAATTCTTTTTTCCTTTGAAAAGCAGCGAATTTGCTTATATATTGAAATGAACTGATGCAAGTATTAGATAAAATCAGTAGATTTATGCAGTTGCCTATTTAGTAAAATATTTTCATAAAACAAATATGTGTGATTGAACAAATAATCCTGCAATCTGACGAACAGGGAGAGACTAGGCATGTTTTGCTCTCCATGGTTGAAATACTCTGACCAAACATATGTTTGGATACATAGACCAGACAAATCAGTGAGCATTACTGATCTGAAAACCTGAAATTGAGAATCAAAGATCTGTACTTGAACACTGCAAGTTGAGGAACAGGCGGAGGCTAGCCATTTTTTTGTTTGTGACAGTTGAAATACACTGACCAAACATATGCTTAGAAACAGAGACCAACAAAATCAGTGAGCATTACTAATCTGAAACCCTGAAACTGAAAATCAATGTTACTCATCAGTAACCATTGCACACCAACAGATATTTTGGCAACGGGACAAGAACAGAAAATGACATAGGAAAATTGTATTTAAAGCTTTTAGATGCACTCTACAAAACTCATATAAAACATCCCCTTTCCAGGGTTTTTTTTTTTTTTTATGGGATTCCCCTTTCCAGGTTAGGTTGCATTTCAGCTACTTGACTGAATCAACCAAAAATCGATCAGCGGAACAGATTCATTAGCAACAGTTTTTGTTCATGTTTGGATAAACAAATTTTGACACAGTCGCGCAGGCATGCATAGAGGTTTCAGCTATAATTTTTATCAAGAACTTCGCTACCAGTCATGACGTACCTCAGCTAGCAGCAGGAGAAGTAGAGTGTACCGTATCTTCAGCTAGCAGCAGTAGTAGTACTACAAAAGCAGAAATATGTGCCACTCTTGTCAGCTTGCAGGATTATGGATATAAATAGGGATAGCTTTGTTTTGTGTTGTACCAAACGCATCTAATTACGGAACCTGACATTGCAAAAGACCTAATATGGTGCCACTGATGTTACAAATATTACCCAACGTAATTGTTCAAGAAATATTAACCAACGTAAGTAGTGCTTTGTTTACTCACTGGCGGCCAAGTTTTCTTCACTGCACGTGCAGTTCACTGTCATAACACAATAACTACTACTGTACTCAGTTCTAGGTAATAATGAGACCCCGAACCATATATATGTAACAGTTTGCTCAACGCCATGGTCATATAAACTATACAAAGAAATCTAACACCAGAAATGTTGCCTCTATCACTACAAGAAAATAGAGTTTTAGTCACCAAGTTTTAGTCACCAAGAAAATTTTCCTTTGTTGGTCACTTAAAGTTGATCAATAGTGACCAAGTTTGAGATTTTTAGTGGATATACGGTTTTAGTGACCAACGTTATATATAGTCACCAAGGTTGTGTTGGTAGCTATATAGTTTTAGTGGCCAAGATATACAATTTGTTAGTCACTAGAGATATTTAGTGACAAGGTTTTAGCCACCAAAATGTGACCAAGCTTGTTGGTGGCAAAATAACTATTGCAACTAAGAATGCACATATAGTGACCAACTACCTTGGTGACTAATACTCATTTTTCTTGTAGTGTATATTCTTATATGAAATTCTAAGAGGAGAATTGAGCAGGTGTGAAAAATTGGATGGTGAGAAATTATCATCGGAATGAGGTGCATTGGGAATTTGAGCAGAAGCTTGTGCGACAAGATATTTACTCTGCAATTGACATCACTTTGGCAAGGGGATTTTTTCACATAATCCTTTAGCTCTTCTATCAGTGAACCAAGAGAGAGCTGCTGGCTTGTCAAGCTTCTCACCGGTTGAATCAGATCCGGTTGAAGGCATGCCATGCAAACCTATACCACTTTGCTTGATATAGAATCCGAGCTTGTGTCCAGCAGTTCCTTGCCGCAGAACAAGGTGATATCATTGTCGCTCGACTCCACGAGCTGGTGAGCATAAGCTGCTGCGTACATACTGCTTATCCCTGCTCAGAGCACTTTCACAAGTCCCATGGGCTGCTGCCTAACTATATGTGGCCATAGATGATCTATATCATCAAGTTTCATGCGTAAACTGTAATTTGTCTAGCAGCAGTGCAAAGTGCACAAGATTGTCTCGCGTGCATAAAGGAATCATGCTCCACTTATTGTCTTAAATACCCCCCTCCACCCCCCCCCCCCCCCCCCCTTCTTAACAGTAGTAACTAAATTTACACTTGATGGCTCGCGTGCCAGTTCAGATACATTGTTCCATCCCCGACTGATGAATATTTGAAAGAAACTATTCATCCATCTAGGCAGTACAAGTAAACTCTTCATATACCGAAAAAAGGTACAATACACTTATATAAGGCATTAATTTTTTACAGTAGTCTCAAATAATTGTGCACCGTCCATTATTTTGAGTAAATCTCGAAGCATAAGGTATAGCTACCCTGTTATTTTTTATTATTCTTTTACGTGGTCACCGATGGAGAAAGCTTCCCCACCTGAAATTTGATTAAAATGGGCCATCAACAGGCCAGGCAGTTTCCACTTTTTTTTTAAGTAATTATTTCAAGAATACATAGGAGAGTTGTGTATCTCTATTTTAAGAAGAAGATTAGAGTTTACATTAGATCAGTACAACCCTCCACGCGCATACGTGGGAGAGTTCGTCTCTCAGATCCACTCAACAGGACACTCCGCGGAGCAACTCTCATCTCCGGGTTGCCACGCACAACATGGTCACAATGTCAGAAAAAAACTGTCCTTTGTTTCCCCCCAGAGATATAGAGGATTATTAGGTTATATTTAATTAATAAAATAAATTCCCTCCACATTCCCTCTCGAGAGGTCTAGAAAACCACCTTAGCTGCATAAGAAAATAACATAAAAAAACTTTGGCAACACCGTCGTCCATAAAAAGACACAAAAAGTACTCCCATGGAAATTTAAAAATTGTCCACCATCACCTTTAAAATTCAACCCAAAATACGATTTGTATGTTTCTAATTTACCTACTGCTGCCATCATGAAAATCTATATAAAAAAAATCATATCCCTGTTTAAGAAATATATATATTCCTGTCATGATAAAATGGATGGCATGCTGGTCTCGTAGAGACGTAATGCTCTAATCTGTACTAAAAATGTCGACCAATGTCGACAAAAACTACTTCCCTTGACATAAAACGTGCAGCGTATTCGCCTCAGCTCCTGATGGCTATTGCATGAACTGCTAACGTGCTTCACATGCCTGATAGGTACTAGTTGTGGTAGACAACTTAATGACGATGAGGTAAATGTTTCATGCCCTAGCTACCCCTCAGAAATGAAACTTGAAATGCACGTCAATTTTTTTATGGCTTTAATTTGTACTTCAAACAAGTATTGTACACAGAATACACCCTCTAGATTGCTGGGAGCTTGTCGTCGTTGGTGACAAAAAAAATACCGGATCTGGGCTGGGTTAAATGGACCAATGCATCTAGGTGGCTATAAAAAATTTGTTGCGCGAGGGGGGGGGGGGGGGGGGGGGGGGCGTGATTATATATATGACCTTGAATAAAAGCGAATGGCCTTTTTGTGTGGTCAATAGAGACAATCACAAGACCAAACACCAGAGTTCACATTCCTTCGTTCCTCGAGTATATATAAGACTGCAAGGCAGCAATTGAGTTGAATACACGCTGACTATAGGGAGATGAGAGACACCAAGTGTGTAGAAGGGAGGGTACCATGGATGATTTATGAGTTCATGCTAGGGATGAGATGGGTCAGGAGTTGATGTTTAAGGAACATGTTTCAATGGGGCGGTGGTGTGCAGATGTGAAGGCCTATCTCCAACAGAACCTGATCGAGGACACCACAATTGAGTCGCTCAATCAGGCAAGAAATGCAGCCTTGCTGAAGCGTCACCAGAGCCTCTACAGCCTCGATCCGTAAGAGCTTTGGAGAAAGAATTCCTTTACTCATCGTGATCATCTCTGGACTCAGCTGGATGATGCCTAGGGAGAAGTATGCTCAGATAACATGGACCAATGGTTTGCGCTGGTATCCATTTCTTTCAGTGCTGTCGTCCTTTGTTAGTTCATGTGTGCAATCTTTCGCTAAAGCAAAGTGTATGTTTCCTATAATAAAAATAGCCAAGCATGCATTTAGAGGGTTCACGATGGATCATTTACTTATCCCAACTTGCTGATGAACATTCCTAGTATCTTTTGGCGTTCAGATCATAAATGATAATATGCATGGAATTGGAAGGTATGGAAGGCTGCCTTTGTGCCGGTCAAGTACAGTTAAGAAAGTGTGCTTGTTAGCTAGGAGAGGTTGCCTTTTTGCAATATATAGGAGTTTTGTACTTCGTACACTACATTTGAAACCGAAAGATTTTAATAAACTGTTATGCCCACGATGGCTTCTCTACCCACAGGTGGTGGATCCTTGTCCGCCGTTGGCAGGGTTGACCCCACCGACACCGTCGTGTTATAGGAATATAAGCCTGACATATATAGGATAGTCCGGTCAAGAAGTTTTTGCACACGACGGCGTGGGTGGGGTCAAGCACACCGTTGTGATGCACGGCGCGGTGTGTGTCCGTGTTCCATAGCAATTTAGTTAGGATGACGACGGTGTGCGTCTTTGATCACATGCAACATGTGCAGTTCAGTGCCACTACAAGACAGTAACTACTATTGTACTCTTTTCCGCAAAAACCAAAAAAATTAAACTACTATTGTACTCTAGTAGCTGCGATAAGTTGGTGAAATTTGAGCTACTTTACGAGCCACGATCATAGTCTAAAGCTGAAAGCGCGTCGCTTCCGCAAGCGCACAACATTTTGGCCGGCGTGGACATCTTTCTGTAGCGACGCGTCATCTCCGTACGTCGTGGCCACCTCCGGAGCGAACGTGTCTCTCCTTGCTAAGTCGGTTGTCGACACTGGGCCTTGGGCCACTAAGCCTCCAAGCATCTTTCTCGCTTGTCGCCGGCCGATTTCAACCATGGCAAGAAAGACTACCGCCATGACATGGACGACTGGTGTCTGAACATGATTTTCATGCCATGTCCTTTGCCGGTGTAACAACAGGCCCAGGCCTTTGTCATGGATCTGAGGCAAGAAAAAAATGCAAATCCACTCAAACAAAACAATTCTTCTTTCGAGAACCAGGTAGGCTCGGGAGTTGGAAAAGGAGAATGCGACTCCACCATAGAACCAAATCGTCACAAATTTCGAGACCAAAAAGATACAAAGAAGAAATTGATGCAAAAATTTCCTTCATATTTGCAATTTCTGGAACCGATTCAACAAGACAACTCGATCTCAAAGAAAATGACCTCAAAGCTCAAATCGTCCTCTTGATGAGTGCGCCCCTCTGCTCCACCGCGCAACCAAGTCCTCCGCTCGCGTTGCCGCCTCCTTATCGCCGAGCCCCACGTTGGTGCACGAATGCGCTTGGGGCCCGCCGCGTCGCACTGCATGCGCGCCCTACTCCTTCCTCCTCGCCAGTGCCCTGGGCCATGACGGCTCCGTCAGCTGACCCGCCTCCGCCTCTTGATGAGGGGGAGAGAGAGGGGAAGGAAGAGGGAGTTCTGCCAGAAGAAGAAACGCCGCACGAGCTCGAGCTCTTTTATCGTTCAAAGCTGCGGAGTGGACGAGGAAGAAGACAGGAAATTGTGGTGCCGGTGCGTCCACGTCTCCATGTTTTCATTTATGCAAGTAAGTCCTCCAAAGTCTCTATATTTGCATTCAAAACAAAAATTCCTCTGGATGTAATCCTTTGGAAATTTTGCGAAAAAGTGCACTGTCTTCTCTGTATTTACGCCTGTTGGTAGTTGTTCTTATCATCACAGTGGACACCCATGACATAAAGCAACAGAAGACGAAACGGCTAGCTCATGCATGCGTGCCAGCGTGAGAACGAAAAAACAAGCTACTCCACACGAAGGTGAACACCACTGCATCCACACGAAGGTCCATCTCAAATACCCATCTGCTCCCCACAAAGGTCCATCTAAGAAAAGCTGAAAGGTTTACTAAAAGCTGGCGCGGCGGAGCGCGCCTTACTTTTCTAGTATGTATATAGTAGAAGTCTTATCTACACCATGGTCATAGAAGAAAACTAACACCAGCAAAGGCGATGTTCCTATAGGGGCGCTCTTAAGGAACACTAAGGCCTCCTTTGGCAACACAGGGCCATGCACCCAGGGCTGCGTTCTCCCGCCGGGGGAATCCCTGCACGCCCCCCACCCTGGGTGCATGCCCATGCGTGGGGTTTGCTGCCTTTGGGAGCCAGAGGGGAATCCAACCCAGGGACAATTCGGAAATTCGAGAAAATGCTGAAAAAATCAGAAAAATTGAAAAACGTGTGCTAAAAGTTCTGGCAAACTCAAAAATGGACTCCAAAATTTCAGGAAAAATACCAAAAAAATCAGAAAATTTCTGTAAGACACAATATTCATAATAGGAGCCATAAACACAAGAAAGTTACAGACAATCCAATTTTCGTCGGTACATACATCTAAGGTTCATGAAAATTTTAAAATCTCCACCAAATCCCACACTTTATGCCATCTGGCTACCAATATGCATGGTGCTACTAACGAATGATTATTACATTGATGGTCAAGATCTAGTACACATGCATCTAATGCAAGCACGCACTACCAACTAAATTGCCTCACTTGCAGATCCTACCACAACCTGTGAGCAACTGGTTGATGACAAAGAGGGCCATCACTTGACACCCTGCAGTAAAATATCAGCATCATGTTCAGACTACTAGCAAGTACATTTCAAAAAAAAAAAAAAAACTAGCAAATATCCAAGAGGAAGAGAACAGATGACTGAATAATAAAATACAACCAGACTTGACTGAAGAACAACTGAAACAGGGCATTTTAAAATCTTACGAGCTAGGTGCTGACAGACACTAACCCATTGCTGCAAATGAATTCTAAAAGCAACTGATTCACAACTACAAAAGAAATGGAAACATATGGGAGGTACAATACTATGAAAAATAACTGAGTTCACAGATATGGCAGATACAACACTATGAAACATATGGCAGGTACAACATGAGTTGATTTTCAAATATTGCCATCGACCTAGTATTCAACACAAACTCATGCTCTATTTCAAAATGAAAGAAAGAGCATCAAAGGCCCATCAAGGTTCAACTTGACCACAATTGAGAGTGGAAAGTAGCATACCTGTTCAATAGTTTGACTCTCATGCAAGCTTACTGCAATCACCCCAAAAAGAAAAAGAAGATAACATGAGCTTCATCAAAGGTCAAAAGCTTACTGCAAGCTAAGTAAACTGAACTAAACTATGTACACAGTTGACTACTATGTTAATTTGAATCTAAAGTATCAAAGTCATATTGGCCTTCGTGAATGCTGTAAATGTTATTACATCTTATGCTACCAGTAGACTGAAAGAGCAATGATATATGTCAATGACCATTATGTCAGAACGAAGAGCATACCCAGAGCTATTCCTCATCTCTCAACTTAACTGACGAGATTAAAATTTGCATAGGATGGCAACAAGATTGAAGTACTGACACATTTTGATCAAATTGTCTCACACAGTTGTCAATTATTCAGTTAAGTTGTCTGAAAAGAATGGGACTGGCATAATATAGGTGCTCTAATGCCAGTTAAAATGAAACTCGAACTGAAAGTACAACAAAGCAGTTTCTGGGCAACCCATTGTTCAGATTACGGATAGCAAGGTGCAGATGAAACTAGTGCATCAGTTGAAACAGAGAACTGCATTTTGGAATAAAATCTAAATGGATGCCATGGGGCCAGGAGCAGAGTTCCCCATGAAAAGGAGTAGCGATCAATAATAAGAAAACTACAGTCATACATTCAATATGTGCCATTGTTATAAACTTAATATAATTTGAGATGGCCACATACCCAGATGCCTAAATTAATGTATATTGTACTTTGCATTATGTTCTATAATGATTGAAAGCCTGCACTACACTATAAACAAATTCCCAGCTGTCTGTAGCACGATTTGGATATAAGAAAAAGTTGGCTGCAGAGGAGCTATCAAAGCAATCATGTACTAGACTGAACTCTGATTGAAACTAAGACAAAACACCACTGATTGCACGCACAGCCTCGTAGGACAACATAATTATCCAGAAAGAAGATACAACCAAATCAGAAACGAGAGAGAAAATGTCTATGCTTCTCATTGGAGAGTCATGCTGATATCATTAACATCATAATTAAACATCAGAAGAAACAGTTTGAGGGTAACTACAGTTTTAACATAACTGAACTGAACTGCCTGCCTACTCATAAAAAACTTGCAACCGCATGCATGTGAATGAAAAATTAAATGGTGTTACTACTGCTAGCCAGTGTCATAGCTCTGTAATATTCGCATTGGAACTTCGGTATAAGACGTTTGCAGCTTGCATCTTGCACTGAACTAACCACGCACACATTGGAAGCTGGACGAGATGCTACAGATCGCAAGTCAATGCTGAAATGATGCAAAAAATGAGCGGGCGGGCGTGATTGATAGATTCATACCTAAGATCTTGGAGAACTGAAAAATATTCTTAGCGCTAGTTGTGTCCTCGTCCTCGTGCGGAAGGAGTCGAGATCTTGTCGTCCTCGTCTCAGATCGTGGAGTACCTCGCATCCGGGAGCAGATCTCACTTCTTTTACTCCTTGGGGCTGGCTTAGACGAGCAACCAGATATTGAACCTCTCTCTCACGGCCTCACCTTCTTTTCTCCTTCCTCGATGCGGGTGAGGGCGTTGAGGTCGTCGAGGGGAGGTGGACGGAGTGGCGCTCGTCGGGGGGAGGTGGCCGGAGCGCGCGCGTCACCGGGAAGGAGGTCGGAGAGGGGCGTTTCGCCGGGGAGGAGGCTGGAGAGGCGTGCGTCGCCGGGGAGGAGGCCGGAGAGGCGCGTCGCCGGGGAGGAGGCGGCGGCGGCGGCATCTCGCGAAGTCGCGAGCGAGACGGGGAAAACGACGGGGCTCGCTGCCACGACTGGGAGGACGTGGGCTGCTCCCCCGTCGAAACCGGTGGAGTCCGGGGCCAAAATGCCCCCCTTTCTGGGCTCCCAAAGGTCTGAGCGCCCAGCCCCGGGCCGCTTTCCTCGTGGGCGTCCAGCCCCGGGAGCAGGCGGGGAACCCGGCGGGGAATGGTGTTGCCAAAGGAGGCCTAAGAGGAATTGGCCGCCGGCAGTTGGAAATAAATATTGGAATGCGATGTATTGGGAATTTGAGCTGATGTTCGACGTCGAGGGCGTAGTGCTCAAGGGCGCGTTGCTGCTGATAGAGGTGATCCAGCTGCTCTGCGGAGGGTTTGTCTTGGCGCTCTGCCTCAACCACACTGTCTGCGACGTCGTGCAGTTCATGTCCGCCGACCGCCGTTGGCGAGCTGGCTTGGCGCCGCGAGCTCCTGGACGCCGTCGTGTTAGGAATATAAGCCTGACATGTTTGTTGGTTAGTCCGGCCGATCAGGGAGTTTGTGTTCATATAAGTCATGCACGGCGCGCGGTGTGTGTCCGTGTTCCGTTGCAGTTTAGTTAGGATGACGACAGTGTGCGTCGTTGATCGAGTCCAGGTCTGACGCAAACCGGTCCATGGCATGACGCGAACGTGTTTGGATTCACCGTTTGTTTCGTATGCTACTACAGTGTAATGACGATAAGGTCAAGGCGGTGGCTCACAGGGTCGCTCGGCTCCCCAAAGAACACCAACCCTCGTTCATGCCCCCGCACAACAAACGATGATGGCGAGACTGCAGCTTCGAGGATCCCGGGTAGTCGAGGATGCATGGTGCGATCAATCATCCTGGCGCGCCGTCACCAGACGGCGGCGTCCCATCTCTGAGTTAACCCAAGGTCGCGCTTGTGACACCCCGTGTCACGGCAGCCAAATTCTACAGAAAACACACACAAAAAAAAACAAACTGAACCAAACTGAGATCAAACCAAATCTGAATTCAAAGCAAATTGTTCAAATAAATGTCAAACTGATCCTTGTGAAACATGTCAAACTTTCCAATAACAACCTGACCCAAACAAAAATTCTGTAAGGAGTACATCAGGACAGAGAATTTTGGAGAATTTTTCCAGAATTTTTCAAATTCTTGAAGTGCCTCTGAAAATTCAGAGAAGTTCATGCAAATCCTACTGTTCCCGGAATTTTTGTTCAACTTACGTAGCTGAAAACTGCATGGACCCAATGAGAAAGTTGTAGCTGGATCTTGGATCTTAGTCTCCAGAATTTTTCATAATTTTTGGAGCTCGGGAACTACCCTGTTTAATTCTCTGAACTTCGCTGGATTTAAATCAGCAAAAATAGCAAAAGACGTCGGGCCCGCTGACAGAACTCGCCCTCCACGTCGCCGGCGAACACCGGAGACACGCCGCGCGCCTGCGACCGTACACCGCAGATAAGGACCGAGCCGCCCCGCTCCTTTCCTCGCTCCTCTCCCTCGCCCGCTGCCTCCCCGAACCCTAGTCCCTGTTTTTCCCAACCCGCCGCCACCTCGCTCACCATTGCCGGCCGCGTCGAGCTTCTGCTCGCCGCCGTCCCAAGCTGACGCCTTCGAGAGCTGCGCCATGGGTTAGAGGAGTTTCCCCAGTCGGCCGTTCTCCCTCGCCGTCCGCGAACGAGGAGAATCGAGGTTCGTCCTCGAGCTCGGCCACCGGACCAGCTCGCGCGCCGCCGTCCAAATCCCCTCTTACCGGTGAGCTACTTGTCGATTGCTTGCAGACCGGATTGCGCAAGCCTCGCGCGCGCATCCCTAACCATTCCTTTTCCCTGCTCCCAGCTCGAGTCACCGGGAAACCAATTTTTTCCCCGCCGGACCTCGCCATCGTCAGCCCTCCGGTGGACGCGCTTCCCTGAGCCTTCTCGGCGTCGACCCGCTGGTTCCCGAGATCCGCGCATAGCTTCAGAAGCTCGTGCGCGCTCAAGCTCGCTACTGCCCCACCCCGAGTCGCCGGAACCTCGTCGCGCCGCCGCCACCGCGCCGCCTCCCCGTCGCCGATCCCCTTTCGGACCTCCCCGTCATGCGCGTGCTCATCTCCGAGGACCGCCGGACCTAGGTGAGCTCTCCGCGCCCGCGCGTCGACCCCCTCCCCTTTTCCCGTCGCCGGAACGGCCGCCTCGCCGTGCGCCGGCGTGCGCCGCGCGCCATGGACACGCGTGGCCCAGATCCAGACCAGCCCAACCCTACAGCCCGACCCTCGGCCCAGATCCAAACCCTGGCAGGCCCATATCCTTTTTCCAGGATTTTCCGAATTAGTTTAATTACCAGAAATTCTCATTAATTTGTAAAACTCATAACAAAATAAATGTGCAGATTTGGTTTAATTCCTTATAAATTTATTTTTGCTCCATAAATCACCAAATCTTGCATGCTTGAAAAACATCTGATTACACACCTACAGAGCATTTTTCTACTGTAATGTCTTATTTAATTATTTTCCTATGATTTAAATCTTATGTTACATTGTATAAATTATGATAAATAATTCCTTCAACCAAAATTATTGAAACTTCACCATAATTCATTTCCAGTGGTGTGCTTCACCATAAAAATGCCACTGGACATAAATTAATTTTTTAAATTAATTAAGTTAATTAACTCACTTAAGCTGATTGAGAAATTAACTTAAACAGGAATTAATTAAGGAAATACTTCAGACAAAAGTAATTAACAAAGTTAATCTTTTGCACTTACAGTATAAATGATTGTCCTATCAAGTAATTAAAATCTTTATTGCATCATTTTATTTCATCTAACATGCATTTCTCCTTGTCATGACATATAGTATTCGAGGTGGCCAGGAGCAGGTGGAGGACTATGATGCTGAGCCACTCAGGAGGAGCCACTGACTGATCCCTTACTGACTGTGCTTGTGATAGCGTCACTCTTGAGCCAGGCAAGCCCCGGTGCATGCCTACCTATTTAGATTTTTATTTATCACTTGATTGGGGCTAGTAATTGTTTGTGCATTAGGTTTATTAGGAGTTGATGTGAAACCTATAGAACTGCATTAGGACTCCCTTTCAGATTTACCTTGTGTCCTATTTTGTAGTAGTTGGTTCTAGGTTAACGTTAGAACTTGCTAGGCTTAGTGGCTAGCGGACGGTAGAAGACGAGTGGTAGATCCCACTCGCATAATAGGAATCACCCTGGATTGTACTAGAAGGATTTAGGATTTGTTAAGACCGGACGGGGAATTGTGTTGTATAGGATGGATAGAGAAGGCTGGGCCTTCACGGTGGTAGTCCCGTCTGTGTCAATTAAGGACCGTACCGTTGTTGGCCCTGTTGAGCAAGTTCGAACGTACTGATCGCATGCTGGTCTTTATGGGGGCCAGTAAACTTAGTAGCTTAGCAATTATGGGGACGAACCTTACCCTGCTGCTTCGGGGAAATGGGACCATAGGCAACGGCGGGGCCGGGTGTCGTGTGGGGCCTGATGATTCGCCGTGAGCAGCAGCTAGACTTCGGCCTTGCGGGAGCTTTGTAAAAGGTTGCCATATGTGGTGCCTTTGTGCTGCATATGTCGTGTGGTCAGGTTTTCTCCTGCAGGATGTACATCGATGCCGCCGCTCTCGGTCAAGAGCAACCTTGTTCACTGAGTCACATCGTAGTGTGATATGATTGATGATGATGACTAGTACTGTTATATTTATCTTTCATTACTGTTATATTGCTTATCTGATGTATTGTTACTTTATACCTGTTTTAGAGATAAGTGCATTGTTTTATTGGTTAAGTACTTAATCTGAAATAAAACTTGAAAGTAAGGACCAAGTAATAGTGCGGTTTTACGCTATCAAGTCAGCCTACCCCTTGTAACCTTTGCATATTAGGAGTCGGCTGTAGTTAGCCACGTTGACGGGTAAGTCTTGCTGAGTATTAGTTGCCCAGGGTTTGGCTCTTTATGTTTTTGTGCAGGTTCGTTATTGCTTCCGCTGATGTTTGGTAGAGCTTTCAGCAGGTCCACATCGCAGGGCTTCGATATGCGGCCTTTGTATCGTCGAGAGTAGTAGTTATTTATCTATCATCAGACTTTCGTTGTGTACTCTCGTGTTTTAAATCACTTGTACTTGATGTAATAAATTAAAGATGTAAAATTTGTGCTTTTTATGTGATGTACTGTTGCGTCTGTTCATCAGCGCACGTACCGACTTGATCCTGTGAAAAGCGGAAACGCTTCAGCGCTCCAGGATTTCTTCCATCCAGGTGCCGGAACACGAATCTTCGTCATGCACAAGCTAGTAAAAGCCTGAAGATTTCCTCATCGTGTTCAAGAATGCGGCGGACATGAACCGTACGTGTGCTGCGAGCAGAGTACCCGCCGTTGCGTCTGGTGCTATACCCGTGGCTGAAGCGACGATGGTCATCCACGGCGACGATGGTCTCTGGCGACTTGTGATCCGCCCGGCCTGGGACTTGTGAATGACGTTTCAGGTTCCCCTCTCCTTCCCTCTGGCTCGCCACAGGGTTCTCCCTCTGCACGCCAGGCCAGAATCGTGCTCCCCAGTTACGATGACCAGCCGTACGTTCGTCTGAAAGTAGAAAAGTATCTTTTCGGTTCAATAAAAAAAGAAAGTAAATATCTTTTTGGGCGAAATTGCCCTCGATGCGAGAAAGGGGAAAATAACCAGAGCCGCCGCCCTCGCAATCCCACTCTCCCATCACCTGCGACGGTGGATGCGGCGGGCCTCCCCGACGACCCCCTGGTGGAGATCCTCTCCCGTCTCCCCGTCAAGCCCCTCCACCGATCCAAGTGTGTCGCGCGATCCTGGCGCGACCTCATCGATGATCCCTCCAACCAGAAGAAGCTCGCCCAAACTCTGGAGGGCTTCTTCCTCATGGAAGATGGCGACGACGGGGGCCATATCGATTTTGTCAACCTGCCTGCGAGGTCTGTTCCCCTGGACATCGACCTTTCCTTCTCCTTCATCAAGAGCCTGCCCGGGATCGAGGCCCTGGCCTTCTTGGATTCCTGCAACGGGCTCTTCCTCTTCAAGCATCACCGGAAGTCGGCGCCACGCCACGTGCTGGGTTACATCGTGTGCAACCCCGCCACCAAGGAATGGGGAGCCGTGCCCGACTGCGGATGTCCGCCTCTAAGGTTCGCTTGGTCTTCCTATTTGGTTTTCGATCCGGCTGTCTCCCCTCACTTCCACTTGATCCTGTTCCGGTGTGAGCCTCAGCAAACGACCAATTCAACGGAGTTACGTAACATCTTGGTAATGCCGCACGCTTACTCGTCTGAAACTGGGACCTGGAGCCATATTCCAATCGATTGGAATGTGGAAGAAGAGCAAGGACATTTGGAAGAATGGCGTTATTGTGGCCGAGAGCCTCAAGACAGCCCCCGGCGTGCCTTTGTTGATGGCATGCTGCATCTCTTAGTTCTGCATCCAGACAGTGCAGTTGCCGTAGATGTGCAAGGCAATACACGAAGGATCATTCGCGTGCCAAAGGTGGTGAGTTGGGATTCAGGTTATCTTGCTCAATCCCAAGGGTGCATGCATTTCATCAGAGAGTCTTTTGAGGGCGATATATTATCCATCTGGGTTCTCAAGGATTATGGTACTCAAGAGTGCATGGGTCCTGCTGGACAAAATCAACCTTTTGGATCTGTTTGGAACAAAGAACCCCTCACACGGTAAAATGGAGCTCCGTTTTGTCGCCATCCATCCAGATTGCAATGTGGTTTTCCTTGCTCAGACCTCCGAGCTAAAACTGATGTCGTATGACATGGATCGTAAAGAAGTGAGTGTTGTCGGAACTCTTGGAAATCTGAATGACCTAACACATATCGTTCCATATGTTCCCTATTTCTCAAAGTCACCGGTGTTCAAATGTTTGCACTGAAAGTGAGTGCTCATCAAAGTGGATCAGCTCGGCAGTTTGGTTAAATCCATCTACTACTTTTCAATAGGTGATGCTGTCCAGGTCTCCATGCTTATTGATGTATTCCCTCTCGTCACACTACACCATGTCCTACTTTTGCCAACAGTCAAGTGTGGGGAAAGGTCGTAAATCCTTGTCTGAAAAACTGTTGGTAAATATAAATAAATTTGTTGTCTGATAAACTGTCGGCAATAGGTATATGGGCCAACTATCAAACTGTCGGGGTTGCCCACCAACATATTATATGTCGGTATTGGGATCAGGCCACTCACCATGTTATATTGCATTCAAACTGTCGGGGTTGCCGAAGATCATGCTTTTGTTTAACTTATATTGCATTCAGTTGAGACATTCTAGCTATGCTTTGTTATATTGATGAATGATGAATGTGATCGAGCAATTTGCACTGCTTGTGAGTTTTGGCATTTAAGCCATATACTTCAAATGCTACCTTTAGTGTTTCCAGGACAGAATGATAATTACCTGATGTGTCCTTCCTTTTCCATGGCACATTACGGAGTAATTAGTAACTGTGAAGAAATCCTCTGTCCTGTTTATGTTTGAGCAGATTTCGGTCCTGTTTTGTTTTTTTACGCTGAACGCCCCAGGAAAGTGAAGATCTTCGGCTGGCTATACTGCAACAACCGGCTGAGCACCCGAGAAAATTTACTACATAAACATGTTGTCACTGAAGATGAGTGTCCCCGGTGTCAACAAACAACAGAGGACAGAGCTCATCTCTTCTTCGACTGTCCACACTCGGCTGCAGTATGGAGCGCCACTGACATCCCAAGACCAAACGACGATCATGCCATATGGACTATGCCTCTCCCACTAGGCATGCCGGCATCAGTTTGGCCTTTCTGCGTCCTCACAATACTCTGGAAAATTTGGGACTCCAGAAATCAGAAAGTCTTCCAAGGAGTCCATGTACCCACTGCACAATTTCTTCGCTCTATTGCCCAGGAACTTGCCCTCTGGGCTCACCGCTGCAAGAAGCGACATGATCGCTTGAGTGTAATAAAATGGCGTGATTACATCACGGTGAATGTAATAGACTGGCTCCGGCCATTTATTAATATATCAGGTGGGGCAACTCCCCCCCCTCCCCCCCCCCCCCCCCCCCCTTCCTGTTGTTTTCCTCAAAAACAAAATACGCTGAACGCATAAATGTTCCTTCTTCCTCGAAAGTATTAATGTCAAGGTTTAAACTGAAGGCTTATATTAACATCAAAATCGGCGTCGTTTATTTTGAGTATACAAAGGTGCATTCTGCCTATATCTAATTAGCAGACTAAGACTGTCATGCATGCTGATGAACAGTAGCTTTAACCTTGCAACTCAATATTTCAGGGGGAGTATGATTACTATTTGGCCCCTTTATCACTCTGAAAATTGCTGCCGTGTTATTAAACTCGTAAATCTGGTGTTCAAGCCCTATGGTTTTATATATGAATTATCATCAAAGTAATATGCGTGCTTTTTATATGTACCATTAGCTGAGAACTGCTAGTTTAATGAGACACTAAATGTTGGGAAATTGCAATTGAAAGGCCTAGTTGGGTGAACTAAGAAGGCGCACCTGGTTCGATCACTAGATGTCCATCCTGTCTCAGGTCTATCAGTCTCGTCTCGTGTCATTTTCTAATCAGTTGGACTTGATTTTTAGGCCACTATATATTACCATGTGTGTTTTCTCAAAATAAAAAACTATAACCATGTGCTTAGCGCGTTGACAAGCTGAATGGCTGGGGGCTGCACTAATAATGGCCGGTGCTCGGCAGTGAAGTCAGCTTTGAAATTTTATCCAAGTGGTGGCCTTCATCTCACATGGTGAACAAATCTTATATTTACTAATTGGAGGCTCCTTTCGGTGTCTTCACGTTAATCGGAGGTAAATGCTAGAAATTACCAAAAAAAAGCAAAACATCCGACCGTATATTTAAATGCTTAACAAATCTTGACCATTAGATGTTCATAACCACGTATAGAAGGGGCCGGTATACAACATTCGTGTAGGAAGAGGACTCCTCACGTATCCCTTCAATAATCCCACCTCCTCACGTATGGGATCGTCGGGTTCTCAAAGAACAGAAAACATACATATGTACATCCCGGCTCCATCTCAATTCACGCACCAGTCCAATCATCTTCATGCAACCCGGGCGACAGGTTCCAGTCATCTCCATGCACAGGATCCAGCCAAGCAGGCAATAATAATGAGACAGAAATCCACGTCCTGATCTTAGATGGGGCGGAAGACTCAAAGTGACGAGCCGATGAGGGTGCCTGAGGCGCAGGTCCAATTCGTTTGGAAAGGGATAAAGAACAATCAATACATGAACGGCAGGCTTCACAGCCGCATGCAGCATGGATCTTTTTTTTTTTGCCATTCGGAAGAGAATCGTCAAAATTATTGGGTAAGCTGGTGTTTTACAGGTATAATCAATTGATCAATCTATCTATGTCCGGGAGATCATGCATGTTTGATAAGATAGGTCTAGCAATTAAGGAGATCATGGAGATTCGGTAGCAGTGCGCTCTCATTACAGATTGTTTCTGAGGTTTTCTTCCACGATCTAGACTGATGCGGTTTCCTATCATCCATCTCTATTGTACTCGACCATGGCAAGTTGGCAACATGTGATGTTTTGATTCTCTTCTCCCCTCTCAGTGTATGATTCGTCCTTCAAGAGATAACTCAAGCTTCTCGCGATATACACGAGGATGTACCCGATAGGAGGCAAGGTTTAGATTAGTTCCAATCACCGATGGACCATGATTATGTCAGTATTGAAAGGAGAGGCAATTTGAAGATCTGTACATTAGTTTCCAACTCTCAGTCGCCGCCTATAGTGACATAGATGCAAATGAAGATTAGTGTTTAGTAGCAAGACTGATTAACGTATAATCATCTGAAAACGCTGACCTAGCAATAGCGGAATCTTATATTATATTCATAACTCTATGATGCCTTATATCTTAGGAATATAGACTATACAAAGAAGATTCACATATGCACACATCTATGCCTTTGAATAATTTGTGTTATCATTCATGTCGATCAACAATGAACTGTAGTTTGTATCGCTGCACTATTCAATGATTTCAGAGTTATTTAGCCGACATGGAGTTAGAGAGCGATCGAGAGCCATGCAAATTGAAATGTTTCCAAAAATTTGGAGCGAGTGTAGAAGCATACTAATGAAGTCAGGTATGGCAACAATCTTCTCACAGAAAATGTCAGCAATTTATATATGTATCCTATTGGCATTACAAGTCAGCAATGACATCCAACTAGGCAACATGATCGCATTTTGCACATGCATAGCAACTTGAGATGAAGAGGCTCACACTCTGACGCTCATGTCAAATTTAGCATCAAGGTTCGTCTTTAGGCATAATGAAATTGTTATATCAAAAATAGTGTATCGCTCAAGATAAATGAAGTTTATTTCATCAAGCCAATGAAAATACCCAAGCCTCTACAATGTATTCGGTCAAACTAGCACGCAGTTTATAGCCATAAGGGCATGTTTAGATCCTCTGGCCTAACAATTAGTCCGATGTTTAGATGTCAATTCGGAGAACATGAACTAATTGAATAACAAATTGCAGTTTCCTTGGTTAATTTGTGAGTAAAATATAATGATTCTAATTAGCCTATGATTAGCCCATGTTCACTGTAGAAAACATGGATTAATCATGTAATAATTAGAATCAATGGATTCTACTCACAGATTACCCAAGAATTATGGAATTAGTTCATATTTAGCCCTCCTAATTAACCTCCAAATGCTGGACTAACAGTTAGTCTGGATGACTCCAAGCAGTGTGAGGAGCAACGGTTGCTACCTAGGCGCACCTGAGGAACAGCTTTAAAGTGGATAGGGGAGGCAAACATTTGATCCATCATGCTGCAAATGAAACGTATATAGAAGCGACATATGACTATTTAAATCAAACGTGCAAATGCATTGTTATCTATTTCTGTTATCGTCTCATTTTTTAGTCGCAACAACTATTGCAATATGGAGCCATTTCGGGGTAAAATTTCCATAGGAGGTATTGCATAATAATAATAATAATAATAATAATAATAATAATAATAATAATAATAATAATAATAATAATAATAATATATCATTAATGAGCAAAACATAAGATTAAATTCAGATTTTCGTAACCACTTGCCAAAAGCATATGTTATCATGTGGAGTTACTCAAAGTGCATGAGAACTACGTTATCAATATGATCTATGTACATTTATTATTAATAAATTATGCAAGAAAAATTTGGAAAAAAATAAAATTGTATATAGATAAGGGAATTGATATTATTGTCCTCTCCTAATATTTATTAGTGCAAATATTTGTTGTGAAAAAATTCTATGATTCTTTGAAACTGCTAGCCCGTGCTGGCGCACGGGTTGATGGCCTAGTTTACTTATAATGCTTGATCCAGCAGGTCTCATTCTTGGTAAACGATCACTCCAATACGTAAACCTGTGCTGCGTATCATGACGCTGGCCTTCGCTGTGCGGCGATGCGACCCGGAGCTGATCTAAAGGATCACTCTAAGCGTCTCTCTGATATCGACGACCAGTTGGGGCTGCGTTGGCACGTGCCGAACATCCTCTTGTACTGCAGCGTTGGTGATGAGGAGGACCCGGTGCGTGTCGTCCGCCGCCGGGCGGCTTCTGAGGGCGTCCTGTTCGTGGAGGCTGCCCGGCTGATCAGGCCGCCGTTCCCCTGCATGTGCTCAACAGCCCATTGCTTCGTCAAGGGCCTCCTGGCTCGGGGCCTCCTGGAAGCCGTCGTTCCCTCACCCCGAGTACGACGCAGAGCTGCCGGCATCACCATTTCACCACCACCGCCCGGCAAAATGGTGATGAAGAATACGTGTGGTCGAACTTGTTGCTGCTCCTTTCCGGCAACCGGCGGCGGCGCGCGGTCCGGAACTGGGGAGGACGTGCTGCCGCGGCTGGCCATGGACCGGTTCGCGTAGGAGCTCAACACGCGGTGAGTTTTGAATTGATTGACCGTTTGTTTCGTATTTCCTAGATCAAGAAGCGACCATGCTCTCCGGCCGGCGACTCGTGGCCTGGTACTTGTGACGAGAGGACAAGTCAACCTTCCCAATCGAGGCTGCCCAGGGTGGTGCGACCGTCCCCTGTCTTCACGGGAAAACCAGCACGCCATGGCTGGCCGCCATGCATTGCCCTTGCGGGCTGTGCGCTCTCGCCGTGGCACGCCAGGCCAGAATCGTACGTGCGCCCCAGCTCTGGTGGCTAGTAATGGCTGTTACGGTGACCGGCTGTACGGGCCGCCGCCTGGACACAAGCAGCGGTACGGTGCGCTGCTGCTTCCATCGGGCAGACCGCAAGGGCTACCTCCATGGTATAGATCCAACGTCCCTGCCTCATTTGGGGAATGGAGTGAGAGAAGGTTACTGAGGATGAAGACCAAGTCAGAACAGAACATTTGAATGGAAAAGATGAAGAAAAATGTCGATGATGCTGGCCAGTGGGATTGGCAACTTTGCAATGGCCAAACCCGGATCAGAGACATTTGCAGTGACAAACAAAAATTGACCCATATATATATAAATGTGCACTTAATGAGCAGTACGTAGTTTACTTGCTCACTGAAGCCAAATAGTTATTTCTTCACCCCACTATCAGGCGACAATAACTATTACTGTGCTATAGAAGTTGTGATAGGTTAGTAAAATTCTAGCCCCTTTAGGAGCCACCGATGATCCATATGTATATAACAGTCTTTTCCACCGTGGCCATACAAGAAACTACAAACAAAATCTAACACCAGCAAAGTTTCCTCGGTAAGAAATCGTAAGAGGAACTGGCCTGAAAAATTGCGCACTGAGTTACAATCATCGGAATGAGATGCGTCAAGGAATTCGAGTGCAGCCGGACGAGCCACCCATGGTCACGCGGACTTTCATCTTCAACCCGTGTGGATCTCAGATGAGGCGAGCCGATGTCCGCCGCGCGGGCTCGCGGTTCGGTGTGAGCTTCGTTGTCACTACCGTTACCGTTGCCGGTCGTGCTTTACTGTGGGCACGTAATTTACCCCTAAATGGAGTTCTCTGTTGACGGATGATTTCACATTTCTAAGAAATGCGGGCAGAGGAGTCAAATGACATTTGCAATAATTGTTGGTCCTTTTAAATAATCATATTTTCAGTTCTTGCAACTTCTGGTACATTTCAATCATTGATTTTACTTTTCCTGAACTCTGTAAAATAGCATGCCAGTTTTTTTAATATAGAGAGAGGAGTAAGAACCGGGAAAAGCCTTCTAATGTTTTAACTCATGACCATAAAAATGATACGATAACAGATTCAGTAGCAACATTGTTTGTTCATGTATGCATAAACAAAATTTTGACACAGCCGCACAGGCATGCATAGAGGTTTAGATATATTTTAGGGAAAATTGCAAAAACCCACTTGCAAGTCAGGGGGGTTTTCATATACCCACCTACAAAAACTTTTGTGTCAGTCTCCCACCTGCAAGTGTCTATATGTTTTCATATTTCCTCCTGCTAGCTTTGACCGGACGAATTAGCTCTTGTATGTTCTTCGATGCGGCTCCGGATGGTCTATCATACCTATATACTCTTTGATGTTGTGCCAATGCATAGATATCGCAACCTATAGGTTCAATTTTCTCTATTTTGTTCATAGTATCGCGGCTAAGTTTGAACGTCATTTATGATAGCATGATAATTTTTGACTGTGTATCATATGATTAGATGATAACTACACTATAGTGGAGCTATAATGAAGCCTTAGAAGTAATTGTAGAGGATACAAAAGAGCTATATTATCTGGTCAAAGCTATCAGGGGCGACTATGAAAACAAACGAACATTTGCAAGGGGGAGACTGATACAAAAAATTTTGTAGGTGGGTATATGAAAACCCCCCTGATATGTAGGTGGGTTTTTGCAATTTTCCCTATATTTTATCTAGAACTTTGCTACCGGTCATATATTCCGCTACCGGGGCTGGCCATGCCTCCTACTCCAGGCTGGAAAGGTGCAGGGAGGCGGCGCTGTGTGCGCGCGTTGGTGAGGATGCATGCCGCACGTAGCGCCAGTGCATTACGCGTTCAGTGATCCTTACCTTCAGTGTTCAAGTTATTCATGCATCGTTGTCTATAGTTCAATAATATTAATTTTGCGTGCTGCAGTAGAAGCATGAATTAATCCGGAATACATGCCCCCCCCCCCCCCCCCTTTTTTTTTTAGGGTCATGTGACTCATCTCACCTGAAGCTAGAAAGTTTTCTTCGTTCACTGCCACAAGACAGTACCTACGTACGTATACTCAAGAGTAGTTTCGATAAGTCAATGAACTCAAGCTACTTTACGATCGAGCCACCTGATGATCCATCTGCATATATAGCAGTGTCTTCACTAACACCATATATGGCCGTGGAAACTACAAAGAAAACTTATACCAGTAAAGCTGACCTATATTCTTGTATAAGAAATCCTAAGAGAAATTTCACGTTGATGCATTGAACTGGCATGAAAAAATTGGCAGTTAGCAATCGGAATGTGATGCATCCGGAATTTGAGCTTAAGCGTGAGGTAGCATGGTGGCTCTTCAATTGCGCCCACATTGACTGCGGGGCGTCTCCTTCCTAGACAACATCAGTTCATCACCGCCAAGATACCCTCCAAGCCTGTGCCCGGCTGGCATCAGTGGCTCAATCATATCAAGATCACAAACCATGGTCTCGCTTGTGCAAGATCGAGAGTCTCCCAAGCTTTAGAGAGGCGGCTAATCATATCAAGATCACAAACCATGGCCTCGCTTGTGCAAGATCGAGAGTCTCCCAAGCTTTAGAGAGGCGGCTAATCTAGTCCCTCAAGCTCAATAACCTGCAACTGTAAGTGATGTCAGCAGCAGTGAGCCTCACACGTCAGACCATTCTCTTCCTCACTGTGGCCTTTTTTTTTTGCGTCCAGCGGTCCGAACAATTCCTTGTTGGACGCGAGAGTAATCAAGAAAGTGACAACGAGCTCATAAGCGCCCGGCTCTCAAGCCACCACCACTGTTCTCGTGATCCGCCCAGCTTGGGCCTCGCTCTGCGGCTGCCGAGACAGGTCAATCCATCCAATCGAGGCCGCACGTGTCAAATCAAATGGCAGTCAGGCACCCAGGGGCAGGGCAATCGCTGTTTCTATCAGCGATCATCTCCTGTATTCACAGATGCCATGGCTCGCCACCGTGTTGTGAACGTTGCTGGACATCATTTGGCGAACGGAGAGAGAAGGTTGTTGAGGTTGAACTGTTGAAGACAAGGACATCATGGAAAATTTGAAAGGAAAAGGTGATAAAATGTATTGATGATGTTTACGAGTGGGATTAGCAACTTAGCAATGGCAATACCCAAATTAGAGACATCTGCAATAGGAAACAAAAAATTGGCGCATATAAATGTGTTCGTAAAGTCAAACTGTTTGAGAACCTTTACGGTGCACCATACTACCTTGAAGAAGGGAGTGGTATAAGTTAAATCTGACCATCCATTTATGTGGGTATTATTGTAATTGTCTTGATAATGAACCTTATTACCAGAATGCCACCGCGTGGTACAATCCTGAGCGCCATTGAATCGTTACGGAAAAAAAAATTAGAATGGATCAAGGTAGGGCCGTCGTCGCCGGAGGACGCGCACGGCCACAACATCGATCAACAGGAGACGAGGTCTCCTGTTCATTTTCTGCCAGTTCACACATCATTTTGCAGCGGTGTCGATCCATTTATGATGAGCAGTTGCCGCCATCAACGACACCGATACGTTTCGAAGCCACCAACGCCGATCCGTTTGCGTCAGTGTTGATCGATTTCGTCGCCGCCACCAATGACCAGCAGTACCAGGGCGCGGTAGTTCCGATTTCCACTCCCCAACCGACCTCGTTTCCAGGCGCAAATGATGGCGGCGTGACCCTCCCCGGAGTGGCGCGAGGCTATCGCAGTTGCTCGTCCGATCCGAAAGCATCCTCGTACAGGCATCCCCTTCAATTCGAGTCTGAACGGCTTGATGTAACGTAGGTTAACTAGTTTAATTACGTAGGTTTGCATAAGAATTGGTGTGAACATTGCTTCCTTCATGTACTGGTGTGATTAGTTCATGTTTAAATATAAAATTATTTTACTGAATGACCTTGGTCCACATCCAGATCAAGGAATTCAGTGAATATTGGACAACGATGTTCTCAAACACAGTCATACGGATTCGATGGTTTCCTTTGATTGAACGATTTGCAAGGAATCTTTTTGCCAATGGATTCTATCAAGGACTTGACGCCGAACAAAGTCCAGATAACACGTAATGACAAATTCTATCAAAGACACGCCGAACAGACTGCGCATATCCTTCCGCCGCCTCTCTCCTGATCTCCGTTGGTCTCGACAGGCAGGCAGCCGTAGCACAGGAAGAGCACTTGATTCACCGTCAGATTGCATGGAGTAGAGAGGATGGGCACCGCTATGCCGCCGTCGCCGGCCTGTCAGGTTTGGGGAGATGGCGGCGGCCTATCGTTAGGGTTCGGGTGTTGGGGTCGAGAAATGATGAAAGAGACGGGGAAACGAATTGAATCAATTCAGCAAACGACGAGTAGCTAGTATTTTCGTTCTGATAGATCGATAAAATCACTCGCGAGCCATTATTTATTTTCCATTGTTACCCCTTGTCTCCTTATACCACTTTAAAATATCACCATACCACCGTGGGGGTTCTAAGGTAGTATAAAGTGCATCTGAACAGTTGGATTGAAAATAATAGACGGCCCACATTGATTTTGGTACACCGTAAATGTTCTTAACTGTTTTATTTGCTCACCTGTTGCCAAAACATTTTGTTCACCACGTGCAATTCACTTTCAAACGACTACTATTAGGCTGTGCACGTCAGACCACTCTCTTCCTCACTGTAGCCTATTAGGCTGTTTTTTGCATCCACCGACGTCCGAGTAATCAAGAAAGCGACAATGAGATCGTCAGCAGCACGCCGGCTCTCAGGCAACGACCGCTGCTCTCGTGATCCGCCCGGCGTGGGACTCGCGTAGCCGCGCTGCAGCTGCCGAGAATTGCGAGAAGAGACAAGTCAACCCATCCAAATGGGGCCGCATGGGTCGGATCGAACGGCAGCTAGGGAACTAGTGTGGTCGCTGTTTCCATTTGCGACCGTCCCCTGCCTTCACGGGCTCACCTGCATGCCCTGTTGCGAACGTTGCTCCTTCCCCTCTTCTCCCCACAAACGCATAATAATCACCAAAAGCCTAAAACTGTGTCCAGCTGGCGTACAGGCGTCCACCTGGCAACGTGCGGCGGTGCGCTGCTTTTTTTTTTTTGAGGAAACTGACACTTTATTATTCATCTCGAGAGTATGAGATACAACTGCCATCAGGCGGATCTAAAAACCAAACATGTCTACCCAAAACATCAGAAACAGAACTCCTGGCCAGTCGATGTGCATCGACATTGCTTGCCCTTCCTTCATGCACGAAGTCTACCTGCTCAAAGCTTGCTGCCGCAGCCTTGATCTCTTGCACAACGTGACCATAGTGCCCCAAGCCTACTCCCTGGATGCTCTTGACTACACTCAGGTTATCGCACGCCACGCGGAATCTTTGTAGGAGCAAATCAGCAGCCAGCGCCATGCCTTCCCTCACCGCCAAAGCCTCCATTGTCTCGGCTTCGTTCATCCCTTCAAACACCACGGCCGAGGCACCCAGAAACACACCGGATGTGTCCCGTGCTACTGCCGCAGCTGAAGCTTTTCCCCTGTTTTTGGAAATTGCCGCATCAACATTAATTTTCATGAAACCAGCAGGGGGAGGCAACCAACGTTGATGAGTCGCATGTTGCCTTGGAGCTCCCGGCTCACTCTTTTTCTCTGACAAAACCAAGTCCTGGACAAATCTGTTGACAAAACAATGCGTGGAGAGAGGACTCTGAAATAAATTCTCATGGATTGCTTGTCTTCTCGCATACCATATTGCCCATAGCGTTACCAGGACTCGTCTCAAATCTTCTTGCTCAAGTGTGCTTAACACTACTGACAACCAGCCCCTAGCATCTTGGTGCTGAATCTCGCACAAATGCTCAAGTATCTCCTCTCTTTCTAGAGCCCACACACACTTCGCCATGTGACAGTCAACCAACGAATGCTTCCATGAGTCCTGCGCCCCACACAGCGCACATACACTCTGAGTCTTCATATTCCGGCGATGCAGCACGTCGCTCGTTGGTAAAGAATGCCTGGCCAATCTCCAAAGGAACACTTTTATCTTCGATGGTACCCTTGCGGCCCACAGTTCCTTCCACTCCTTTTCGTCAGCTTTTGTATTTGATCTCCCTGCCCTGCTTCTTGAAAATGATTCTGTTCGTTCACTTCTTGTAAGGAGCATTCTGTAAGCCGATCGAACAGAAAAAATCCCGCTCCTCTCGTAATGCCAAGCCCAGAAGTCCGCCTGATTACGATTGCTCACGGGTATGTTGTAGATAATTTCGCAGTCCATAGGCAGAAAAAATTGATCCACCATTTGCTTGTTCCATGTGGCCGTAGACTGATCAATGAGTTCACAAACCTTATGCGGCCTGTCCATGCGATCAGAAATAAAAGGTCTAAGCAACCCGTCTCTTTGGAGCCAATTCATGGTCCAGATGTCGGTTGCTTCCCCTGTCCCAATCCTTCTTATCAACCCCTGTTCCAAAACCTCTCGCCCGTCCATGATCGACCTCCATATTTTGGAAGGGGAAGATCCCAATCTAGCATCAAGAAAACCATCATTCGGGAAGTAGACAGCTTTCAAGACCCGAGTGCTTAAAGAACTACCATCCTGGAGAATTCTCCATGCTTGCTTTGCCAATAAAGCCAAGTTAAAAAGCTCGAAGTCCCTGAAACCGAGGCCTCCCATAAACTTTGGCTTCACAATATCATCCCATGCAACCCAGCATGTCCTCCTTTTCCCCTCCTTGCTGCCCCACCAAAAGTTTCGCAGCAGGCCATTGAGATGGTGACAAAGGCCCCGAGGGAGCCTAAAACATGACATGGAGTACGTCGTTATCGCTTGGGCTACAGATTTAATCAAAACCTCTTTACCTCCTGCTGACAGACATTGCTCCATCCATCCTTGGATTTTCTCCCATACTCTATCCTTCAAATACTTAAAGGTACCAGTAATTGAAGTCCCAACATCCGATGGCATACCCAGATATTTTTCGCTTAGAGTTTCATTATGCACATTCAGCTCGCCCTTGATGGCATCACGAACACCCTGCCTACAGCCTTTGGCAAAGTGGATACAGGATTTATCCATATTAACTTTTTGTCCAGATGCTTGGCAATACAAGCGAAGAATGTCATTGACCACTTGTGCACTCTCCCTATTAGCTCTGAAGAACAGCAGGCTGTCATCTGCAAAGAGTAAGTGACTCACCATCGGCGCCGACGGTGCCACTTTAATTCCCATGAGAACTGATGACTGACTTCTAGATTTTATCAGGCACGAAAGGCCCTCTGCTGCCAACAAAAACAAATAAGGAGAAATCGGGTCGCCTTGACGGATCCCCCTCGTGGGCTTAAAACTGTCCAGACATTCACCATTGAACAGAACCGAAAAAGACACAGTTGTGACTAATCTCATTACCATATCAACATACAGGCGATGAAAACCCAGACGAAGCATTATCGCCTTTAGATATTCCCATTCGACTCGATCATACGCCTTCTTCATGTCCAACTTCAGAGCACAGCACATGAGATCTCTTGCCCTCTTGCGCTTCATAAAGTGTAAGCATTCATAAGCTGTGATGATGTTGTCAGTTATCAGTCGCCCCGGCACAAAGGCGGATTGTTCCTCCGAAATCACTTCAGGTAGCACCGCCTTCAATCGGTTTGCCAACGTCTTCGAGGCAATCTTATAAATGACGTTACACAGACTGATTGGTCGGAACTGTCCCAATTCCTCGAGGCTAGCCACTTTAGGAATCAGCACTATAAACGTGCTATTGATCACCGTTGGGTCGTCTTCCCCTCTCAATATCCTCAATACTGCCGTTGTTACTTCAGCACCACATAAGTCCCAGTGGCGCTGAAAAAAGTGTGCCGGAAATCCATCCGGACCGGGAGCCATCGTCGGGAACATTTGAAATAATGCCTCTTTTACCTCACGTTCAGTGAATGGCGCAATCAGTCCCTCGTTCATTGCCGGCGTCACCTTGACAGGAACTGTATCAAGCACTACATTCATGTCAGTCGTCCCCTCTGAAGTATACAAGCTCTTATAAAAGGCTGTTGTCATCTCGCCCATCTCCGCTTCATTTTCAGTTAATTGCCCATCATGCCTTTTAAGCTTAGAAATTTTATTCCTTCACCTCCTGCGACTGGCTCGGATGTGAAAATAACGAGTATTTTTGTCCCCCGCTGCCAGCCACTGGATCCTTGCCCTTTGCTTCCACATGAGCTCCTCCCGATGGTTGAGCTCCCTGATTCGCTCAACAATCTTCAGCTCTACATGTGATGGTCCTTGACGTAACGGGTCAGCCTGCATGGCCTCTAGTTCTGCATTTAAACGGCGCAACTCCCGTCTAACATGACCAAAAGTCATTCTGCTCCAAACGCACATCTTATTTGATATACCAGTTAGCTTGTTCTGGAGCTCTTGCACAGACGTAGCACTAGCTTCACCACGCCATGCACCTGCCAACATTGCCGGAAACACCTCATGTGTCTCCCACATCACTTCATACTTGAAGTTCCCTTTCCTCCGCTTCCTCGCCGGCGACGAGGCCCACTGCAACACGATCGGGCAGTGGTCTGACGCAGCAGCTGTTAGGTGGCGCACCTTTGCTAAAGGGTAGCGGCTGCTCCACTCCGGTGATGCCAGTGCCCTGTCCAATCTGACCCGACAGTAGGTCCCCCCGGTCACCTTCTTCTCATATGTCCAACTACGGCCTTCGAACCCCAGGTCAGCCAGGCCGCATACATCAACCATCTCACGGAAACCAGATATCTGAGCATAGCTCCTCTCCTGCACGCCCACATGTTCCGCTCGATGTAACACTTCGTTGAAATCACCAATACATACCCAAGGTAAGCTGGACGTCGTTTTAATTGACTTCAACATATCCCAAGTCTTGTATCTGTCTGCTGTTTGCGCTTCACCATACACACAAGTTAAGCGCCAAGGATCCCCGCCTCCCTCAGAAATAATAAAATCAATATGATACCTCGAGTACGGTAAAATTTGCACACTTGTTCCATTATTCCAAAAGATGCCCAATCCGCCACTGCGGCCGGTGCTACTCACAGCAAAAGCATTATCAAAACCTATCGACTTTTTCAACCCTTCAACCCTCGTCCTGTGCACCTGCGTTTCAAGCACACACAAGACCGAGGGGGCAACATCCTTCGCGAGTCCGTGAAGCTCTTTAATTGTCTCGGCGCTGCCAAGTCCGCGACAATTCCAACTTAAGCAGCTCATTGCTTCGGGCGGCGCTCCTCGAAGGAGCCCAAGTTCTCCGATGGTGAATTGCCTGCAGCTGACTTCGTGTTCTCCTTTCTTGCCCTCTTCGTCGCCTGTTCTGGAGCCATACTTCCCGCTGATCTCCTCCGCGGCAAAACCCTAGATCACTTTCCCGTCAAGGCCGGGTAGCTAGGCAAGCTAGCCTGGAGTCTCGTAGCCCTAGTTTCCTAGCCATTATTTATTTTCCATTGTTACCCCTTGTCTCCTTATACCACTTTAAAATATCACCATACCACCGTGGGGGTTCTAAGGTAGTATAAAGTGCATCTGAACAGTTGGATTGAAAATAATAGACGGCCCATATTGATTTTGGTACACCGTAAATGTTCTTAACTGTTTTATTTGCTCACCTGTTGCCAAAACATTTTGTTCACCACGTGCAATTCACTTTCAAACGACTACTATTAGGCTGTGCACGTCAGACCACTCTCTTCCTCACTGTAGCCTATTAGGCTGTTTTTTGCATCCACCGACGTCCGAGTAATCAAGAAAGCGACAATGAGATCGTCAGCAGCACGCCGGCTCTCAGGCAACGACCGCCGCTCTCGTGATCCGCCCGGCGTGGGACTCGCGTAGCCGCGCTGCAGCTGCCGAGAATTGCGAGAAGAGACAAGTCAACCCATCCAAATGGGGCCGCATGGGTCGGATCGAACGGCAGCTAGGGAACTAGTGTGGTCGCTGTTTCCATTTGCGACCGTCCCCTTCCTTCACGGGCTCACCTGCATGCCCTGTTGCGAACGTTGCTCCTTCCCCTCTTCTCCCCACAAACGCATAATAATCACCAAAAGCCTAAAACTGTGTCCAGCTGGCGTACAGGCGTCCGCCTGGCAACGTGCGGCGGTGCGCTGCTGTGTCCATCGATCGGGGGCTTGTTTGCAGTCCTAGCAGAATAAGCATTTCACTAGTAAATTGTGCTTTATTTTGCTCACTACACGTGCAGCTCACTGCCATAGCAACTGCTACTGTACTAAGTGGTTGTGATAAACCTGGCTAACTTCTTAGGTACTAATGAGCCACTGATCCACATGTATATACGTAGGAGTTTTCTCGACGCCATTGTCATAGAAACCATACGAAGAAATCTAATACCACAATGTTGCATCTATATTCATATACGAAATAAATGGTAAGATCAGAACTGAGCGGGCATGAAAAAAATTGGTGGTGAGAAATTATCATCGGAATGAGGTGCACGGGGAATTTGAGCAGAAGCATGTACGACAAGACATTTGCTCTGCCATTGAGATCTCTTTGGCAAGGGGATTTTTTCACATAATCCTTTAGCTCTTCTATCAGTGTATTGAGAGAGAGCTGCAACCTTGTCAAGTTTCTCACCAGTGGAACCGGCCGACACTGTTGCAGGCATGCCATGCTGATTTAGATTGGTAACTAATGAGGCCCCTTGAATGTTGATTTAGATTATTAGGAAATCAAGGCTTGAGAGATTCAAGCCTTCGATAATAAGTCTCCGCTTGCTCATCATCATTCTCCATGCAACAAATACAGATAATTTCTCCATGTACTCTGTAAACCTCTAACGCTTTGTTTCATATAGAATAATTGACAAACAAGTTGTTCTCATGCCTGTTCTTAACAAATCTATCCAACACTTAATTTGCAAAATGCGGACCACAAACATCTTTTTAGACGGCTTTCTACTGATCGCAAACCAACAAGCTGTACTAGTTGTTGGTATTTCTTACGTCACAGATAAATCCGCAAGCGCACGGAATACCGTTGTAGCACTTCACCCGGGAGTATTCCAAGGTATCGTATTTGTTTTCCCCAAGGAACGGAGTTATTCTACCGCAGGGCAAGTTTTACCCAAGGACAACCAAGACAACTAGCAGCCTAGGATTGAGAGGGTGATTATTATCTAGATATTTCTAAGGTTAGACGAACTCAGGTTCTACTCGTCTACTTCGAGCACCGGCTTAGGCTTTGGTCTGCCAAGCCCCTCCGGCTAAGGCTCTACTATGTACCCGAACGTGGAGGGTTCCTTTGGATGGACAGGGCTGTCACTTCCTGCCACCTACCTCTACAAACCGTGGAGCACACAGCGGTCAAAGGCAACCTCCAGCCTAGACACCACGTCTATGCTATCGATCACTACTCTAGTCCCGGCCTAATACTGATTCAGAGAACTAGAGCACTCCTTGCGGAGCGACGATCCCGTTGAACGAGTATAACAAGAATTATGCCTAAACGAATGATAAAGCTCAATAGATAGATAATCACCACGTATAATCACTAGAAGTGTTTACACGCCAAGGTACAAGAATAGGAACTAAACCTCCAACGAAAAGAGGAGGAGAACTCCTATCTCTTCCTTGCCCTCTCTCCTATTCTACTAATATACAAGAGGCTCTCGGCCTGTGGATTGGAAATGAGGAGAGTCTTGTGTCTTGTGGTGTGTTGTTGTGGGAGGGGGTACCCCTCTATTTATAGGCTTGAGTAGGTCGGTTTGGGGGCCTTGCACCGTCATAATGCATTTATTGCAGGCTGAACCGACCTTGGTACGTCGGTGGGAAGCTTCCATAAAAAGATGAGCAATAAATGCCTCAAGATTGGGTCGGCCGACCTGCCTTTTGGGGGTCGGCCGACCTGCCTTCTTCTCCTCTTGCTTCCCCTCTTATCTGGCATATTCTCTAGAGTATCCTATCCTTGATTCAGGTGGATTTCCTCTGATATGATTCTGATATGTATCCTTGATATGATTTGATATGATTTTGGCATTGATTGAGGATCCATATCTCTTTCCCATTATTGAGGATCTCCAGGATATTATCTTGATTCATATCTTCTTGATATTTATCTTGATTTTGGGCTCTGGAAAGATATCTTTATTCTGGGGAAAAATCCGCTGAATGCGAAGTCCATGTTTTGTGCCTCTTTTTCCCCGTTTTCATATGAAATGCACCTGCACTCAAAATCTCACCAAGACTTGTGGAATTCGTTAGTTTTAAGACCTACCACTATGTTTGGTGTTTACTTTGATTCCATTTGTGCAGGTATTTGACAGTCAAAATCGTGCCGTAACGACCGTCAACACTAGTGAAATGCAGTGCTCAAGTGGTACTGGAGCAATTTTAACACCGCTCAATTTTACTGGTTTACCAAGCGGTTTGGAAAACCGACCGGTTTGCGGTTTTTTAATCCCTGCTTGATACATGTTTATCAGTTTTGGGGGATAACAAATTTTATGAAAATGTCAAGATAAGTTTTACAAACCAATAAAAAATATTTAATGTACCTCTCGATTATTAAATCATTCAAACAACAAGAAATGCTAATTGTGAGAAATCAATTGAAGACGTGCCTTGGTTTAAGTGGGTGATGATGAGTAACAGTGTGTTGTTACAATACTACTAATATGCAGCACAAACTACTGCATTTTATCCTCTACAGCCGGGGATCCCAACCGCTAACAGACAACCCAATCTTTCAAAACCTAATCTGGATGAAGTGATGATCAATTGAGCATACGTACATAGCGTAGGTTTAATTAGTAGTACTAGGCAGATGATCGATTGAGCCGATGCAGGTTTATTTATAACATGGCAGTGTACGTGTATGCACCGCCTACACTCGCCGATACATAGCGTGCAGGCTTCTTCCACGGAGGCTTAGTAACAATTAAGTGAAACTCCGTCGTCCTCCATGGCCCTGTAGAATGGAGAGCGGCAATGTTTATATGATGTCACCCGCGAGGAATGGGATGCTCTAGGAATCGGGGTTAGAGACGAGGGTGGAGTTTCATTATACATCTTCCTAGTTTGCATACATGGCACCCACGCGGTAAACCACTTCTTCTACTCTCCGAGCTGAAACTGATGACCCTAGGCAACAGTCCAAACTAACACTGTCATTAGTTTCAGCATGCGGCTGCAAGCTATGGATGCAGCTTTCTGGGAGGAAAATAATGTTCCTGGCTGCAGCCACTTCTCTGGCTAGTAAACACACTTCGACATTTCCATATGCCGCCGCCGCTTCTGGCGTCTCGACCTCGTTCAACGTCAAACACTTGCAGTGCGTTTGTTTAAAGATTTGATCCCTTCATCTCATCTTAACCGAGGAGTTTTATGATCCAAAATAATGACCATTAGTTTTTCAAAACTAATGGTTATTAGTTTGATCCGACGGTCTAGATTTAATCTCAAGAACCCACTACTAATGGCCATTAGTAAGGGTAATATCGAAAAAAAAGTGTGATAGACTTGTAATAGGAATTTTGTTTTTATAAATAAAATCAACTTTGTAATTTGACCAATTCATGTTGTTGATCAATCTAGTTCATTATTACTAGTTCTTAAGTTTAGCCAGTTAGGGTTAAATTATTTAGCTCATTATTATTAATAAAGCATAAATTTATTTAATTAATAAGAAAATTACCAATATGCCCTCAAACTAATGGCCATTAGTTTTGGAGAGTCCCATAAACTTTCCTTAAATCAAAATATTGGGATTCAATAAAAAAATCATCTCCAACAGCACCCTAAAACCACTCCTCGTTTTTCCATAGCCCTTAAACTCTCCTCATTTGTAGCTACAAATAGGGGAAGAATTGGGGCTCCCATTCCTTCTTTTTTCAATTGAATTAATGTTTTGGTAGCCCCGAATGATGACGTGACCCAATCAAAAGCGTTTTGATCCACTTTTAGGGGGGAACTGTTGTGTTGACACCGGTTTTTGGCCTGAGGCCCGCTGTCAGTGTCAACGGGTTTCAATGTGCGTGTGCAAGGGTTCGTGGCTTACCGAGAAGCATGGAAGAGAAGGAGGCGTGGGTATATGTGTGGGTCCGAATCCTTTTCTAGTTAGTTTTTTCTATTTTAGTTTAGAAAGGTCAATCTTAACCGACTCGTGTTAGATTCAGAGTTTGTCAGGGGTATAAATATAACCCCATGGTGTCTTGTAAAAACCCTTATCATCAATCAATCAATTTCGGCGCATCGCCACCCTTTTTCTCGACAGGATTTTCGTCGACATTGGCGTCCATCGGGGCTCCGGTTTCATCGACTTGGATTTCGTCAAGTAAGCGCATTGAGTTCTATTATGTCGACTTGTCCGTAATTAGAATCGATGTGGCTGCTAGTTATCCGGTAATTTAGATTAATCTAGAGATTGACATTGTGCGTTTATTGCTTGGAATTGTTAGACCTGGTCCAATTCTTTGCTATAGTTCAGTTGACTTGTCCTGGCTGTAGCCTCGTGATAGATTGTCGATGTTGATCACTGTTTAATCTGGTTATTCGAGTCATTATTGAACGAATTAGATTTAATCAAGTTTATCGCTTGCTAGTTGTGTACTTCGGTTGACCTAGTCCCGGCTTACGTTTTTCTTCAGTTGACTTGTCCTGGGAAAAGCAATTAGCAGCGTGTCGATTTGGTTAAATCTACTAGTGCAATAGTTCTTTCGAGGTGTTTAGCCGATTGTTTACCAAATTCAGACCCTTGCTCGTTTATGCTTTTTAATGCTTTATTATTAATGAGTTTCGGATCTGAAAAAAAATTATGTTAGCTGATTGCCGATTTGTCGTTACTTGCCGATGAATGTTGCTACATGTGTTACCTTTTGAAGTCGATCTGAATACATGCAATTGCTTTATTTATCGTGCAATTACTTATTGTTGCGAACATGCCGATCCGTTTCTAACCGATAGCCGACGTTTTGTCTATTTTAATTTTATCTTAATATATTATTTCTCATATCGGCTGCGGTTACGCATCGGCCTATCCAGGGCCGATAGACCAGGAATTTTACACGTTTTTTCTTGTCTTTGTAAAAATCGACTGGCACGCTCCGGAGCTCACTGCGTTTCAAGTTTTGGTCCTGAACAGAGTCAAGCAAATCTCTCAGGCCACGTGTATGAAGCAGCAGAAGTCAATTTTGTCGTCAACATGTTGGAGGAGGGAAGAAAAATTGACCCTCATAATTTTTTGGTTGCTCCTAAAAACAAGTTTATGTTTATGAGGCCAATTTTATGGAAGTCTTTTGGAGATGCTCTAATAGCCATTATTTTAGACTCTAAAATTGCTCTCTTAACCCGCACGGTTGCATGCACGGGCCGGGCTGATACGAGAAATGCAGCACCATTTCGTGGAACGCAACGTGTCCAACCAAACATCTCTGACTGGTACACACGCTTGGCATTTTCAGAAGTAGCAACAGAAGCCACGCTTCTTCAAGTGGCAAAATATACGGTCCAATAAAACAACGGCCACAGCGATAGTACCCTGCCAGCTGCCTGTGTAACGTCCACAGCGTTGGCACCGTGCGACGGGCGCGTCCACCTGCCAGCTGCCTGATTTAGATCACGCGGCTGCTGCTGCTCTGCGGCGGCTTCGTCATGGCACTCCGCCTCAACCACACCATCTGCGACGCCGCAGACCTCGTGCAGTAAGTTCATCGTGTTAGGAATAAGGCTTGATCCCGCCGACGCCATCGTGTCAGGAATAAGGCTGAGTTTGTGTTCATGTGATGCAAGGCGCGTTGTGTGTCCATCGTGTTAGGAATAGTGCTTAATTTGTGTGCGTAAGTCTGTTCTGTTGATGGCTCCACCGCACAGGTCCCATCTCCTCGTCAGGGCCCAGAGTTAACCCAAGGTCGCGCTCCAGGATTTCTTCCCTCCAGATGCCGCCGTGCCAGAACCTTCGCGATGCACAAGTTGTTGGAATTATTGACCTCGGTCAAGTGGCCCAAAGGGCCCAATCCGAATCCAACTAGCCCCTGCTAGTTACCTTGATCGGGAGGCAAACCTCAGCCCATGTTTTGGGCCTGGCCCCATGCCTACAGCACTTATAAATATGAGGGAAAACCCCTGGTTAACCCTAATTCGTGATTAATTCACGAAATTAAGCCTAGGGTTTACTCTAACCCTAATCTACCGATCGCTAAGGTGCTGGAAGGTTCGGAAGCCGGTGTCCCTTTGATCTACATCGACCTGCTGCCGTTCTTCAACAGCTGCTACATCTACAGCGCCAATTTATGGCGCATCTAAGTCCAGGTAAACAATTCAGTGTTCAGTTAGTTAATTACTAGGTGTGATCTATCTCTGACTAGTGATCTTATTAAGTTGGTGACATTTAGTTCTAACAATTGGTATCAGACGCCAATCTAGTCCTTTTAGATCCCCTAGTCTCGGTTTGCACTAGATCGATCATGTTTAAAGTTAGTTTTAGAAGTTTTGGTGCGTGATCAGAGGTGCTTATGAAGTCTTATGAAGTCTTAGTTTGTTTTCAGTTAAGTTTTAATGGATCTAGCCACGCGCTGGTGTGATCTTCATGATCTAATACATTTTTTTAGTTAAGTTTCAGTCATGCTTCGTTGATTTACAGTAAGTAATTAAGCTACTTAGTTCATGTCAAGCAGTTAGGGTTTCGCACAATTTATCTGTCCCTCATGCTTCATGTCACAAATTGATGCAAAGCTAAGCTAAACTGGGCTCTAGGGTTGATCACACACAATCTAACCCTAACCCTAACCCTAAGTTAAGATCAGAGGACTTACCTCCTCGCCGCAGCGCATCAGATCACGCGCGTGCACACAGCGGCGCTCTTCCTTTTCTCGGTCGCCGACGAGGTCCCCGCGGCATCGCCGCGCGCGCGCACCTCGCTGGCGTAAGGACCGACCCGCGCGGCATCAGCTCTGCCGCACGGGACCCTGCACGCGTCACGGCCCTCGCGCCATGTCGTCGTTGCCGCGCCTCTTCCCGGTCGCCGTCGAGCTCGCCGCCTCGGGCGCGACCTCGCCGTGCATCATACCCGGGCCGCATAGCCCTCAGATCCGCCGTGCGGGGCTCCACCGACACGTGCACGGCCCTCCGTCCTCCGGGACCTCGCCGTCGCAGCGCTGGGTAGCCACCGTGCGCGCGCACCTCGCCTGCATCAGGACCACCCCGCGCGGCATAAGTCTCGCCGCGTGGGAGCCCGCACACCACGGCGTCTCGCCGTCGCTGCCGTGTCGCCGTCGTTGCCTCAGATCCGCACGATGTGCACGCCTTAGGGCACCATGGCGGAGGTGCTCGACGGAGCCGCGCGCGATCCCTCGCACGCGTGCGCCGGCGAGCATCTCCCCACGGAGCCACGGCGGCCTGCCGGCGACGTGGTTGCGCTCCGGCGTTGTCGTCGCTCTCGCGCGCGACGTCGGGAGCGGGGGAGGAAGAGTGAGGAGAGTGAGGGAGAGCGGGTGAGGGAGGCGGCTAGGGTTTTCGGCCGGCGTTTTATGCCGAGTCCGTGCACCCGAGCCGTCCGATCCCCCTCATCGCGATCCGACGGCTCGCGCTCCAGCTCCTCTGGGCTGGGCCGGATGCGCCCCGCGCGGGCGTGCGCGTCAGGCCGCTTCGGCGGCCTGCTCGCGGGTTTTCGGGCCTCCGGCCCGAAGGCTTTTCAGGCTGGGCAGCGCGCGCGCCACTGGGCTGGGCCGCGCTTGCGATTTAATTTGGGCTGCATTCCGTTTCAAGCTGGGCTGCGCGCACGAATTTAAGTTTCCTTAGCAAATTTCAGTATTATTCTTTTAACCTTTAAGAAGAGTTGAGTAATTTTCATGTTTAATCCATGTTTAAGTTAAGTAATTCAGAAATAAATTATTTATGAGCTCAGTTTTGCTGCAAATTTTATCAGCGAAATTTAAGCTTTCAGTGTAGTAAAATTCCTCATAATTTTCTAAGTTTATTTTGGCTCATTTTTCCAAATATTATTTGGGAAATTGATTAAGCTAAATTCTCAAGAATATTTAGTAGCAATATTTCATTTGCTAATTATTGCTATTTTAAGCTTCCGCTGTCATTATGAGAATATATATGCTCAGCCAATATTAAGTTTCATTAAGAATCTTAAGTTTTATTAGCTTTCATGAGCATAATAATTTAAGTTTAAGATTAAATTTAGCTCTTAAGTTGAGCTACAAATTTTGGGAATTTTTAACATGTACTATGTACATATTTTTATAAGTACCATTAATTCTTCTGTTTTATACAGAATCATGAGATTTAAGAGCTGCCCTTGATGATCAAAATAAGTATTTTCTCTGCGAAATGAACATTGTGGGGAAATCACTTTTTCATTAAGTTAATGCCCAGCATATATGATCTTTTCTCACCATGTTTAAGACATTATTTAAGATTATATGAGATTATTCAGTTGAGAAAGTCTTATTATTTATTTATGTTTTTCGCTGAGATCGTTAAGTTTGATCTATTTAAGTTTGCCAATAAGTACGCTTTATGCTGCCTTTCATTTTAAGTTAAATAAGTTTCGCTTGTTTTCCCCACCGGTGATGCAAGTTGTTACTTATTTTGCATGATTATAATCACACCACCGTAGGGTTATTTTCATGATTAGTGCATCTTATTGTACTATTTAAGCTTAAGTTTTAAGATTATTGTGATATTTTTCCATCATGCCTTAAGATTAATAAGAAATGCATAAGTTTGCATTCATTAAGTGTGCTCTAAGATTAAATAATGCATCTTTTGCGTTATTGTTGCTATAAGTACTAGCACTATCCTATTAGCACATTAAGATATTTACTAAGTACCATTATTTGGTTTTCTCATTTTTAGATAAGAGCCACATGAAGAACATTAAGCTCTTCAACGGCATTGACTTTCCTTTATGGAAAGAGAAGGTGCAAGACATTCTCAAGTTTCTGGAGCTTGATTATGTATTTCATACCGTCAAGCCGCTCCCTCCCTCTTCTAGCATTGAGATTTATGCTGAGGATTATGCTGAGAAGATGTATGAGTATCACTTCAAGTTAGAGATATGGGAGCGAGACAATAAGCTTGCCAAAAAGATCATCATGCGTTCCATCTCAGCCTGCATAAGAGGGGAATTTTATAGATACGAGGACACAACGGCTAGTGGACTCCTCTACTTGATTGAGTTAGATTATAAGAGAGTTTGCACAAAATTCCTCATCAAAAGACTAACCACCTCGCGCTATGATGGACACAGTGGATTAGCAAGGCACATTTGCAGCATATGTGACATTGCTTATGAGCTCAAGTCTTTTGGAATGGACATCTCTGATTCTTGTATAGTACATTATATTAGTGAATCCATAAAATCGGGGGAGTAATCCTTAGTTTTTAGTTGATGAAATTAGTTGAAGTTTTATTCCTAAGAACTTCAATTAGAATTAGTTAAAGGATTTCATAGTTAGCATGATGGTCTTCAGTGTACCTTAGTGAAATCTTTTGTTTCAATATATCATCGTTTATGAGTATATTTCTCTCTAAGTTGTGAAATTATCTCTTATATCCTCAGTTTTAAGTTATTACCTTAATTGGTTTTCTACAAGCAAATTTCATAATGCTAATTATGAATCTCTTACACATGTGAGAGTTAGATGAGATAAGTAAAGTGATGAGACCTTGTCGAATATGTGGCACACTCACGTTTAGACCACAAATTCGGGGGGGAGAATGGCGTGTCTCATCAATTTTTAAAGATACTCCAGAAAATAATGCCAATTAAGCATTGCTCTTATCAATTAAGGATTAAATTTATAAATTCTCTCCATGTCATTTTGTCGTTCATAAGATTTAAGAACAAAATTAAGCATAAGATTTTAAGCATAATATAAGTTTTAAGTATGATATACTCGCTATATCTTCGCTATATCTTATTGCTTAAAATTAAGAATAAGTTCAAGAGCAACTTTATCATGCAAGACATAATTATTAAAACTACCATTGTGATGGGAGTTTAAACACTCCACAAAGACCAATTGTCTCACTAAGTGTGGTTTTATCCTATATTCTGACCACCGCTGTTTACGGGATAATTCTCACAGATTGTGTTGTGTCACCCATTTTCTGGCAACCGCTGTTGTGGGTTGGTGCAATGGAATCAGAGACGATTGAAGTATGATTGTGTTCATGATACTGGCCACCGCTGTTTTGTGGACATTTAATCATAGCTTTGCTGCTCTAGTTCATTATCTAGCCACCGCCGGATGTGGGCTAGTGGTGGCAAAGCAAGCTGATTAGTGGTATAATAAATGTCGTGCCAAGATAAGTTAAAGAGCTATCATTGTAAATTTATTTTAGATAAGCTTATGGGCCGACACATTTAACATTCTGATTATTCGGAGTTCAATGAAAGCTCATATGGAAGGAAATGGGGGAGAAGAAATCTTATTGAGATGTAGGATAAGTTTCCTCTATATCGATGATTTAAGATGAGATGTATGTATATATACATACATATATGATTTTCTCATATCGTGCCATAAGTGTTTCTCCATTCTTTTCTAACTTTGTTGAAGATCTACATTAGCAGTTCTTCAATAACAGAGACTCGTAAGATTTTAATAATAAGTTAAGTTTTGGGCACAAAAGTGAAAGTCTCAGTTATTTCTAAGATTATGTAAAAGAGGTCATAAAAGGGTCTATGAATTTTGAACATAAGTATAGTTCATCTCATAGCAATTTTCTGATGGAGTCAAGACAGCAGACTGTAATGGGTCTGCAGATTGTTGAAGAAGTGATTCCAAAGGAAAATAAGATGCTAAGTTTATAACTCACTATGAGTTTGTACATATCATGGGCAACCGTGATTTATTTTATAAGGTTAAGGTGGATTAATTAAGATCCTGATACTCTGAGGAAATTATTTTCTCCGTAAGTTGAAAGAAATAAGCATGCATTCCAAGAAAGGAGAAATGATTTTATCATATCATAAGACACATCTAGTGATGCTTTTCCTAAGATCTGGGGAGTATGACACTTTGATGGGACCAAAGTGAGTATTGGGATCATCACTCAAGCACAAAAGTTAAGAGAGGCTTTGAAGTGACAATATGTGAATGCAAATATAATTATGCCTGTAAGTTTTGCGTGATATAACAAATTTTATCATAAGAATAAGGTTAAGAATAAGATAAATAGGAAGACGTTCCTAAGGCTTCAGATTGAAGCTATATGCTAAGATCTATAAGACATTGACTTAGCATGACAAGCCGGAATGCTTGACAAAATTTTGTTAATCTTAGTCCAGGGGAGGTCCACTGGAAAAGGGTGTTTAAAGTTAAAGGCACCAAATAACATGCTTATTTAATTAAGTACTATTCAGATAATGTTTTGTGAGGGTGTATGGATGTAAATGTGCACAATTAAGTTTTATGTCCTTCACTCTTACAGATATGAGCGATTCTGCAGAAAGCTCTAAAACAAGATTAACATTATTTATGTTGATTTTGTATGGCATGTTTCAGACAGGCATATAAAATATATTCCGGTATTATTAAGTCTACATTGATAGTACTCAATGTCACTGTATTCAATTACAGAATTCCTTCAAGTAATGACATAGTTGATGGTGTCAAGCCCATTAACAACTATATATTGTTATGTCATGAAAGAAGGGTCCCAGGATCAAGTCATTTTAATGCTTTAAGTAAATAGCTAGCAACATGACTAATTGAGGGTGTTATCGCCTATCCTATTTCGCGAAATTAGTATGGATTTGGTGATTAAACCTGAAATATGATTCTGGATGAGGCCGAATAAATAAACTCCCAATTAAGATTAATAAGTGTTCTATCGAGATACTATAGCAGACTTTGGTTAATTATGTCCCGGGACACCTGTATTGCTTCCGGTGACTGATTCGTCGGGTTTTGTTATGGTGTCGAGTGTGAACATAATGCGAACATAAGTTTAAGGTTAAGATTAAGATTGTTCGATTAAGAGGGAGATTATTGATCTGTGTATGTCCACCTGCACGTGATTGATAAAATAAATATTATAAAGAATTAGCCATTGACCTTTGGTCAAGGGGGAGAATGTTGGAATTATTGACCTCGGTCAAGTGGCCCAAAGGGCCCAATCCGAATCCAACTAGCCCCTGCTAGTTGCCTTGATCGGGAGGCAAACCTCAGCCCACGTTTTGGGCCCGGCCCCATGCCTACAGCACTTATAAATATGAGAGGAAACCCCTGGTTAACCCTAATTCGTAATTAATTCACGAAATTAAGCCTAGGGTTTACTCTAACCCTAATCTACCGATCGCTAAGGTGCTGGAAGGTTCGGAAGCCGGTGTCCCTTTGATCTACATCGACCTGCTGTCGTTCTTCAACAGCTGCTACATCTACAGCGCCAATTTATGGCGCATCTAAGTCCAGGTAAACAATTCAGTGTTCAGTTAGTTAATTACCAGGTGTGATCTATCTCTGACTAGTGATCTTATTAAGTTGGTGACATTTAGTTCTAACACATATACCAGCCTGAAGATTTCCTCATCATGTTCAAGATTCAAGAATGCGGCGGACATGAACCGTTTGCTGCGAGCAGAGTACCCGCCGGCGACGCTGTTGCGTCTGGTGTTCAAGCCGTGGCTGAAGCCCAATGTTGTATCGAGCTCTCATCACCCTCAGTGGCATCCAAGCCCCCCTGTCTTCACTGGAAAACCTGCACGCCATGGCTCGCCGTGTTGGCAACGACGTTCCCCTCTCCTTCCCTCAGGCTCGCCGCGAGGTTTTCCCTTGCGGGCTGTGTACTCTCGCCTTCGCATGCCAGCCTAGAATGGTGCGCCCCAGTTCCAGTGCCTAGCAATACACGGCAGTGTTTATGGCTGTTTCGGTGACCAGCCGTACACCTGGACACATCAGCAGTGCTCCGCTGGTGTCTATCGGGCGGACTGTAAGGGGGAACAGTAAGTTTGTGAAATTTTTTGGAATAAAATTAGTGAAATTTACCAATATAAATCTGTTCCTAAGTAGTTTTTTTATTTGCTCAGTCGAAGCTAAAAAGTTTTGTTCACCACATCTGCAATTCACTATCACACGACAATAACTATATATTACTGTACTCTAGTAGTTGGGATAATAAGTTTGTGAAATTCGAGCTGATTTACGAGCCACTCATGATCCATATTTATATAGCAGTCTTCTCCACCAGTGGTCATAGAAATTACAAACAAATCTAACACCAGCAAAGTTGCCTCGATCTACTCCCTCAGAAATATATACTTGTAAGAAATCCTAGAAGAATATCGCGTAGACCCAAATTATGCATCGAACCGGCTGCCCAAGAAATTGACAGGGAGTAATAATCGTCGGAATGAGATGCGTCGAGAATTTGAGCTAAAGCGGTTCAGAGAAGTGGTGTGTTCTCCAGTGGATTAAGAGATACCTGCAGTCTTGCGTCGAGCTTATCACCAGTTGTGCGAGACCTTTGTAACATCCTAGTCCAGGGCTTAATAGACCTTGCCACATTGACTGGTAAGATAACTGTAGACATGACAGCGATTGGTGGCATTGGTAAAGGGTGAAGCCCCGTGAGTGATGATTTAGGTGATCCGTCAATTCAAGCTTCCTAAGAGTCACTCTAAAATCCTCCACTACTTCATTCTGCAATATAGTAAACGCACAATAAATTAGTATGTTTGGTTTAACATCATGGCACAAAGTAAAGCACATGGCTAGTATAGAGGATCAGCTTTAGTTTCATATGCCCTGATAATAAACTAAGTAATACTTTACTGAATGAACCAAAAATCAGCAAAACAGATTCCCGTGCTACAATGTTCAATACTTTGTTTACTTCCAACAATTCAGGACTCTGACTGCTCCTTATTCTGTTATAGCACATATCAGGGTACGCTGAACAACTGGATTTTCATTTTAGTTTTTAGAAAACGGATGCTTTATCTTGAGAACATTGGCCTACTAGTTCCCAAGCTCTATAGATGCAGCAGGTCGCTGATAGAACAGTGACACTGAATAAGCTCATAGCGTGATGCGTACTGAAAGATACTCTGCCTCTTGTTGGCCATGGACAAAGAGGACGCGAGGTATGAGCAGAGGAATCAGCCCAGTGCTACTTCCTGGCACACGTGCCAGGACAGCCTGATGCATCGCCGGCGACTTGGGAGTTGAGGAGCTCACCATCCAGCCTCGAGCAAGTATTTCCTCGATCAATTCAAGAAGCGACCATGCTCTCCGGCGACTCGTGCATCCGCCCGGCCTGGGACTTGTGACCAGACGACAAGTAAACCTACCCGATCGAGGCCGCACAGGTCAAATCAAACGGCTGCTAGGCACCCACACGGGTGGGTGGTGCGACCGTCCCCTGTCTTCACGGGAAAACTTGCACGCCGTGTTGCCAACGACGTTTCCCCTCTCCTTACCTCAGGCTCGCCACAAGGTTTTCCCCTCGCGGGCTGTGTGCTCTCGACGTGGCATGCCAGCCCAGAATCGTGCGCCCCAGATCTGATGCCTAGCCACGGTAGTGGCCATGGCTGTTACGGTGACCAGCCGTAGGGACCGCCGCCTGAACACAAGCAGCAGTGCTCCGCTGGTGTCCATTGAGCGGACCGAAAGGGCTACCTCCATGATATCCACCGGCCTTGCTTCATTTGGAGAATGGAGAGACAAGGTTAATGAGGTTAAAGACAAGGACATAATGGAAAATTTGAAAGGAAAAAATGATGAAAAATGTTGATAATGTTGTGGGATTAACAACTTCGCAATGGCAAAACCCGGATTAGAGACATTTGCACTGGCAAATAAAAAATTGGCCCATACAAATGTGTACTTACTTACAGGATCTGACATTGCAAAAGGCCTAATCCGGTGCCACTGATGTTACAAATACTATGTATTACACAATGTATTTGTTCAAGATATATTACCCAACGTAAATCGTGTTTTAGTTGCTCACTGCACGTGCAGCTCACTGCCATAACACGGTAACTACTACTGTACTCTAAGTGGTTGTCATAAACCTGGCTAAATTCTAGGTACTAATGAGCCACCGATCCATACGTATATATATGCAGCAGTTTTCTCAACGCCATTGTCATAGAAACAATACGAAGAAATCTGAGACCCGAAATGTTGTATCTATATTCTTATATGAAATACTAAGAGCAAAACTGAGCGGGCATGAAAAATTTGGTACTGAGAAATTATCATCGGAATGAGGTGCACGGGGAATTTGAGCAGAAGCATGTGTGACAAGACATTTGCTTTGCAATTGAGATCACTTTAACAAGGGGATTTTTTCACATAATCCTTTAGCTTTTCTATCAGTGTATTGAGAGAGAGCTGCAGGCTTGTCAAGCTTCTCGCTAGTGGAACCGACCGATCCTGTTGCAGGTATGCCATGCTTATTTAGATTGGTGTAAATGATGAGTCCCCTTGAATGATGATTTAGATTACGAGGAAATCAAGGTTTGAGAAATTCAAGCCTTCTATAATAAGTCTCCGATTGCTCATCATCATTCTCCATGCAACAAATTCAGATAATTTCTCCATGTACTCTGTAACGCTTTGCTTCATATAGAATAATGGACAAACAGGTTGTTCTCATGCCTGTCCTTAACAAATCTATCCAACACTTAATTTGCAAAATGCAGACCACAAACATCTTTTTAGACTGTTTTCTACTGATTGCAAACCAACAAGCTGTACTAGTGAAATGCAGTGCACAAGCGGTACTGTAGCAATTTTAATAGCGCTCGATTTTACCCGTTTACCAAGCAGTTTCGAAAACCAACCGGTTTGTGGTTTTTCAATTCGTGCTTAATACATGTTTATCAGTCTTTGGGGGATGACAGATTTTATGAAAATATCAAGATAAGTTCTACAAACAAATTAAAATGTTTAATGTACCTCTCGATTATTAAATCATTCAAACAAAAAGAAATGCTAATTGTGAGAAATCAATTGAGGACGTACCTTGGTTTAAGTGGGTGATGATGAGTAACAGTGTGTTGCTACAATACTACTAATACGCAGCACAAACTACTGCATTTTATCCTTACAGCCAGGGATCCCAATCGCTAACATACAACCCAATCTTTCAAAACCTGATCTGGATGAAGTGATGATCAATTGAGCAGACGTACGTAGCGTAGGTTTAATTAGTAGTACTAGGCAGATGATCGATTGAGCCGACGCAGGTTTATTTATAACATGGCAGTGTACGTGTATGCACCGGCTACACTCGCCGATATATAGCGTGCAGGCTTATTCCACGGAGGCTCAGTAACAATTAAGCGAAACTCCGTCCTCCTCCATGGACCTGTAGAATGGAGAGCGGCATGTTTATATGATGTCACCCGCGAGGAATGGGATGCTCTGGGAATAGGGGTTAGAGACGAGGGTGGAGTTTCATTATACATCTTCCTAGTTTGCAGTACATGGCACCCATGTGGTAAACCATTTCTTCGACACTCCGAGCTGAAACTGATGACCCTAGGCAACAGTCCAAACCAACACTGTCATTAGTTTCAGCATGCGGCTGCAAGCTATGGCTGCAGCTTTCTGGGAGGAAAATACTGTGCCTGGCTAGTAAACACACTTCAAAATTTCCATTTGCTGCCGCCGCTTCTGGCGTCTCGACCTCGTTCGATGTCAAACACTTACAGTGCGTTTGTTTAAAGATTTGATCCCTTGATCTCATCTTATCCCGCACGGATGCATGCACGGGCCAGGCTGATACGAGAAATGCAGCACCATTTCGTGGAACGCAACGTGTCCAACCAAACATCTCTGACTAGTACTACACACGCTTGACATTTTTCAGAAGTAGTAACAGCAGCCACGCTTCTTCAAGTGGCATATATACGATCCAACAAAACAATGGCCACAGCGAAAGTACCCTACCAGTGCCAGCTGCCTGTGTAACGTCCACAGCGTTGGCACCGTGCGACGGCGCGTCCACCTTCCAGCTGCCTGATTCAGATCACGCGGCTGCTGCTGCTCTGGGGCGGCTTCGTCTTGGCGCTCCGCCTCAACCACACCATCTGCGATGCCGCGGGCCTCGTGCAGTAAGTTCATCGTGTTAGGAATAAGGCTTGATCCCGCCGACGCCATCATGTTAGGAATAAGGCTGAGTTTGTGTTCATGTGCAAGGCGCGTTGTGTATCCATGTTCCGTAGCAGTTTAGTTAGGATCAATCACGACGGTGTGCGTCTCGTTGATCGAGTCCAGGTCTAGTGCTTAATTTGAGTGCGTAAGTCTGTTCTGTTGACCACCGCCAAAACCATTTCTTTCTTCCTGCCATGACTACATAAACCAAGCTGACGGGAGGGGCGGAGATGAGTTGCCGGGGAGCTCCCGGGCAGAGGTAGACCGCCGAGGAGGCCGCTGAGGAGCCACCGGAGGAGGTCTCCGAGGAGGTCGCCGAGGAGGCCGCTGAGGAGCCACCAGAGGAGGTCGCCGAGGAGGCCGCTGAGGAGATCCCCGAGGAGGTCGCCGAGGAGGTCGCGGAGGAGGCCGCCGAGGAGCCACCGGAGGAGGTCTCCGAGGAGGTCGCCGAGGAGGCCGCTGAGGAGATCCCCGAGGAGGTCGCCGAGGAGGTCGCGGAGGAGGCCGCCGAGGAGCCACCGGAGGAGGTCTCCGAGGAGGTTGCTGAGGAGGTCACCGAGGAGGTCGCCGAGGAGACCGCCGAGGAGGCCGCCAAGGAGGTCGCGGAGGAGGCCGACGAGGAGCCCGCCGAGGAGCCCGCGGAGGAGGCTGCCATCCGGTTACGCGGAGGAGGCCGCCGTCGCCCTCGTCGCCCTCATCTCTGAACTACCAGTGTCAGGCACAACGGGGATATGTCGCTCCGCCGCCCGACGGCTCGCCGGCTCACGCTAGCAATAACGAGGAGGCACATCGGGCCGTGGAAGCTTCCCTCTCCCATGGCGGGCAGGCTGGGAAACTTTCAGCAGATCCATTGGCAAGACAAAGGCCTCGTACCTACGGTTCGAGGTTTTGTTCTTTAGCTGAGGATTTGAGCTCCGACGAGGAAGAAAACGAAGTGGAAGAAGAGTGCACCCCGCCCCCAAGTCACTACGGGAAACCGGCTGTTTGCCGGGTGCCCTCCTCTTTGCCGAGAGCTAAACGTCGGGCACTCGGCAAACAACCGGTTTGCCGAGAGCCGCTCTCGGCAAAGACTGGCCACCCGGCGCAAAGAGAGCTCCCGAGAGCAAACCGTCGGCAAAAAAAAAAAACTCTCGGCAAACAAAAAAACTTTGCCGAGAGTCCTACCATATGCTCTCGGCAAACCACCCAGAGGCTCTCGGCAAACACTGGACTCTCGGCAAAATTTGACGGTTGTCAGAAACTGGGAAGGGGACCGATGAAGCTGAGGGGTCCGGGGGCGGGAAGGGTCGAACGAAGAGTCGAGGCAGCAAAGGTGGCGGCAGGCGTCGAGGGAAGCCTAGGAGGGTTCCGTCGTCTTCTCCTTCTCCTTCCGTGCATGACTCTGGTGAGGAGGAGGAGGACGAGCGGGAGGTGGGGGAGGAGCGGGAGGTGGAGGAGGAACTACCTTCCGTGAACAGCTCTGAGACTTCTGAGGACGAGGAAGGGGAGGCTCCAGAGGAGCCTTCCGGTGTCTTTTCTCGCGGTCCTGCACAACTCCCGAGCTGATTGATTCCTGTCGATAGACGGCCTGTGATCCGACCTATACTGCCTAGGTATGTAACTTTAAATGTTGTCGATAATTTTTCATTTTAGTATATGTTCAAAATCACAATAGAAACTAACAATTTGTCCTGTTCACTTGGCAGGAGTTGGGATGTGATCACTCCAGGTGATCACGATCGCCCCCCTAATGGCATCCTCGGTATTTTGTGCAGGCAGTGGTACCCGGGCGTGGTGCAGTACAAAGGCAAGCAGGAGCCGGCCTTGACGTGGGACCACTACAAAGTCGCTCAGGATTTGCCAGATTCGGGTAGCAGGTGTTTTGCCCACAAGGCGGAGCGGGTGATGATGGAGCTCTGGGTAAGTCTTCGTTGCACTGCATTGTTAATACATCGCTTTTGTTGGATAATATTGAAGTAATGAAAATATGCATCGCGTCTTTATGCAGGATTTCTTCATATGCGAGCCAGGCATGGAGGAGGTGGCGGCTCGTGTGGTGAACAAAGTATGTCAGAAACTCGTTCCTGACATGTGGTACGAGGCGCGGATCCAGGCCGTCATAACCTACCATGCCCAGGTCCACAAGACGACGGTGAACAAAGCTCAGGCACGAACCATGCAGCTGACCCGAGCACAATACCTTCTGGTAAACATGAATACTCAATTCTTCTCAAATACGCTTAATTTGAACTTCTCATATTTATATATTTGATGATGTGTAGGTGCCTCCGTCGTGGTTGGCCACCCATCACGCCACATGGGAATTTATGGCGAGGAGGTGGTGCGACCCCGAGTGGTGGGAACAGACGCACAAGGCTGCCCGGGAGCGGCGTTTGAAGATGTCTGGGCCAGCACACCATTATGGCAGCCAAAGCCTTAACCAATACGCTAAGAAATGGGTACGTGACTTCAATTCCTCATTATGACACTCTTCAAATCAACAAAATTTCTTATCATCTCTCTGTTTTCTTTGCAGTCGGCGGCACATGGTGGCCAGCCTTGCGGCCAGTTCATGGCGTTTGCTTTGGCCCACAAGGGCAAGGCAGAGTCTGAGGTCAGCTTCAACCCGGAGGACCCCCCCTTGGCGTACAGCAACGCAACCGTCCACAGTCGCATCAGTCAGTACACAGCAGCGGCAAGACAGGTCCATGGGGAAGATTGGGACCCGAGCACCCACGACCTTGATGGAGAGCTCGTGATGAGGGTGGGTGGAGGCAAGAAGCATGGTCGGTATTGGATTGGCGACAGCACACTCGACACGGCCTCCACTCCGACCCTCTCGCAGATCCGAGCAAGGAGCACGGACTCAGCCCCGCCGATACGCCCACGGCCGACCGCGACACAGATCCAGATTGAGCAAGTCCAGGTTATTTCTGTTTCATTCGACGTTCATTGATTTCGACATATGTTTGCTTTGCATTGTAACATTGGGATGTCATATTGCAGGCGTCGATGGAGGCGAAAATGGAGGAGAAGTTGCGGGAAGAGCGGGAGAGGTATGAGGCGCTGATGAGGTCGCAAATGCAGGCGATGTTTACTTACATCCAGAGTACCGGGGCGCCGCCGCCACCTCCAGACTTGTTCCCAGGACTAGCCGGTGGCGTTCCTCCTCCCGGCGGCGTTACTCCTCCCAGCGGCACTTCTCCAGCCGGCACTCCAGTGAGTCACTTGAGATAGTTCGGCTTTCATTTTTTCCCTCGCAATAGGATATCCAATGTCTTAGTTTCTATGAATCTTGTGTCACATGCAATCTTTTGATTTTGCAGAACCAATCCGAGGCATCCAACTTTCCGATCTCACCTACAAGCCCTTGGACGGCGTGGCCACCTCAATGAACTTGTAGTTGTGTTTCTATTTCATGAACCTACTATCCTTAACTTGCATTTCATAGACTTTTACTTGTCGTTGTCGAGCACTTGTATTTGAACTACGTGGACACTTCGTATTTGAACTATGTGACACTCTATGTGGACTTGAGGTGAATGTGATGTGGTTTAGTGTTTGTGGTCATTTTATTTGCTTGTGAATGTGATGGTGATTATAAACATGTGTATCAGATGATGCTGATAATATCTGTGTTGTTTATTTGTGATTTTGGTCCAGGTTATAGCAAAAATAAACATTTTATTGCAACCTGGAAATTAATTTTGTCGAGTGTAACACATTTGCCGAGAGCCACGTAAGGGCACTCGGCAAAATATGGTCACTTTGCCGAGTGCCCGGGGGGGGCACTCGGCAAAGTGACCATTCTTTGCCGAGAGCCGTTTCCCTGGCTCTCGGCAAAGAGCCAATACTTTGCCGAGTGCCCGCGCTGAGGCGCTCGGCAAAGCACCAGGGTTTGCTGAGTGCCTGGCGTCAGGGGCACTCGGCAAACCCCCCTGACGGCCGTTTGGGGCCGTTACCCTCCCCGGGCTTTGCCGAGGGTCTTCGGGGCTCTCGGCAAAGGGTTTGCCGAGTGCCCGCGTTTTGACTCTCGGCAAACCCCTCTTTGCCGACTGGATTTTGCCGAGAGGGGTTTGCCGAGAGTTACACTCGGCAAACCCTTTGCCGAGAGCTTAAGGGGCTTTGCCGAGTGTCCCCTGCACTCGGCAAACTCCCTGTTTCCCGTAGTGAGTGCAGCCGGGCAATGCGCCGGCAACACAGACCTCAACGGCTGAGCTAACTCTTAATGGGTGCTTGTCTCCTAGTGTTGCAGGTTCGACGCCGGGAAACAAGGAAAAGGCTCGAGGACGGAGGAAGGATGATGCGGGGCAGCGGAAGAAGGGACCAAAGCCATGGCGGGGGCCGCTCCCGGTGGTTAGGACATCCCCCAAACTCACCTTGGCGGATGTGCTGGCCAAAGCTCGGCGCTCCACCAGCCAAGCGGGAAGGAATAGCAAAAGTCCTCGAGAAAAACCGGCACGAGGCTCGGCTTCGTCTCCGGCGTCGACGAGCGCGGCCGGCGACCATCCGCCGGGTTCCCAAAATTCAAATTTTGAATTTTCCCGACCGTGGACGCGGGATCTCGGAGAAGGTGGTCGTGTGGTCGGGAAGGTCTCTGGGCCGGGCTGTTCAATCCAACTTCGCTTGGGAGGCAGGACGACCCATTTCACTTTCTCTGCTGGATTATGCGATCTTTTCGCTCGCGTGGGAGGCCAGAAGGCATTGAAGGAGTCAGCGCACGCGCCGCCCTCGCAAAACGCTTCGAACGCCTCACACATTCACTGCGCGTCAGCTCGGCAACCGTGTCCAGCAGGCGAGCGAGTGGTGGCAGCGGACGGGGAGGCGGCACGCCATTGCAACGCCATGGATCGCCAAGGCGCTGGTGGTCACGGCCGTGGCTACGACATGGGCCGCGGCGAGGAGGGAGCGCGGTTCTTTGGCGGTGGCGGCGGCGGCGATTTTCAGGGCGGAGACCTCGGGTTCGACCCGGGGTACGGGGACGTCGGAGGTGGCCGTGGCCGCAGGTGGCCGCGGAGTGGCTTCTGGCCGCGCGGCTCCAGGGGCTTCGTACCACGTCGCGGTGGCCTGCCAGGCAGGCCGGGACGTGGTGGCGGGGCCGGACGCCATGGATGCTACCAGAGGGGCTCGGAGACGCGCAGCGGTGGGGCGATAGCCCCATCCGGGGCTAACGCCAACCAGGCAAGCAAGCCGCCGCCCGGTCCTGGGTCCATCCCGGCGGGCAACGGTGGCACGCCTGCAGAACCGACTCTCACAGCTGGGTTCGGAGTTGCAGGGATGGATTGGGATCAGGAGATCGAGGCGGAAGAAAAGGAGGTTTCTAAGGGTGGGAAGAAGGAGAAGTCTTGCAGCCGCTGCGCACAAAAAGGTCACCTAGCTGCTGATTGCACCAACAAGGTGTATTGTGTGATTTGCGATGGTCATGACCACGTCAACCATCGCTGCCATCTCCTCAAGCAACCACGTCTGGTGGCACATGCAGTTGGGTATGCAGTGACGGGGTTGGGATTCTATCATATTCCCCATGCGCCGTTATCCCAGAAGAAGGAGAAGTCTTGCAGCCGCTGCGCACAAAAAGGTCACCTAGCTGCTGATTGCACCAACAAGGTGTATTGTGTGATTTGCGATGGTCATGACCACGTCAACCATCGCTGCCATCTCCTCAAGCAACCACGTCCGGTGGCACATGCAGTTGGGTATGCAGTGACGGGGTTGGGATTCTATCATATTCCCCATGCGCCGTTATCCTGGAAGAAGGATTCCAAGACAGCTCTTGTCAAGGTAGTGGGAGGTACACTCTCCATTGATCAAATGGTTGTGCAGCTACAACGAGTTGTTCCCGGCAAGTGGAAGTGGGAGCCCGTGGCCCATGAAAAGGATTCGTTCATCATCCCGTTCCCTTCTAAGAATGAATTGCAGCGGGCCATCGCTTTCGGGAGTGCGGATATCCGAGAAAATGGCGTGTCCAAAGGGATGCGGATGCAGTTTGAGGAGTGGCACGAGGAGGAGGAAGGCTTCTTGTTACCTAAAGTTTGGATTCGAGTCACCGGCATTCGGAAAAAGCTGAGGGAATTCCTGAACCTTTGGGCTATTGGCACGTTGTTGGGCTCCACTCAAACGGTGGACATGGAAACCACCCGCAAGAATAACTTCGGCCGCATTTTTGTGGCAGTTTTGGAGCCCAAGCTGCTGCCACCTGAGCTTGATGTTGTGATTGGGGATCACTACTTTAACCTCAAGTTCAAAATTGAGCCAGTGGGTTTTGATGACAATGGAGATGAAGTACACTGGAATTTTGGGAATAACGATGAAAACCAAGACATGGAGGAGGATGCCCCCAATGGTGAAGGAAACTTGGATAGGGAGGGGAAACGCTCTAGGAGTGAGCCCTCCGATGCCCAAGATGGAATGGATGCTGCTGAAAAAACTGATGTTGCCCCTAGTAAAACCAAAGGGAATACCCCTCTCATGTCTTTGGAGCAACGAGAAGAAATGGAGGCAAAAATTCAAAGGATGGCGTCTGAAATTATGGACATGGTTGTTGAGGACACGCTAAATTTTTGTGCGGATAACATCCTTGCGGAGGAGGAGGACGAACAAATTGACGGCTTGTTGAATGAGGAATGCTCCGATGACGAGTATGATCTACTTGAAATGACACCGCACTCCGTGGTACATGTGGAAGTACAAGAGAAGGCCATGGCTGAAAAGGAAAATGACGATCTCACTATCCCCATGGGTGGAATGGACAGTGAACACACACCTAAAGCTGCTACGGCGGCCTCGGGTGGAGTAGACGCTGCTGTTGGAGTCTTGCCGGCCTCCAAGCCAGCGGGGCTTCCCTCTCCTTCATATGGCGTACAGGATGGCGACCTCGACCTCAGGCATGCCAAGGTGGGGGTGGGCAACGCAGAGGGTGCGAAGGCCCCGGCTGGCCGGCTTGGGTGGGGTGCTTGCATGCCGAGCTGCTGGCTCCGCCCCACCGTGCTTCAGGGCTGAGCGCCCCAAGGCTGGTCCAGTGGCTCCCAGGCAGGGGCCACACGAGCTGCAGCGACCGCGGAATGGCTCGGCAATGGCCGAGAACCTTGCAGCTGCTGCAGGGATAAAGGAGGCGGTGGTGTCACCGGTGCGCTCCAGCCCAAGGCTAGTGGGCACGAGCGACGAGCACGCATTGGAGGAAGCGAAGAAACGTGCGGCATGGAGGAACTTGGACACTGAAGGTAACACATTGTCCTTCTCTTCTTTTTCAGATAATGTTGTTTGTACAAATGTTAGCAACTTAGGTGTATCTCTAGGTGCTAGCTCCAAACAAGTTTCTGAGTCGGTTCTTGTGTTAAAGCAATTAGAATTGCAGCAACTTGAGTCTAAAGCTTTTGACGCGGCTGTTGATTTAATTACACCTAGTGACCATGAAGAAAATTATGATGAAGAGGATCATGACTTTGAAAATCTTACTCTTGGACACTTATGTGGTGACCTAATGGAGGAGATTATGGATGATGACAAAGATCACCTAAGTTCTGATTTCCAAACTGTCTTCAAGAAAAACAAGTCAAAATGTTCCTCTAGAAAGAAGGGTAATGCTAAGATTAGGATAGTTAAGAAACATATAATTGGTGCAAAATGAAAGGAATCTTTTAGAATAGCAGAGGTCTTAGTGACTTGGCTAAATTTAGGTTCCTTTCCAATACAAGTAGAGAAGAGAAGCTAGACTTCATCACTCTACTAGAGACCGGGAAAAAAGATTTCCCGCAAAGCACTTTAAATAATATTTGTGCCGGACAAGATTTCCTATGGCATTGGACCGAACCTCATGGTAGATCCGGTGGCATACTTCTAGGAATTAATTTGGAAGTCCTTGATATTGAAACATCGACGAAGGTGACTTTTATGTGAAGTTCCACCTTCGCAATAAGGATGATGGTTTTCGATGGGTTCTAGTGGTGGTTTATGGGGATGCCCAAGATGAAATTAAGGAACCATTCTTGGCTGAACTAGTGCAAACTTGTGCTAAAGAAAATTTGCCCCTTCTTGTAGGTGGTGATTTCAATATCATCAGAAACCCACAAGAAAAGAATAATGATCGGTACAGTGATAGATGGCCATTCCTTTTCAATGCCGTCATAGACAGCATGGATTTGAGGGAGTTGGAACTATCAAATCGAAAATTTACATGGGCAAATTCTAGGACCGTACCCACTTACGAAACTCTCGATCGTATTTTGGTTTCTACCGAATGGGAGGCAAAATTTCCATTGGCTACGGTCCGAGCCCTAAATAGGGACATTTCCGACCATACACCGCTACTTACGAGTACGGGAAATGGAACCCACTCTAACAAGCAACCGTTATTCAAATTTGAACTCGGTTGGCTGCTAAGAGATGGTTTCTCGGAGATGGTGGCACAAGTGTGGAATGAGGAGACTAGAGGACAAACGCCACTACAAAAATGGCAATTCAAAATTCAGCGACTACGCCAATTCTTAAGGGGGTGGGCAAAAATTACTAGTGGCACATACAAAAAGGAAAAAGAGGAGATTATCAAGAAAGCCGATGAACTTGATAAAAAGGCTGAAACACAACTGCTTAGCACTCAAGAACTTGATCTAAAACAATGTCTCAAACAACGCCTGGCCCAATTGCTAAGGGAGGAAGAAATGAAATGGTATCAACGAGCCAAAACAACTAAGTTGTTACAAGGCGATTGCAATACCAAATACTTCCAACTAGTCGCAAACGGGAAGCATAGGAGGACAAGGATTTTTCAGCTAGAACAAGAAGAGGGTATAATAGAAGGTGATGAAAATCTCAAACGTTTCATCTTGGGCATCGGAAAAGAATAACTTCACAATGGTGGAGTCACGTCGAGATGATATTCCACAAGTGACTGAGTTGGAAAATGAGATTCTTACTTCACCCTTTATGGAGGATGAGGTCAAGAAAGCAATTTTCCAAATGGAACAAAACAAAGCTCCGGGCCCCGACGGCTTCCCGGCTGAATTTTACCAAGCTTTTTGGGAAACCATCAAAGGTGACCTATTGCCGCTATTTGATGAATTTCATAAGGGAAACCTTCCGTTATATAGCCTTAATTTTGGCATCATCACCCTACTTCCCAAACAAAAGGAGGCCAAACAAATACAACAATTTAGACCTATATGCTTGCTTAATGTGAGCTTCAAGATCTTTACTAAGGTAATGACGAATCGGGTAGCTCTAGTAGCTCAAAAAGTCATTAGACCTTCTCAAACGGCCTTTATGTCCGGTAGGAATATTATGGAGGGAGTAGTAATCTTGCACGAAACCATACATGAGATGCATAGGAAAAAATTAGATGGCGTCATTTTAAAGCTAGACTTTGAGAAAGTTTATGACAAGGTTAATTGGTCTTTCCTCCAACAAGCTTTACGGATGAATGGCTTTTCACCTATATGGTGTAATTGGATTAACCAAATTGTCAAAGGGGGAAGTGTAGCCATAAAAGTCAATGATGATATCGGACATTATTTTCAAACTAAGAAAGGACTTAGACAAGGTGACCCTTTGTCTCCACTCCTTTTTAACTTAGTTGCCGATATGTTGGCCATTCTTATCGAGAGAGCAAAAAAAAATAGAGATTTCAATGGTGTCGTACCACATTTGGTAGATGGAGGCCTCTCAATTCTCCAATATGATGATGATACAATTATCTTCATGGAACATAATCTCAATGATGCAAAAAATCTTAAACTAGTGTTAAGTACTTTTGAGCAACTATCCGGACTGAAAATAAATTTCCATAAGAGTGAATTGTATTGCTACGGGGCTGCAAAGGAATGTCAGCAAGATTATGCACGTATCTTTGGTTGCAACACGGGGTGCACCCCCTTCAGATACTTCGGAATACCTATGCACCATAGAAAATTATCAAATAGTGATTGAGTAATCATTGAGGAAAAATTTCAGAAAAAGCTCAGTAGCTGGAAAGGCAAATTACTCTCGGTGGGCGGAAGACTAGTTTTAATAAACTCAGTCCTCACAAGCCTAGCAATGTATATGCTTTCCTTTTTTGAGGTTCCTAAAGGGTTTCTTAAAAAATTGGACTATTATCGCTCGAGGTTTTATTGGCAATGTGATGAACACAAGAAAAAATATAGGCTCACTAAGTGGAGCATCTTGTGTACACCAAAGGATTGTGGGGGTCTAGGTATCCAAAACCTAGAAATCCAAAACAATTTCCTTTTAAGAAAGTGGCATTTCAAATTAATTAATGAGGATGGAATTTGGCAAACCCTCCTACGGAGGAAATATTTGTCAAATAAGACTCTAATCCAAGTTCAAAAACAGCCGGGAGACTCTCATTTCTGGTCGGGACTAATGAAAATTAAAGACCAATTTTTACAATGCGGTCATTTCAAAGTCTGTAGTGGAACAGAAATCCGTTTTTGGGAGGATACATGGGTGGGAGATCAACCTCTGAAATTAACATATCCAAGCTTATTTGATATAGTGAGGAAAAAAAATCAGCAACGGTGGCCGAGGTGCTAAGCACCAGGCCATTGAATATTTCTTTCCGAAGAGCATTAATTGGGTACAACTTAGAGGCATGGTACAGCCTAGTAGTGAAAGTTTTAACAACTAACCTAACTAGTGCTGGAGATGTCTTCATTTGGGATTTACATAAGAGTGGTGTTTTTTCGACACAGTCTATGTACATGGCCAACATTAGAAATGGCATCATTCCTCGAAAATGTCCAATTTGGAAACTCAAGGTACCACTAAAGATTAAGATCTTTTTGTGGTACATAAAAAATGGAGTTACCCTCACTAAAGATAACTTGGCCAAACGGAATTGGAAAGGAAATTTAAGTTGTTGTTCTTGCAGTTCATTAGAGACTATAGAACACCTTTTCTTAGATTGTCACTTCACCAGATTTATTTGGAATACAATACATATCACGTTTGGCATTCAACCACCGTCTAGCATTTCAAACATGTTTGGTTCTTGGCTAAATGGCATCCGACCAGCGCTTAGAGATCAAGTTTGTGTGGGTTTGACAGCTATATGTTGGGCAATATGGTTGAATAGAAATGATATGGTATTCAATCGGTCTAAAACTAACACTTTTATGCAGGTAATATTCAGGGCTACATACTGGACCCGTACATGGTCGTTGCTGTTTAAGGATGAAGAAGCAAGATCAAATCTGAAGAACGCCTGCCTTCTGTTGGAGACGGTCATCATGCAAGTGTTTGCCAATTTCGGCTGGAACTTCTCGAATAGAATTGCGGACTAGCTGTCTTGTTCTGCTCGAAATAATTTCTTTTTTTCGTTGTGCACTCTATGGAATATTTGTGAGCCTAAGAGCTCCCCATCTTTGTAATGAAACGCTGCATACACCGTTTTCAATGGTGTAGAGGCCGGGACCTCTTGTTCCATTATCTAAAAAAGAGTCTGTTCTGTTGATGGCTCCACCGCTCAGGTCCCATCTCCTCGTCGGGGCCCAGAGTTAACCCAAGGTCGCGCTCCAGGATTTCTTCCCTCTCATCACCGTCAGTGGCTTCCCAGCTCCCCTTCTTGTCGGGAAAACCTACACGCCATGGCTCGCCGCCGTGTTGCCAACGACGTTTCACGTTCCCCTCTCCTTCCCTCAGGCTCGCCACAAGGTTTTCCCTCGCGGGGTGTGTGCTCTCGACGTGGCATGCCAGCCCAGAATGGTGCGCCCCAGTTGGCCATGGCTGTTACGGTGACCAGCGGTACAGGCCGCCACCTGGACACAAGCAGCAGTGCTCGGCTGGTGTCCATCGGGCGGACCAATACAAATCTGTTCCTAAGTATTTTTTTTATTCGCTCACTCGAAGCTATTCTTCACCACATCTGCAATTCACTGTCACACGTCAATAATTATTACTGCACTCTAGTAGTTGTGATAAGTTAGTGAAATTCAAGCTGATTTACGAGCCACTCATGATTCATATTTATATAGCAGTCTACTCCACCCATGGTCATATATAGAAAATACAAACAAATCTAACACCAGCGAATTTACCTCGATCTACTCCCTCAGAAATATATACTTGTACTAGAGGAATATCGCGTAGACCACAATTATGCATCGAACCAGCCACCCTAAGAAATTGACATGGAGTAATAATCGTTGGAATGAGACGGATCGAGAATTTCAGCTGAAGCGTTTGTGAGAAGTGTCGCGTTCTTCAATTGTGATGACTTTGAAAAGGGCTTTTTCTCACATAATCTTTTAGATCTTCTACCAGCGGATTAAGAGATTCCTGCAGTCTTGCATCGAGCTTATCACCAGTTGTACAAGACTGGGAAGATAATTGTAGACATGACAGCAATTGGTGGCATTGGTAAAGGGTGAAACCCCGCCCGTGAGTGATGATTTAGATGATCTGTCAATTCAAGCTTGCTAAAGATTCACTCTAAAAGCCCTCCACTACTTCATTCTGCAATTTAGTAAGGGCACAATAAATATCATGGCACAAAATATCACCTTGGAACTCATGCCTTCGGCCAATCCATACTTCCACCATCGCCCACGATATAATCAGATTCCCAAGTATTTTCCCAAATTTCAACCTTAACCTGTAGTTCAGATCATATATGGCCATTGTGGAAAAGATGGCTTTTTGACACAACAATTGGTTTGGAACTTCTACCACATTTCCCCCTATGTGAAGCTATGACAATTATAGACTATATGCACAAGAACTAAAGAAAGAAGATAGGTGATATATGATCAATCGGTGTGTGACTTGCCTTCTTGCTTGTCGGTGTTCCACTCCACCAGTTCAGAATTCTACCCCCCCCCCCCCCCCCCCCCCTTTCCACACTAGTCACCGATCCAAATTCGTAGACGTCACGATCTAGCATCGATTAAGAACAAGCCATAATAAATAACTACTCTAAAAAAAACAAGTGAAACTCCAAATAAATCTGGAACATTCAGTTATGGGTTGAAATCATTTTGTCAAAGCATGATGCATTGAAAAGAAGCAAGTCTGATAGCTTAATGCATGTATATGGCCTGTACTGTAGCATTTCAGACAAACCTATAGTTGTTTTCTGACAATACAACTCTGAATCTAATGCTCTTATACATATGCAGGTCATGCTTGTGCAGAACTATGAATGTAAATAAAATGGTATGAGCTCTCATAAGACTGACATGTACTCTTATATCGACATAGATGTAGCTAAGTTTATTTCACTCATATTACTGATGACATATGTGGTTTCAGATTGACATGACCCATGCAGTAGAAATGTATTTACAGATAGTGCTAACGTGTATTCTGTATAGGTGTTAGGATTATTTCCCAAATTGCTAAGTGCAAATGCAGGTTCAGTTAACTGAATGTGTGTTCTGCTTGAGAACAGGGCTGTTTTCACTCTAAACAGAATTCTAATCTAAAGCATAAGGACTGGAGGTTAGCCAATGGAATAATATGGTTCAGAAATTAGGAGAGCTGGCTAGCTTATGTTTTAACTGGTATATATGATTTTCTAGGCATTCTGGTCTAGGTAGCCCTCCTCTGCTTTTGTACAGTACGTGCTCTGCTTTCCTATTAGCATGACTGAAAGCATACATGGGTGTGACTCAGCTAGTGACCTTGCTCTGTTTTATTTTCTGAATATATAAACTGAAACTAGAACTAGTGGCAGATGTCAACTCCAGAAGAAATGCTGCTACAAATCGATTAATTAGCTGTTGGACAGCCACAGTACTAATGCTATCTTATTCAAGTGTTTGGGCACATGTGAAGAAATAAAAGCTTGGGCACATGTGAAGAAATAAAAGCTACTTTATTGAACTGTAGCCTGTCGACTGACTACAACTCCAAATGGCTAACTGCACCTGCGTCTCTCTGATTCCTCACATCTAGCTTGATAAATCACCCCCACAATCTGCTATGCAGTGTTACTGCCACCCTAAAAGCTCAAGCCGTACTCTAGGCAGCAGAAAAGCATGATCCATGTCCATCAGCTCTGCTTGTAATAACAGGACTCTCACCAACGGCTTGCTAACTACTGGACCTAAACTGCCGGATAGGAAATGATCCAAGTTACGGAGATAGGTGCAGATGTTACCCCTATTGCTACTTGCCGATGTGTTGCAGAGCGACCAAGGGAGAAGCTGGCCTCTCGAGCTTTGATGCATAAACAAGTAGCATCCTAGTTACTTTGATGCAGTACAAGTGGATATTCACTAAATACTTAGCATGAAACCATGACAATGCAAATCGTTGTCGTCATGGAAATTCGAGCCAGAGCTCAGGCCTCAGAGTGGCGTCCCGTGGGAAGGCGACAGACAACCTCCTTCGTGATGAAGGCGGCCGATGGAGAGGAGGGAGTTGGCGATGGAGCGCGCGAGCCACACCATTGCCGGCAGCGTGCTGAGGTCGGCGAAGGCGGCAATGCAGGTGCGGAAGACTTAATTGGGGCGTAGAGACGAGGGAGACGCGCTGTGCAACACCGGCGTTCTCGAAGCTGGAGGTGTTGGAGATGAGTGGGGATGAGAAACAGAGACGAACTGAAATCTGCTTGGAAGTTCGAACAAATCCCGCCGTGCCGTGCAACTCTGCTCACCAGACGCCAGCGGGAATCGCATGATCGGCGAACGATTGGGCGTGTATAAAACGCCGGCGGGGGAGCTTCGGTGGTCAGCCCCTCTCAAATTAAGCACAGCATGGCGAAGTCACAGATCATCATCATCATCGTCGCCCTTGTCCTCGCCATGGCGGCCACCACCACCGCCTGGGCGCCGTGGTGCCCCACCCCTCTTCTTGCTTTAACATGACACCAAGACTGGTGTTCCTGGCAAAGTTCTTGGAGCTCCGGCAGTCCATCTTCGATCTGGGCCCGCTCCTCCGCGAGCTGCACGCGCGCCATGGCCCCGTCATCTACTCATCTCCCTCCGCCTCGCCTGCTCGCTCGTCTTCATCGCTGACCACCGCGTGGCACACTGCGTGCGCCACCTTCGCCGACTGCCCGCCGCCCGTCGAGCCTGGTCTTCTCTTCACCGCCAGCTCGCGCAACATCAGTTCATCGTCCTACGGGGCCTATTGCCGGGGAGGCGCTGCAGCCGTCCCGTGTGGGCCTCTTCGCGCCTGCGAGGCGGTGGTGTATAGATGTCCTATTAAGAAGTGGCTAAAGCACACTAAGATGTGGGCCCAAACACACCGTACAACCCAACTAAAGTTGTACGTTTTCCTAAAAAAAAAAAAAAAACTAAAGTTGTACGTTTAGGGTAAAATGCTCTCAGGTAAAATCCTACAACAATGGTGTCCATGCGCTTGTGAATTTCATTTGATTGGGTAAGAAATGGCAACAGACGACAACGGCTTCGGCTGCAGTAGCCGCAGTGGTGGGTTCCATCGGAGAAGGAGAGGAGTCAGGTCATGGTACATGGTTAAGGTTTGGGTTTGTGAAAGCGTGAAGAGGTCAAGCGGCTTGCTAATGACCCCGGCACCATACTGGCCCGTGCGCAGGTGGAAAAGCTGCCATAGTCATTCTTCATGCGCAGGCTGTTACCATCGTCAATGTGAAGGCCATGGTGCCCATCAACCTCGACCTCACAACTGCAGCGTACATAGATGGCGTGGGCTCTTCATCAACACCTTTGGTAAGTATGATCTTGCCCACCACAACCTCTCCGACGACACCTATCCCACGAGGCTTAACCATTGACTTAAATTTGCAACAATAGTTAGAGTTTGGAACTCGAGGTCGGTGGTAGAGGGCTATTTGCTGACTTAAGAGCGCACTCCACTACATTTTAACAACAAAATATCTGAATTAAAATAATTTCTCATCGGTATATGAAATCATGTTTAGAATGACATGATTTTGAAGAATGGAGAGATCGGAAAACTACGAGTTCAACCTGTAAAACTAAACTAACTTCACGTCACTTTGGTTCTTTCCGGTAGAACCACAAGGCAACAAATAACAGATAAAGAAAACAAAACGATCGGCCACGTCGGAGCAGGGCCGATATGGGCCGGGTGCACCCAGCGGACGACGCGTTCAGGTTGAACTGGTCGTAGGGGAGAGCGACCCGGGCCGACGTGGCGGAAGCTCTATCGGACGACGCGCAGCTGCCGCCGGGCCCTGTTTCAATTCTTCGGCTGCAATCGTGAGGCTGGATCGATCAGGCAGCCTAAGATAGATCCTAAGCAACTGTCAGACAGCCACAAATCGTAACGAAGATCTTAATTATAGTGGACCGGTACTTTAATTAGTCTTTTTTTATGTGATTAGTACTTTAATTAGTCTAGTTGTGTACGTAGCACTATCCATCTTAAGGCATGTACAATGGGCTGAGTCAGCCGTCTGGGAGAAGGGGACACGTAAGATTTCATCTGAGTTGGAGGAGAGAGAGGGGGGAAAGAGAAGGAGGTCGTAGAGCATGCAATCGACGGTCTGATCGGGAGAAACAACCCTCATATCGACGACTTTCTTCCCGTTGTATGGTAGCCGTCTGCAAGGTCTCGCGTTTTTCTCGGGGTGCCGATCCGCTGCTCTAAACTTTCCATGGCGCGCAATTTCCTCCCCTCCCGCGCGATTTCTCCCTCCCCGCGCGCCTTCCTCTCTTTCTCCCGCGCTCGAGCTCTTCTCTATCATGCCTGGAGCGCCAAATTTTTTTCCACGATCTTTTTCGGCGCTCGATTTTGCCCCACGACCTGCTCGTGCACCAGAAGGGGATCGATCCCTAGTCTCAAAATCATTCGTTGCAAGTGTATCCAGCGACAGCCCCATCTGAGCTAGCGAGATGCGCCGCCGTCGGTCAACACGGGTTGATGCGCCGCCGCCGCCGTCGTCGCTGCCTCCGCCGTCGTCGCCGCTACCGCCGCCGCCGGTAGCCGGATCTCAACCAATCACCACTGCAGAGCCTGCGGCGGCCACATCATGTGCTGCTGCTCCATGGTGGGGCGCTGCATTCCCTGGTAGCTCAGTTGGCTCCTCATCGCCGGCAGCCCCCACGGACAAGCAGGCAAGTCAAGCCATGGCAGCCGAGAACATATTCCCATCCAGTCCATCAGAGTTCTCATCCCCATCCATGGCTGCTCTGTTCCCTTCTGCATATTCAGATCCACAATACTGGTACGTTCATCTCTCCATGTCCTAACTAGAATTGCTTTGAGAGATTGAAAGTGCCAAACATTCGTGTTCTTTTTTGGATAAGTAGTTGCAAACATTCGGTGTACATTGAATTTAGTGCTGTACACGATTCTTCTATTAGAGCATCGATAGAATCCATCTGTATAGAACAATAGTAGTATACCCCATTGTTAATTTGGACAGCTGATCGCTCTGATCTTGGAAGACATGAGAGAGCTGAGTCGGTCTTTTCTTTCTTTCAGTCTGAAACATGTAGAACGCTCTGCAAATGTAGCAGCGCACTTGTGTGCCCAGTAGGCTGTAGACAGTAGATCTTATTCAGTCTGGTGATTAATGAATGAAAGCTGCGATGATTCCCAAAAAGAAAAAGTCGGAACAGCTGAGTAAAATTGAAATTATAAGGTTAGTAATGAAACATTGAGCTATAACTTTCTAAACAACCAGATTACCTTGTAAGAGGGAGAGAAATTTGTTGATTTACTAATGTTGTTTTTTTAGATACAACTACTGAACTTATATGTTTTAGTTGCCGTGCTTCCATAATAATTGAGATTGGTACCTAATTTGCTCATGGTATTCTTGCTTTTTTTTTCAGCGCCAATTATTTGTTTTGTTTTCTTTGTTCAGGGGTAAAGATCCTGGTCCAGCTGGTGGCTTTGTAAACTTTCTCCAAAATAGATTTCCCTTTCCACAACAATTTCCCCATCATACTCCCATGCCACAAAATATTCAGTTAGGCAGTAGTCCTGTTCCTGCACATTATGCTCCTTTTGTGCCACCACGACCACCGGTTTCCAAAGAGATTCCAAAGAGATTCCATCACCATCTGGTTCCCTACTGCATGGAAGGGGCAATTTACTCGGGGTGATCATGGTGTCCCAACTATGATCCTCGAAGCAGTTGCCTCGAAAGACCTTCGAATATGGCATGCTTATTTTGGTGTCGCTGGCTCAAACAACGATATCAATGTGCTCAATCAATCAACACTGTTCATTAATGAGTTAAAAGGGGAAGCTCCAGTGGTGCACTTCACTGTCAATGGGAGCCATTACGACACGGGTTATTACCTTGCTGATGGAATTTACCCAGAATGGGCTGTCTTCGTGAAGACTGTATCAATGCCTCAAACAACTAAAGATAAACATTTTGCAGAGTATCAAGAAGGAGCAAGGAAAGATGTTGAGCGAGCATTTGGGGTACTGCAATCACGTTTTAATGTTGTTAGACGCCCTCCACGGTTTTGGAAACGGGTTGCTTGTGCTAAAGTCATGGAAGCTTGCATTATTCTTCATAATATGATTGTTGAAGATGAAAAACAAATGATCGACTCTCCTTTGGATTTGAACGAGGCTCCAGGGTCATGCTACGTCCTGCCACGAGAAGTCAATAATAGGCGCAACATTCCCGTCGAGGAGGTGTTACAAAGGAATTCCAAAATTCGAGCCAGGCCAACACATAAACAACTCAAGAAGGATTTGATCCAACACATTTGGGAAAAATTTCCGCCTAAAAAGAGGATGTGATTGGGATAGCCATGTTGAGCACCATGACGTCTAGTTTAAATAAGACAAGTTTTGATTATGCATCTCAATTTTGTTCCATGTAAATATTTTATATGTTTCACTTGACTTTGTAATAATCTACTTGCAAGAATCAGTTTTCTTTATTTTACAATTAGAATTTGTTTTTGTCCAACTTTGTAATAACATTTCATATGTAATATCTATGTTCTTTGAATAAAGAATTGCATGCTATATTTTATCTTTAGCCTTCACGTTCAAAGGAAGTAAGTAGCACAAAGGAAGCCACAAAGTTAAAGATTAGTTATGATCAGCAGTTTTATTCAGTGCATGCAAAAAGTAAAAAGGACAAGGATTCCATATAGACAGCAAATAGACAACCATTGTAGAACATGTGTTTTCTGTTGTCTATTAGATTTAATGGATGACATGGAAGTGTCTAATAGACGGCTGCTGTCTGGATGATTGTACATGCCCTTAGATGAATGAACACAACGACGGTTGTGAGTCTTGTGATTTCCTTTTCAGTTAATATTTTCTAGGGCACATCGTGTAGCTACATACGGTTGGTTAACTTGTGATCTCCATTCCGTCGGAACTGGCCGGGTTCATGCATGCAGATAGCTGGATTGCGGCCGGGGTATCTTATCTGTAACAATATCAGAGATACGATTGCTCGACTCTCGACTATAAATAGCGACGGGGCAGTTCCTCGTGTTTGCATTCAGCTCCGCACGGCATACGTAGGTTTCCCCGTCGTCATCCCCTCACCCTCCACCTTCATTTTTTTTTCAAGCGACTAGCTAGCTAGCAGCGATGAAGATTGTTCCTTTGGCCTTGTGCTTGTTCCTCGCTCTTGCTGGTGGGTTGTTGATCTCGCTGATCGATCGCCTCATCGACCATTTTGATCGATCGATATATAGATCTACTTTTTCTTACATACTACTAGTATAGTATGATCTGGCTATGAATTAATGAATGAATGCGTGGTTAATTATACTTGATATATGCATGCAGGTGGTGGTGATGTTGTGGAGGCCGGGCGGCGGTCTCGTCACCGGAGGCCGGACTACAAGCTGCTGGTGCTGGGCGACTCGTACGTGGATGCGGGCAACCTCCCCAGATCAGCAGACAGGAGCTTGACGTCGCGGGGATGGTACTGGCCCTACGGCATCTCTGATGGCAACCGCCCAAGCGGCCGCTTCTCCGACGGAATGGTGCAGTCGGACTTCGTCGGTATGCTGCAAGTTTATAGACATCTTTCATTATTAATTGTCACTATATATTGAAGTGTTTGTTGATGCATGTCGCTGCTGCATGCGTGCTAATAATGAATTAATCTACTATATGTATGTGCGTGCTAATAATATATTGAATCTACTATGATTTGCAGCACGGATCTTGGGGCTGGATGAGTCCCCTCCGGCGTACAGTACTCTGGGCCCGAAGGACGACGTGGACCTGGCCGTGGGCGGGTCCGGCGTGTTGATGGGGACGCCTACGCTTGGTCAGCAGGTTGACCAGCTGAGGAGCCTGGTGAAGCGTGGGGCGATCCGGGATGGCGACCTATATATCCAGTTGCTTTTCTTCTTCTCCTTTTTTATTTGGTCCATCATCCATCCGATCCAGTTATTAATTAACAATAATTTGCTAAATATCTATGTATATATAGATGATGGCGATGGGCCGCGGCGTGACTGACGAGATAAGGAGCGTGGTGAAGCGTCTCCTGGACGACGTGGGCGTGTCCAAGGTGGTGGTGAACACGATGCCGCCCATGGGCTGCGTCCCGTGGGAGTCAGCGCGCAACAACCACACCCGCTGCGAGAGCCGCGGCAACATGATGTCCGACGTCCACAACACCGCGCTCCGGCAGAAGCTGGCAGAATTCAAGCAAGACCAGGTCCTCCTGCTCGACCTCAACTCCGCCTTCAACGCCTTCGTGCAGGACGGCGCCGCCGACACCACCTTCACCAGCAGACTGCAGGAGTGCTGCGTTGCATGGCAGCGCTCCGGCGGCTTCTGCGGCCAGGTGGACCAGTGGGGACGCCAGCAGTACACCCTCTGCCCCAACCCCGACCAGCACTTCTTCTGGGACTACATGCACCCCACCAAGGCCGCATGGAAGGCCGTCATGGACATCCTCCAAGATCCCCTCAAGGAGTTCCTACTCAACGACGCTAATTAGCATGCATGCATGTCGAGGCTCATTGATCGATCAGCTATATAGGCCATAGTTAGATAGGTTATTCAATAATTTTGGCTTAGATTAGTTATTCGATAATCTAGGCGTTTTTTATATTTGTTATTTGAGCATCTTGTCATGGATTGATTAATATCTATCTCATTCGTTTGATGAATTGATTAATCATATATGATCTTCTTTTCTCTTTTTTTCTTTATGGACTAGACGACACACATACTATTGTTAGTCATACTTGAGGTAAGTCTACTGATTAAGTAATACACACACCGGATTACACTAGTTTCGTACGTGTAGATTTTTCCATTAATAATCTATCCTAGTCAGTATTGTCTTTGGTGCTTTGCCACCCATCATTTTTACAAAACTTGTGAATGCCCATTTGAAGCTTGGAATGTCTTCATTGGTGACCAAGACACTGGCAAATATCACACTCTGCAAGTGGTTATTGACACCAACAAACATCCCAAATGGCATCTTGTAGATGTTGGTCTTGAACGTGTCAAATGTTACAACATCGCCAAAGTGGCTATACATCTTCCTGCTGTTGCCATATATGATTTTGAATAAAAGTTAGGAGAGCTTGATCCATGTTCATGAGTCTTTGTGAGTTAGCTGATTATGAAAATATCAAGAGTAGTTTCACAAACAAAAAAAACTTTTTTTTGGGCCTCTTGGTTATTGTATCCTTCACACAATAAGAAATGCTAATTGTGAGAAATAAATTGAAGATGTGCCTTGGTTTAACCGGGTATTGACAAGTAACAATGTTTTGCTGATTGCTACAATACTACTGTATTTATCTTCTCACAATATACTACTTTACCTTGCATATTGTGCTACAAATCTCCCATTTTATGTCCTCTACACAGCAGGGGATCCCAATCGCTAATCGACAACCCGATCTTTCAAAACCTGATCTGGCGGGTGTCTGATGAAGTGATGATCAATTGAGGCGACGTACGTAGCATAGGTTTAATTAATACTTGGAAGATGATCGATCGAGCCGATGCAGGTTTAATTATTACTTGGTAGTGTACGTGTATGCACCAGCTACACTCGCCGATATATAGCGTGCAGGCTTCTTCCACGGAGATTTATTATACATCTTCCAAGTTTGCAGTGCCTGGCGCTGTAAACCATCTCTCCTGCTCTCCGAGCTGAAACTGATGACCGGATTCCCAACGCGATAATCCAACTCCAAACCAACACTCATCTCCTTGCTACACACACATGCGCAAGAACTCAAAAGGGTGCTGGAGGCTATAGTATAGAGCATTGATAACTGAGCCGTGCATGACTAGTGTTCTGATGGAAATTAAATGACAGGCATTAGGAGTTAGGGGTCCAAAAGAGTGTGCAAGAGTATAATAGTTGAATGTTACATCAGTTACTGTAGATATGTATCCGTGGTCACGTTGTGCACTAGGGGATTTTTCGTCCTGCTTCACAATGCTCCCTCCTAATCTTTTCTATTGTGTTGTTTTAACGTCATGAATTAAAAAAGAATTCAGAGGGAGTACTTCCCTAAACCTCATCGTTAGTGAAAATCCTAGTAAAGGCAAGTGTTGTAACGCAAAAATCCCCTCAGGCTATTTATCATCTTCTCCAATGATGAGGAGTGAACATCGAACGATGATGTCTCTGACTAGTACACACACTTTGACATTTCCATATGACGCCGCTTCATCAACTAGCGTCTTGACGGGTTATACCTGGTTCAATGTCAAAGCACTTACAGTGCGTTTGTTTGAAGATTTTGATCCCTTGATCTCATCTTATCCCGCAAGTGAGATGGGCTGGATGCAGCAACATTAATTTCTTCACTACATTCATCGCCCTAACACAATAATTACTATTGTACTATAGGGGGTTGTGATAAAGCTGGCAAAACTATATGCATATGTAGAAGTTTTCTCGACACAGTGGTCATAGAAGCTACAAAGAAATCTAATTCCAGCAAAGTTGCCTCTATATTATAAGAAATTCTGAGAGGAAAATTGGCTGCCGTGAAAGATTGGGTAGTGAGAAATTATCATTGGAATGAGGTGCATTGGGATTTTGAACAGAAGCTTGTGTGACAAGACATTTGTTCTAACATTGAGGTCACCTACATCAGCACTTGATGATTGAAATGCTCTGTCCAAACATATGCTTGGAAACATAGCTCAGCAAAATCAGCAAGCATCACTGATCTGAACCTCTCTGAAAAATTGAGAATGTAAGATATGTGCACTTGAACAATACTGTAAGTTGAGGAACAGGTGGAGGCTTGGCATGTTCTGTTCACAACGGTTTGGAAACATAGGTCAGCTAATTCAATTAGCATCACAATTCTGAACTCCTGAAACTGAAAATAATTAAATTGTTCCTCATCGATCCCCATCGAACACCGACAGAGATTTTTGTAACTGGGCAAGAACAGAAAATGCGACATATGAAAATTTCTTTAAAGATCTTGGATGCAGGCTACAAAACTCGTTCCAGAATTTCCCTTTCCAGATTGGCTAGGTTGCATTGCAGTTGCAGCTACTTTTTACTGAATCAACCAAAAATCAGCAGAACGGATTCCCATGCTACAATGGACAATACTTTGTTTACTTCCAACAATTCAGGATTCTGACTCAGCTCTTATTCTGTACATACCAGGCTTACGCTGAACAGCTGAACCAAAATCGTTTTTTTTTTAAAATAAAGAAAGAAAAAAGAAAAAGGATGCTTGTCTTCAGAACATTGGCTCAGTCGCCATGCTCTGTAGATGCAGCAGCTAGCTGATAGAACAGAGTGACCAGAACATGAGCTAGCTGAGAGACATGAGGCTGCAAAATACCTTGCTTCTTCTTGGCCATGGACACAATGATGTTGCTGCTGTCGCCCTCCGCATGCAGGAGACAAGAGTCGCCCGCGGCAACGACGACGAAGAGAGGTGCGAGTGGAAAGACCCTCGCATCCCTCCCCATCGACTGTTTGGCTGGCAGCTCCGGCGGTCAACCAATGTCGGAAGCTTGCCTCGTCATGGCGCAGTCCAGCTCCCGATTGTGGGGATCCGGGAATCGAGCGGAGATTGGTGGGACGGACGGACCCGGCGGCGGCGGCGGACAGATGGACGGGAGGAGATGGTCGACCAAACCAGGGGGGTTAGTGCAAAATGTTGGATCGCGATTAATAATCGCGATCCGATTATTTGCATATAACCCCCTAATTTGGATCGCGATCAATAGTCGCGATCCAAATCAGGATGGTTTTCGTAAATGTTCCGACCGGCGACAAGGAATGGCAGAGGGTCGCGCCGCCGCCAGCCGTTCTCCGCGAATTCATCTTCGTTCATCCCGCTCTTGCCTTGGTAAGCTGAGGCGCCGCCTGAATACCTATCTAGTTCTGCGATGCTGCAGTAAAACCAGGGAACACGGCGGCGATTGATGCTCAATCTGGAACCTGCAAAAAAATACTCTGCCCTGTTGTCTCGTGCGACAATGGCATCTCCGGCAAGAATACTGCGTTGGATTCTTGCAACGAAAAGGTACAGTGGCCATGTCCGTGAAGGGAGGGGATGGAGATTGGAGAGGCCATCCCCTCGGCCGCTTCAGCTGCCCTGCATTGCGAATTTGCGCCAGGAGGCCAGAGTTGACTGTCCACGATGCTCGCCTCGGCGTCGACCTCCTGCCCCAAGACACGTTCGTCTTCGCCTCCGCCAGGCTTGCCGCTGCAACCACCATGTTGAACTTCACGTGTGGCTTACCCAATGCCTTTGCTTCGATTCTTGCCACAGCTGCTGGCTTCGTTGCATCGAGTTGTTGGCAGCCTGGTTCTGTCCAACTTGTGCTCCTATCATCAGGGAGTACAATTGTTTAAACGAGACGATATCCCTCAATGCATGGAGCTTCTGTTGATTGACGATTTCACAATGATAAGGAATGGTGGGCAGTGGGCATGCAGAGGATACAAATGAGATTTGCAACAACTGTTGAACATTCTGAATCTTCATGTTTCACCTGTAACTTTATCATTGTTTTCAATCTTCAGATTTTTACCTTCACAACATATGCAATTCACTGCCACGAGACAATCACTACTACTGTACTCTAGTAGCTGTGATAAGTTGGTCAAATTCGAGCTACTTTAGAGCCACCGATCCATATATAGCAGTAGTAGCAGTCTTCTCTAGACCATGGTCATGGAAGAAAACCAACCCCAGCAAAGGTGGCTCTATGTTCGTATAAAAGCGCCCTCTTATAACTAAGAAACACTAAGAGGAATATTGCGTGGACCAATCCATGCATTTTCAGGAATTGGGCAGTTGAAAATAATCATTGGAATGAGATGTATTGGGAATTTCAGCTGATCTGCATGACACAACAGCTGCTCTTCAATTGCACCCAGTTTGACAAAAGGCATTGGCTTCCTACACAGTACCATTTCATCACCGCCAAGCTACAATCCGAGCTTGTGTTACGCAGTTCCTGGCCGCAGAACAAGTCCGCGAACTGGTGAGAGTAAGCTGCTGCTACATGCTGCTCACCCCGGTTCACACTTTCACAAGTCGCACGGGCTGCCGCCTTCAGCGAAAGTCCCACGGGCTGCCGCGTTCATGCATGCTAGCTGAGTGCGCTTACTGTGACGTAGTTACAAACTCCACGGTGAGTTGATAAAAACTGGACTCTGAAGCCCGCCATTCCAACTTCTTCCTGACAACTCCTTCAGACCTTGTGTGTTACTCTGCCTATTCGTAGTGAAATTGGGAGCCAAACTTACCTGGATTTGTATCTGTGTTAACTATATGTGGCTATAAATACTCTCCATTATCTGAAAAAATGTGGCTATAGATGATCTGTATCATCGAGTTTCATGCATCAACTATAATTTGTCTAGCAGGAGCGCAAAGTGTAGAAGATTGTCACGCATGCATAAAGGAATCATGCTAAACTTCTCGTCTTAATTACAGTCCTCCTGACAATAGAGCACTTGATGACTCGCGTACTAGTTCAAATACATTGTTCTGGCCGATGAATCATTGAAACAAGCTATTCATCCATCTAGGCAGTACAAGTACACTCTTCATTTACAGGGAAAAAAAAAGGTACAGTGCTCTCGATACGTCCCCACCTCAGCCCTACAAAAAGTAGAAATTAAAGAGGGATCGCACGATGTAACAATGGTAATTCAGTATTGTACTATTGTGCATGCCAAGCTGGTGAGGTGAGGTTTGGAATGGGAACGCCAAGCAAAAGGAGTTCGATCCAGTTGAACCCACTGGTTGTGCAAAATGAATTATGGCAACGCTGATGTCACCAGCGAGGCCTGCTGCTAGGTGCTAGCAATTGGAGGCATTAGGAATTCAACATAGAGGCTGAATATCAGGCCCCACGTATAGGAGTAAAAGGTAAATGTCATCTGGTGTCACATGCGCGCCTCTGAAATCATTGGTGTATGATTTCGAATAAAAGTTACTGTAGGAGAGCTTGATACATGTTCATGAGTCTTTGGGAGTTACCTATTTTATGAAAATATCAAGAATAGTTTCACAAATAAACAAAATAATATTTTTTACCTCTCGATTATTATATCCTTAAATAATAAAAAAGCTAATCGTGAGAAATAAATTGAAGATGTGTCTTGGTTTAAGTGGGTATGACGAGCTCGCGAAAAAAACCAGTGTTTTGCTGCAATACTACTGTATTTATCTTCTCACAATATACTACTTTACCTTGCATATTGTGCTACAAATCTCCCATTTTTGTCCTCTACACAGCAGAGAATCCCAATCGCTAACCGACAACCCGATCTTTCAAAACCTGATCTGACGAGTGTCTGATGAAGTGATGATCAATTGAGGCGACCTACGTATCATAGGTTTAATTAATACGTGGAAGATGATCGATCAAGCCGACGCAGGTTTAATTATTACTTGGCAGTGTACGTGTATGCACCGGCTACACTCGCCGATATATAGCTTGCAGGCTTCTTCCACGGAGGCTCACTAACAATTAAGCGAAACTCCATCGTCCTCCATGGTCATGTAGAATGGAGAGTGGCAATGTTGATATGATGTCACCTGCGTGGCTTGCTGCTATATACTACTAGGAATGGCATGCACTGGGAATCGGGGTTAGAGACGAGGGTGGAGGTTCATTATACATCTTCCAAGTTTGCAGTACATGGCACCCCCTCTGTAAACCATTTGTCCTTGTCTCCGAGCTGAAGCTGATGACCAGACTCCCAACTCAATAGTCCAAACCAACACTCGTCTCCTTACTACACATACATACGCAAGAATTCAAAAGGGTGATGGAGGCTATAGTATACATCCTTGATAACTGAGCTGTGCATGACTAGTGAGGTTCTGATGGAAATGACAGGCATTAGGAGTTAGGGGTTGGACCTTGAGTCAATACCCTTGGCTAGCTGACGTGACAGCGTTGGCAAGTCAATACCCTTGGCAACCTCCTCAGACATCTCAAGCATGTATGATAAGCACATATTTCTGGATATTCTTGAAAAAAAAACATATTTCTGGAGGCCTAGACTCCGATGTCTCAACTCCCTTTCAGTGGCTTGCACCGCCGGCCCCAGCTCCACAAGCGTGTGCAAGGATAATAGTTGATTGTTACAACAGTTACTGTACGAAGATATGTTACGTTGTGCACTAGGGGATTTTTCATCCTGTTTCGCCAATGTTCCGTTTGGATTTGTTTTGTTGTGTTGTCTTAACGTCATGAAAAAAGAATTCAGAGGGAGTAGTTCGCTCAACACATCGCCTAAACCTCATCATTAGTGAAAATCCAGGTAAAGGCAACCCATGTTCAAACGCAAAACCCCCCTGGCTATTTATCATCTTCTCTAACGTTGAGGAGTGAACAATGAACGATGATGTCTCTGACTAGTACACACACTTTGACATTTCCATATGCCGCCGCTTCATCAACAGCCGTATTCGTCTGAGCTCCTGATGGCTATTGTATGAACTAAAAGTACTGTACGCATGCTCCACACGCCTGACAGATATTAGTTGTGGGTGCTATTACTTGCTAGGTAGACTACTTAATGATGGGGTTTTGCTAGGTAGTACTAGGCAGATGATCGTTTGAGCCAACGCAGGTTTTTTTATAACTTGGCAGTGTACATATATGCACCGGCTACACTCCCCGATATATAGATCCACGGAGGCTCAGTAACAATTAAGAGAAACTCCATCCTCCTCCAGGGTCGTGTAGAATGGAGAGTGGCAATGTTTATATGAAATGTCACCCGCAAGGCTTACTGCTATACACTAGCTAGGAATTGGATGCACTGGGAAAGCGGGTTACAGACGAGCGAGAATGTTCAGTATACATCTTCCAGGATTGCAGTACACGGCACCCCCGCTGTAAACCATTTGCCGTACTCTCAATGCTGAAATTGATGACAAGACTCCAAAGGCAATAATCCAAACCAACGCTCATCTCCTTGCTACGCGCACATGAAAAAGAATTAGAAAGGGTGCTGGAGGTTATAGAGCATTTGATAACTGAGCCGTGCATGACTAGTGAGGTCGATCCTGATGGAAATGACGAGTTAGAGTCAATACCCTTGGCAAGCTGACGTGAATACGTTGGCATGTTTAATCGATTGAGGGGTAGCATGCCAGGATAAAATGTGTGGGCTACTCAGGAGTGCACAGCACCACCACAGCTGCCATTAGGCTGCTTGCACCGTGTCACATCCGCTCCTCAGCCATCTCAAGCATGATAAGCACATATTACTTGAGGCCTAGACTCCGGATGGCTCACGGGACCTCTGTTCTGTTCATCTCACAGATCCACTCAACGGAACACTCAGCAGAGAGCAACTTCTTCCATCTCCTGATTACCGCACAGCATCATAAAAAATGTCGGTAAATAATCCATCTGAGATATATACATGATTTGTAGGTTCTCGTCCTTCACAAGGGTAATTATACGGCACTCAGAAATAAAGGCCAGATAATTTTGTGTAAGCTTTTTGTACACAAACTAAAAGAGGGAGAATATGAAAATTTGACTAAGAAAATAAATTCCTACTACGGTACTACCTGCATGGGCAGCAGCTCACGGTGTTAGTTAGAAACACAGGTCTAATTTATATGTTCTTATAATTTATATATCTACTTCTACAATCATGAAATCTACCAAAAATATCATACACCTGTTTAAGAAATATATTCATTAATTACTGTCATGATAAATAAATTGGACGTCACGTTGGTCTCCTAGAGACACTAATGCTCTAATTCGCACTGAAATGTCAACTTGCCGACAAAAGCTACTGCTCCTGATGGCTATTGAATGAACTACAAATACTGTACGTACGCTCCACACGCCTGATAGATATCAGTTGCGGGTGCTACTTGCTAGGTAGACTACTTAATTGATCAGGTAAACGTTTCATGCCATAGCTAACCCTCGGAGATAATATTGTACACTGCAATAAACTCTCCAGAGACATGTCGTGGTTGGTGATCACTAAATAACGGGTCTGGGTTAATGGACCAATGCATCTAGGTGGCTATATATATGACCTTGAATAAAACCGAATGGCCTTTTAGTGTGGCAATGGAGATGATCACAAGACCAACCACCAGAGTTCACCTTCGTCGAGTATAGGACTGAAAAGGCAGTGACTGAGTTGAACACACGCTGACGAGAGGAAGATGAGAGACACCAAGCGTGTAGAAGGAAGGGTACCATGGATGATCGATGAGTTCATGCATAATGCTAGGGATGGGATGAGTCAGGAATTGATGGTTAAGGTAGAGGTTCAGAGGTTGTACTAGTGTGCTCATTTGAGGCCCATTTCCAAACGAGACTGATCGAGTACTCCACAATGGAGTCGCGTTAATTACCAGGCAGTGGTGTTCGTACTTGTATCTTTGCGTAGGAGTATGTATTGTATTTCAAAACGGAAAAGATACCTTTCGCAGAAAAAATAAGAAAGAAAGAACGAAAAGAAATCAACTCTAATTCTGTCTATCTTTCAGTCAACTATATTACTTAGTATCATGTTCCATTACCCCCACTTGCATATAACCGTTTCGATCTGACTAGTACACACACTTTGACATTTCCATATGCCGCCGCTTCATCAACTGGCGTCTTGACCGGTTGTACCTGATCCAATGTCAAACACAATGCGCGTTTGTTTGAAGATCGATGCCTTGATCTCATAACTTATCCCGCCTGGCTGCATGCATGAGAGACGGGCTGGAAGCAGCAACATTAAATTTTTGGAACGCAACGTGTGCAACCATACATCTCTTGACTAGCTAGTACACACATGCTTGACATTTTCGGATGTAGTACGTAGCAGCAGCCACGCTTCTTCAAGCCGCATATATATATGCAGGCCAACAAGTAACAAAACGGCCACAGCGATGGTACGTAGCACCTTGCCTGTGTCGTCCTTTGCATTCATGACGCTCGCCTTCGCTGTTCGGCGGCGCGAAGCAGAGCTGATCGGCCCGGCGAGGCCGACGCCGCGCGAGACCAAGCGTTTGTCTGACATCGACGACCAGATGGGCCTGCGTTGGCACGTGCCTCTCATCCTCTTCTACCGCGGCGGCGCCGGAGATCGTCGTGAGGAGGAGGACCCGGTGCGCGTCGTCCGGCGCGCGCTGAGCGAGGCCCTGGTGCCGTACTACGTACCCTCTGGCCGGCCGGCTGAGGGAAGTGGAGGGGAAGATGCTGGTGGTAGACTGCACCGGCGAGGGCGTGCTGTTCGTGGGGGCGGACGCCGGCGTGCGGGCGTGCGGCTGCCGGAGCTGGAGGCGGCAGGGCCGATGACGCCGCCGTTCCCGTGCATGGACCAGCTACTGTTCGACGTCGACGGCTGCGACGGCGTAGTGGTCAACACCCCGTTGCTTCTGATCCAGGTCACGCGGCTGCTCTGCGGCGGCTTCGTGTTCGCGCTCCGCATCAACCACACCGTCTGCGACGCCGCCGGCGTCGCGCGGTTCATGTCCGCCGTCGGCGAGCTGGCCCGCGGCTGCCTCCCGGCCCCGACCGTGGCGCCGCGAGCTCCTGGACGCGCGCACCCCGCCCACGCCGTCGTTCACGCACCCCGAGTACGACGCCAACGACACCCCGGCTTCACGTTCGTCTACACTGCCTGCATCGCCGCCGCCACAACGCCGCCGTCATGACCATCGACGGCGGCCTGCAGCGCGGCGGCGTCGGCGAAGTCCACCGGCTTCTGCCCCGCCGAGCTCCGCGCCAGCGCCTGGAGAGCGTCGCCGACGGTGACCGCTGTGTTGATGGTGTTGTTGTTGCCTCCGTGCTGCGCCACTACCCCTTGCAGGGCCTCGCCGATGGACACCTCCCTCGCCCGCACAAGGTCATCGCCGTGGATCATGACGCCGCCGCCGATCGATCTGTCTCTCTACTCCCTGCCAGTGACATCGATAAAGTTCTATATATATAAACTTGTTGCACTACCAAAGGCTCGGGTTGGCATGTGGACAGGTGTTGTACGTCGCGAGGACACATGTCTAGAGGCGACGCGTGAGCCCGGCCGGCCGGCTCAGAACGAAGCGAACGTACCAGAGAGAGCGGCAAGCTTTTGTTCCGCACTCTGTTTTAACTGGACTCGTCTGGAACTGACGACATGTAGCATGCCTAGCTAGTGCGGCGAAAAACCGGACTAGGCACTAGGCATGTTACATGTCAGTTTGCTGCAAGCGTCTCTGTGGTTCCTTCATGCAGGCATCGGATGCAAGGCTCTTGCTACCTTGTCTCTTTGAGCAAAGGATCGCCAACTCTACTACTGCACCAACATGACGTTTCTGGACACGAACACGTACGGTTCCATAGCACAACTTTGCGCCTTAATTTTTATACATATACCGTATGTCGTCTGTGTATTGGTTAACATGTATAAAACTAAAATCAGGATATTTACGTTTTGTGATTACCAGGATATTTACGTTTTGATACGGTGAGACACAGTTCGATCTGATGATCGGGGAAAAATGAAAAAAACAAAAGAAGAAGCAGAGCTCCGACAGGGCTGAAAACTCAGCATGGTTGCAAATTTACTTGGATTTCACGGCCCATTAACACAGCTGTAGTTGGGCCATCCAAACAGGCCCCAAGTGCGTTCCCAAAAAAAAAAAAAAAGCCCCCAAGTGCCGCTCATCTCCCTCACCGGCACCACCAGCTCCGGCGACCTCCACCGTCTCCAGCCAGCACCCCACGGCCTCCTACTCCCGTGGTTTGTTTCTCTGTCTCTCAAGCGCCTGAGCTCATTGCCTCACGCCGTCCGGTTTCTTCTCCGTTCCCGCAGCGGCATGCATGGAACGAGGAGAGCGGTGGCCGGCCTTCCTCCCCGACGACATCCATACGCAAGTCAATCACCATGACCGGGCGCCTGAGCTCAAGCACGTGGCTGTGCCTTGCCGTGGTGGTGGTAATGAGTGGGAGTATACGATGGATATCCGCGAGCCCGGCCGGGAGGAGGACGGCAGCGGCGAGATGTCGCGAGGAGGAGCCGGCGGACGGCGGCCGGCGGCCAGCCAAACGAGGGGCGTCTTTGCAAATGGGTTGATGGCAGCACATATGTTTATGAAAAAGCCCCTCATTTGGATCGTGATCAATAGTTGCGATCCAAACTAGGGGGTTTTCTAAAAATAGTTTGGATCGCGTCTATTAATCGCGATCCAAATCAGGAGATCTCTGCAAATGTTGTGTCGGCAGACGTTGCTCGCGGCGTCGCCGGCGGCCTCCGCTTAGCCCCGCCGCCGTGCGCCTGGGACTCCCCTCCGTCGACATCTTCCAAGTTTGCAGTACATGGCACCCCCTCTGTAAACCATTTGTCCTGGTCTCCGAGCTGAAACTGATGACCAGACTCCCAACTCAAGTCCAAGCCAACACTTTTTTTTTTGACGGGTCGAGTCCAAACCAACACTCATCTCCTTACTACACATACATACGCAAGAATTCAAAAGGGTGCTGGAGGCTATAGTATACATCACTGATAACTGAGCTGTGCATGACTGGTGAGGTTCTGATGGAAATGACAGGCATTAGGACTTAGGGGTTGGACCTTGAGTCAATACCCTTCGCTAGCTGACGTGAAAGCGCAACCTCCTCAAACATCTCAAGCATGTATGATAAGCACATATTTCTGGAGGCCTAGACTCCGATGTCTCACGGGACCTATTCTATTCATCTCTCAGATCCACTCAACGGAACACTCAGCCGAGCAACTTCCATCTCCGGATTGCCGTGCACAGCATGGTCAAAAAGTAATAAATAAATTATCCTTTGTTCTCCTCCTTCACAAGTGTAATTACACGGGCCGGCACTCAGACAGTTCCATGTCAAGGACAGATTTTGTTGAAGCTTTTTATATGTGAAGTGCAAGAGGGAGAACATGGCCGTGAAATCTATCATATTAATATTTGACTAAGAAAATAAATTCCCACTACATACATTGACCCAAAAGGTACTCCCATGGCTATTTATAAAGGAGCTTAATTTTGCGTTTGTACCCTTGATTTCCATTGCTATTGCGATTTTTCCTCTGGTTTTCAAAATGAAATCAGAGTTTACCTCGGCTGGGGTGCCACTTACTCCCTCTCAGTGGATAATAGTTGATTGTTACATCAGTTACTGTAAGTAGATATGTTACGTTGTGCCTCTTCGTCATGAAAAAAGAATTCAGAGGGAGTAGTTCGCTCAACACATCCCCTAAACCTCATCATTAGTGAAAATACTGGTAAAGGCAACCCATGTTCAAACGCAAAACCCCCCTGGCTAATCTTCTCTAACGATGAGGAGTGAACATTGAACGATGATGTCTCTGACTAGTACACACACTTTGACATTTCCATATGCCGCCGCTTCATCAACAGCCGTATTCGTCTGAGCTCCTGATGGCTATTGTATGAACTACAAGTTGTACGTATGCTCCACACGCCTGATAGATACTTGTTGTGGTCCTACTTGCTAGGTAGACTACTTAATAATCGGGTAAACGTTTCATGCCATAGCTGCCCCTCGGGGATAATATTTGAAATGCACGTGTCGTACCTCATTTCTGGAGCACTCTGTGCATCATGTATCAGTCCCTGGATCTGTAGCTGATACGCACAAGAATACAGATATGGTAATCAAAAGCATACTTCGAATAGGTAGATAGATATAATACCTGATATAATGAGTCTTTAGTGGCGGTTCGACAAGAATGCAGAAGTATCCAAGTCCTTCCGTCAAATAAAGGCGAAGCAATCACACACAGACAGCGGAAAGCACGACCCAAGCCACAGGCAGACTTGAGAAGCAGAACCGAAAACCAAAGCTTCGTCGTCTCCTACGAAGACTTCTCCTACTAAAACATCAATCGCAAACGCGTGAGTACATAAGTTACTCAGCAAACCCTAACACAAGGGGTAAATATATGCAAGGGTATAAACAAGGATGAGGCTGAGGTTTATCATATCGGCGGAAAGCCAATTTTATGCAAGAGTTGTTTTTTAAACCAAAACAGTTCGTAAACTACAGTCAGGTATGTCATTAGATTTAGTGGGGTTGGTTGGCCCTGGGGGAGATGCAATCCATCCCGCCAGTTCCCAAATTTTAATGCTGGCAGGAAACCAGCGCACGACTCCACGCCGGTGTTTTCCAAAAACACGCCAAGGATAACTCACGCAGAAAAGACTAATCATTGTGTGGCCATAGCTTTCGCGTTGTCCAATACCGTGGAACACGGCTATCCAGATAGATTGTTATCCTCTGCAGAGGTTGTACACTTTCCCCACAATGTACACCAGTCCTCCCCGATATCGCGGCTTGGACTGGTATACTAATGGTTCCGTACCTACTTGGCGTCACCACGGCACCACCACGGAAAATCTGCAACCAGGGGCTTCCATCATCATATAATAGAATGGCCACATGCCAGAATTATCTCCACAAGCCGGACTCGACGCCAACCTCGTCGAGTCTTCTCCTGACTTCCGTTTGCCACTCCAGCCTTCTGGTGGGTACCGGGTGAACGCTATAATAGGGTGTGGTTCCAAACATTTCCCATACAAGGTTTGTGGTTGTACGGGAAGTGCTAGGCTAGGTGGCACATGAACCGGTCCTTATACGACCGAATCAGGCATCTTCAATAGCCAATCCTCACGACGAAGGGCGTCCCAGAGATAGCCTCCCCACTGAGGACTACCTCGCCTGATCCCGCCAAAACATCCCCCACTATGGGTTGTACTTTTATCATCAAACCCACCCATTTTCACATTTACTCACACCACCAATCACTCACACATTTTAACACAAAAGCATGTGAGCAAGATTAATTAAGTACACAGTAGCAGGTCCTAAGCAGCATTTTAATTCATCACATCATTAAAGAATTAATGATGTGGATTCCTAGGTTTAACAAGGATTCAGGGTAAGCAAAAACAAGGCATGGCAATCAACAAGTACTTAGGACATATACTAAGCACGTAAATCACTTTTAAATACCATGCATACTTTATTTTCAAAACAGGCTCTAAATGGGTTTCTTTGCAATCATAGGATCAATATGATCAAAGGGGAGTTAGGGCTTGCCTGTTAATCGCTTTCCTAATCTTTAAGTTTTGGGTCTTCAGTCTTTTCTGTCGAAGTGGATGCCTTCGAGTCCTTTCTTGAAGCTCGTATCTTTCGACGGGTCTTGATATAAGATTCCTCGACGTGTACTTGGATTCTTCTGGCTCTTCCTCGATTCTCGCGTAATCTAACGCATAGAAATACTACGTATAAATAAACTACCGCAAAAGAAAATAAAGAGCGAAAAGAGCCGAATAAGATCCAATTAACTCCAATTAAAACCGATAGAAAGCAAATGAAGAACAAAAGACTCAAGACACAGATGATGCATCCAGTTTTACTTTAACGAGGTTTTGTTACCTTAAAAAGGCCATTAGGGGTGATGCATCATACTCTATGGCTTTTGGTGTAATGAGAGATGCTAAACATGAAGAGTAGAGCATGAATGTATGAGGTGACGGGAACAGCGTGTGCACGCGTTCTTCGTACATTCATGGCACTAGCCTTCGTACAAGTAGTAACCTATACTAAGGCTCATGCAACATGTGTACGAAGTACAATGTGTGTCCGCTTAGGGCTCCTATATCTTATATCGTTAACTAATGATGATTTAGCTATTAATTACTTACTAGATTGATTAATTACTAAGACTAAGTTATTGTTGATTAAGTTGGTTGTCACGCGTCGGACGCATGACGATTGTACGTGTACGTGAGCATGTATGACATGAATGCACGACTGCAGATAAAACACTAAGATCAAATAAAGACAACTGGCAATTAGAATAACAACGAATTAATAATTTCAATAAGATCCAATAAAAGAGCGCTTATACAAGAGGATAATGGAACGATAGGGCTTGGTATGATTTGATGAGGGCTTTGGAATAGGTGTTGCAGGTATTGTTGGGTTAAGTTTGATTGAGCGATGATTGGTCAATGCTAGATTTGGAGTTGAGCTCGTGATAGAAGGAGGTTATTGGATTTTGAGGTGAAACGACATAAAAGATATATCGTTATATTTAATGCTAGCGTGCGAATGTGTGGTTGTGCGATGCAAGGATGAAACGGGGTTGTGATAAGGAAGGTACTAGATCAAATGGTACCACAAGATTGGTTAAGGGCATGTGAACGATGATTGCGATGTGCGAGATTGACATCGCATGATTGTCAGGAAAAAAAAGATATAATATGTGAGAGGGTTTTAGGGCATTGATGATGTCTAGGTCAAAGATGGTGCTCCAATAATAGTACCATGAGGTACTATGCGTTTCTACGAATGCGTGGGCGCAAGAATCGCCCAAAACGGAGTTATGGTTGAAAAGATATGGACATTTGAAGTTCTGGGGCTTAATTGCAATTATGAAAAGGTTTTGAGGGCTTAAAGATAATTACAGAAAGTTCTAGGGACCTTTATGTAATTAAATAAAGTTTAGGGACCTTGGTGTAAAAAGACAGGGCTAAAACATAATTACAGAAAAGTTTAGGTACTTTTCTGTAAAAAGGAAGGGCTTAATCATGATTATTTAAAAGGTCAGGGGCTTATCTGCAAAATGTACAGGGCCCGGAATTTTCAGGATTTTAGGAATTATTTTTATATTGGAAATTGTTTATTGCGTGATGCTGACGCAATAAAGGGGATAGATGATTTAAAATAATTCAAAAGCCCGGTGGACTGGGTCCACGGGGTCCATGGACCGGGGATGGGCGGCGGTCCACCGGTCCACGGTGGACCGGGGCGTCGCGCGCGGCGGCGCTCTGCCGGGAAGCTTGCCGGCAGCGGCTAGGATGGCGAAGGGGCGACGGGTAGCGGTCGACGGGGGTCTACGCAGTGAGGTGGAGCTGATGGTCCCACACGTCGACGAGGGGAGAGGCCGGAGCAGCGGCGCGAGCTCACCGGAGCTCGATGGCACTCGCGCGTGCGGGGGAAAATGGCAAGGGGGTGCCTTGGGCTCGAGTGTGTGCCCTCTGGGATGTGCGTGGGAGCCCGGGGAGTGAGATGCGCGCGTCAGCTTGGCCGGGAATGGTCGAAAGGGCAGCCGACGATGAGGGGGACCATGCGCGGTGGCGGCGGCTCGGTGCGGGCTCGGGCGAGAGGAGAGGAGGGAGAGAGGAGAAGCGCAGGAGAGAGAGGGGAGCACGGGGATGCTCACCTCGGGCTCAAGTGGACCGGAGGAGGTCGTGGCGAGGCCGGCAATGAGATGGCCGGAACCCTAGGTTGCCGGAGAGAGAGAAGGAGAAAGGGAAGAGAGAGAGAGAGATATGGGGGGGGGGGGGGGGGTTTGCTGGCGTGAAGGAGGAGAGGGAGCTCGGAGAGGTCTCCGGTGGGTTTTATAGGCAGCGAGAGGCGTGGCCGCCACGGAAGGGCGCCGGAAAATATCTCGCTCCGACGAGATATTTTGGCCGAGTGACGGGACACGACGGGGAGGAGAAACGGGGGAGTCTCGTGGGTGACGTCGACGACGGCATGGCTACAGCGGCTCGGATGTGACGGGACGGCGACTGCACACGTGCTTCACGCGGTGGGGAGCAGCGCGGCATGGGCAGCGCCGGTCGACACGACGCGACGGAGGTGGGGGATGACAGGTGGCCCCCACCTGTCAGCGAGAGAGAGCGGAGGAAGCAGGCTGGGCTGCGCGGCGCTGGGCCGAAGGCGGGCTGGCGCGGGAAAAGAAGAAGGGCGCGAGCTGGGCCGGGATAGGATTTCGGCCCGAATGCGATTAGGAGTTAGGAAAAGGTTTAAACTTTTTCTGGAATTTGAATTTGAAGAGATTTCAAATTCAAACAAAAACAAAGGTTGATCAAACACTCAAAACAAATCAAATAAAACACAGAAATGCATATGATGAAATTTTGATGCAGATTTAAATTCAAAATTTTGAAAATCAATTTGGGATTTAATCCTACTTTGATTTTATTTGTTGAAAATTCCAAAGCTTCAAAATTTTAGTACATTATTTAAATGAAAGCAACCACTTGAGCACAAGTTTTAAATTTCAAAAAATTTCATATTCAAACTAAGTTTAATTTATTTAGTGATTTTATTTTGAAAATTCATTTCAAGATGAGAGGTTGGACAAAAATTTTAATTTGGGGTGATTTTTATTCCTTTTTATTTTTCTTTTCTCCTTTTCTTTTTGGCTCCAAAAGTAGGGGTGTTACAGCACGTCATTTTTTTATGGCTTTAATTTGTACATAAAACAAGTAGTACACTGAAATAAACTCTCCAGAGACATGTCGTGGTTGGTGATCACTAAATAACGGGTCTGGGTTAAATGGACCAATGCATCTAGGTGGCTATATATGACCTTGAATAAAACCGAATGGCCTTTTAGTGTGGCAATGGAGACGATCACAAGACCAAACACCAGAGTTCACCTTCGTCGAGTATATATAGGACTGAAAGGCAGTAACTGAGTTGAACACACGCTGTGACGAGCGGGAGATGAGAGACACCAAGCGTGTAGAAGAAAGGGTACCATGGATGATCGATGAGTTCATGCTAGGGATCGGAGGAGTCAGGAATTCATGCTTAAGGTACAGTATCAGAAGCGGTACTAGTGTGCTGATGTGGAGGCCTATCTCCAAACTAGACTGATCGAGTACTCCACGATGGAGTCGCGTTAATTACCAGGCAGTGCTTGTATCTTTGCGTAGGAGTCTGTATTGTAGTTCAAAACGGAAAAGACACCTTTCGCAAAAAAAAAAAAAAGAAAGAAAGAACGAAAAGAAATCAGCTCTAACTCTGTCAATCTTTCAGTCAAGTATTACTTAGTATCATCTCCCATTACCCCCACTTGCATATAATTAACCGTCTCGATCTGACTAGTTAACACACTTTGACATTACCATATGCCGCCGCTTCATCAACTGGCGTCTTGACCGGTTGTACCTCGTTCAATGTCAAAGCACTGACGGTGCGTTTGTTTGAAGATTGATCCATTGATCTCATATCTTATCCTGCCTGGCTGCATGCATGAGAGACGGGCTGGATGCAGCAACATTAATAATTTGTTGGAACGTGACGTGTCCAACCATACATCTCTGACTAGCTAGTAGTCACATGCTAGTTGACATTTTCGGATGCAGTAATAGCAGCAGCCACGCTTCTGAAGCGGCGTATATATATGCAGGCCAACTATATGCCGGGTGGCGATAAAAAAAAACTCGACCTGCCGAGGGTAAGACCGCCCCCGACAGCATTTGCTTAAGGAGAAGAGCCTCTCACGCAGTCTGAGAAAACCCCCGAACCCCCTCCCCGATCCTACAGAGGGACTCAGCTGGCCGTTGTGAGCTCCGGCGCGAGTCTTGGTACCGTAGCGAGCTACAGTACCGCGCTGGTGCCGCCGCTCGAACCCGCGACCGACAGGAGCAAACGCTCCCGGAGCCTCACGCTCTGGCCGGTCGGGTCGACGAGCTTTGGCTGCCGGGTGGCGATAGTAGCACCCTGCCTGTGTCGTCCTTTGCGGTCATGACGCCAGCCTTCGCCGTGCGGCGGCGCGACCCGGTGCTGGTCGGCCCGGCCCGGCGAGGCCGACGCCGCGCGAGACGAAGCGCTTGTCTGATATCGACGACCAGATGGGCCTCCGTTGGCACGTGCCTCTCATCCTCTTGTACCGCCGCGCGCTAAGTGAGTCCCTGGTGCCGTACTACCCTCTCGCCGGCCGGCTCAGGGAAGTGGAAGGGAAGACTACTTAATGATGGGGTAAACCTTTCTTGCCATAGCTGCCCCTCGGAGATAATATTTGAAATGCACGTCATTTTTTATGGCTTTAATTTGTACATAAAACAAGTATTGTACACTGAAATAAACTCTCGAGAGACATGTCATGGTTGGTGATCACTAGATAACGGGTGTGGGTTAAATGGACCAATGCATCTAGGTGGATATATCTGACCTTGAACAAAACCGAATGGCCTTTTAGTGTGGCAATGGAGACGATCACAAGACCAAACGCACCAGAGTTCACCTTCGTTGAGTATATATATAGTACTCAAAGGCAGTCACTGAGTTGAACACACGCCGAGGAGAGGGAGATGAGAGACACCAAGCGTGTAGAAGGAAGGTTACCTTGGATGATCGATGAGTTCATGCTAGGGATGGGAGGAGTCAGGAGTTCACGCTTAAGGTACAGGTTTAGAGGCGGTGGTAGTGTGCATATGTTGAGGCCCATTTCCAAATGAGACTGATCGAGTACTCCAAAAGTGGGTTGAGCTTCCAGGCAGCGGTGTTCGTACTTGTATCTTTGCGTAGGAGTCTGCATTTTATTTCAAAAAAGAAAACACACCTTTGGCAAACAAAAAAAAAAGAATCTAATTTTTGTCTATCATCAGTCAAGTATTACTTATCATCTTCCATTACCCCCACTTGCATATAACCGTCTCCATCTGACTAGTTAACACACTTTGACATTTCCATATGCCGCCGCTTCATCAACTGGCGTCTTGACCGGTTCAATGTCAAAGCACTTACAGTGCGTTTGTTTGAAGATTTGATCCCTTGATCTCGTCTTATCTCGCATGGATGCATGCATGAGACGGGCTGGATGCAGCAACATTAATTAATTTGTCGGAACGCAATGTGTCCAACCAAACATGCATCTCTGACTAGCTAGTACACACACTTTGACATTTTAATTCGGAAGCAGCCACGCTTCTCCAAGTGGCATCATATATACAGGCCACATCAAAACAACGGAGCTGCCTGTGCATCATGACGCTCGCCTTCGCCGTTCGGCGGCGCGAAGCAGAGCTGGTCGGTCCGGCGAGGCCGACGCCGCGCGAGACCAAGAGGCTGTCTGACATCGACGACCAGATGGGCCTGCGTTGGCACGTGCCTCTCATCCTCTTGTACCGCGGCGGCGCCGGAGATCGTCGTGAGGAGGAAGACCCGGTGCGCGCCATCCGCCGCGCGCTGGGCGAGGCCCTGGTGCCGTACTACCCTCTCGCCGGCCGTCTCAGGGAGGTGGAAGGTAAGAAGCTGGTTGTGGACTGCACCGGCGATGGCGTGCTGTTCGTGGAGGCGGACGCCGACGTGCGGCTGCCGGAGCTGGAGGCGGCCGGGCTGATCACGCCGCCGTTCCCGTGCATGGACCAGCTGCTGTTCGACGTCGACGGCTCCAATGGCGATGTGGTCAACAGCTCATTACTTCTCATCCAGGTGACCAGGCTGCTCTGCGGCGGCTTCGTGTTCGCGCTCCGCCTCAACCACACCGTCAGCGACGGCGCCGGCGTCGCGCAGTTCATGTCCGCCGTCGGCGAGCTGGCCCGCGGCCTCCCGGCCCCGACCGTCGCGCCCGTGTGGCGCCGCGAGCTCCTGGACGCGCGCACCCCGCCGACGCCGTCCTTCCCGCACCCCGAATACGACGCCAACGACACGCCGGCGCCACCACCGCCCGGCGACATGGTCACGCGGACTTTCGTCTTCTCCCCCGCCGACGTCGCGGCGATCAAGAAGCGACACCTCCGCGACACGGCCACGACCTACGAGGCCGTCGCGGCGGCGCTCTGGCTTGCCCGCACGGCGGCGCTGCAGGTCCCGCACGGCGAGGACTCGCGGCTGATTGTGGTCACCGGCGTCCGCGGCGTGCGCGAGCTGGGAATTCCCGCTGGCTACTACGGCAACGCGTGCGTCTTCCCGGCGGCCGTGGCCGCCGCCGGCGCGCTGCGGCAACGCGGGTCGCTGGGCGACGCGGTGGCGCTGGTGCGGGCGGCGAAGACGGCGGCGGCGTCCGCCGAGTACGTTCGGTCGTCGGCCGACCTGCTGGTGCTGCGCGGGCGGCCCCTGCCGGCGCCGGCGAACCTGCTGCTCCTCTCCGACACGCGGCGCGCCGGGTTTCTCGACATCGACTTCGGGTGGGGCCGGCCGGTGTACGGCGGCCCGGCGGGCGCGCTGTTCGGCGTCAGCTTCCTCGTCGCCGTCCGGAACGGGGAGGAGGACGCCGTCGCCGTGCCGGTCGCGCTGCCCTGGCTCGCCATGGACCGTTTCGCCTCGGAGCTGAACAGGCTGCTCATCCAAGGTGAGTTTTGGAGTGACCATTTGTGTATATTTCGGCGGAGTGGATTTGTGCATGGATGGGGATGCGCTGACGTGGACTTCTCCTTTCATGTCCCTATTTGCAGGTCAGCATAGTCGTCTCTGACCTTGATGGATAGGCAGCAGTTGACATTTCCACATGGCTGCTTCCACTTTGGTGGGTTTTTATTTTATTTTTTAAGCAATTCCACTTTGGCGGCTAGATCGTCAAGGTGGAAGATTCAAATGCGTGTTTCTAATGGGCCGAATAAGGGTCGTTAGCTCAGCCCAAATGTTACATATGGGCCAACAGATAGAATAAGCTCCTGTATTCGCAATTTGTACGTCACTCATGTCATTATTATTCTGTTTTATTTTTGAAATAAACATATGGCTTAGTTGCCTCTTACAGTACTTAGCTCAACACGATCCCTAAACCTTAACGGTGTAGTGCCAGATCAAACAGTTATAATCCTGATCAACGTTGCCAGTGCTACATAAATGCTGAGAGTCCTGAACCCATGTTGAAACGCAAAAGATGGACATAAATTTTGAACCCCGAAACGAAGGCAAGCTACACGAGCACACATTTTCAGTTTCACAGACCGGCACAGCGCCCTTTTTATTACTCTTATTATTGTTTCGATATTTTACACATGACTGCCAATCTACAGACCCTGCAACTTTTACAGAATACTGGGCCGTGACCAATCTGAATCTAGAAAGTGGTGAATGACGCGCGTGAGCGGATTCTGGCCGTCTCACTTCTGCGAGGTGGGCATGGAGAGGGACACGCGCTGCGCCGGCGACTCCTTCCACTGCTGTGTGATCGTCTTGATCTGAGTGAAGAACTGCACACCAGCCTTTCCTGCCATCCCGTGCAATTGTGTCAGTTTAGTTCGATGAATTGGTTGAGCTACAATCCAGGGAATGGATCAAATAGAATAAGGTTGAGTATGACGTACCATAGAAATTCAAATCTCCTGCAAAAGAAGCTTTGCTGCCTGTGAAGGAGAAGAATGGCAACGGTACTGGAATCGGCACATTGATGCCCACCTGCAAATGAGGCCATAAAAAAATGTGAAAAATGCATGCTGAACGGGTTGATTCATTCTTAGAAACTCAAATTCAGGATCCTGGTTGATCCCAGTTTCTAGATTCCAGCATCTAATAACGATTGCTTTCGAAATGAGAGGAAACTATGCAGTACCTGACCAGCTTCAATGTCTGTTTGAAATTTCCTTGCACTGACACCAGATGTTGTAAATATAGAAGCCCCATTGCCGTACCTACAACAGAGACAGGGAATAAGATTAACATGTTGTAACAATTGCTCAGATCTATCATCGATGAGTAGAGGATGAAAAAAAAAATTACTTGTTTCTGTTTACAATTTGGATGGCATCATCTAGGTTCTCCGCCTGCATTCGAGAAACAACCTCAGCCCTCAGCAGTCAACAGCATGCACAAAGTATCACGAGTAAAGGGAAACAAGTTTTGCATACCTTCATCAAGAGGAGAACGGGACCAAAGATCTCCTCCTGTTTCAAAATTTAGCAAGATTCAGTCAGATACGTTTCAACGCTAATTTAGCAACCTTTCCAACTGTAGCAGGGAAAACAAAGACACGCTCACTCCAGTAACACTTTCCAGAGAAATTCAAACCATACAACAGTTATCACCAAGAAATGTCAACAGATATTACAATGCAACAAAAACTACATGGGCCAACGAGCTTCAGCACCCACAAAATAGGATGGTCAAGGGTTGCTAAAGTGATTTGCAGTGATTGACGTCTGAACCAATCATTTGTCATTGCCCACTCAATGGCGACCAACATCAATCCACAAACAGAATCATAAGGATTTTATCAGATGCATCAGCATTGAGATCTTAATTGAAATATCGCAATGTGCACTTGGATAATGAATATTAGTTGATACTTCACATATCCTGTGTAGAATATATATTCAAAGTTCGTACAGGGCAACTCAACATTACCATACGGCTATATTAGAGCATAGCAGGGTGGGAGCTTATCTATTATGAAGGTTCTCCTTATTAATATGAAAGATTAGATTGAACTGCTATCAAATTCCTGAATCTCAGAGATAGGTTCTTACAGGGTCAAGTCAGCTTATCTTTATAAGGATGGGGTTGTGTATCTTTTTTTTTCTCGAACAGGGTTGTGTATCTTTTAATCAAGCAAGAAAAAAGAATGCAAGAATCTCCCAGCCTACCATCTCCACTTTCTCCTAACATCGTGAGATGCAACCTCCTCTACTTCTGCAGAAGTTATCCCGGATCCTTATGATCCAAGGGTCATACAAATTCTTCAGTCTGACACTAATACATTTATAGTGCACTCCATATTTTAATTTTTTCAAAGATGTGGACAGCACGATAATATGAAGAGTTCTGCTTGTTCATGAGAAGGTCCAAGAGTAACAGGTTGTTTTGAAACATTTTTAAGGCAAGAAATGAAATGCAAACTTAGATATGACAAATGTGTTCTGAAAATTACCTTGTAACATTCCATGTCACTTTTAACATCAGCCAGAATGGTTGGACCAACAAAGTTGCCGTCCTCGAAGTTCGGAACCTGCACATTGCGAACCATTTAAGCTCTTTTGTATCATGACATGGTAGAACTATAGGCAAGTCAATGAACAGCTAAGTCGTTAAGCTTACCACTATATCTCTCCCGTCAAGCAAAATACGAGCTCCGTTATCAACACCATTTTGGACTAACTTGAAGATTCTGTCTTTAGCCTGTTGATAGTAAAGAAAAAGCCAATGAAAGATTAAGGGCCTTAATTAATAATTACCAATCTAGCAGTTTTCTGAGTCTTGAGGTAAGACAGTAAGAGAAAGGAACCACTAAAAAGAATAAACGGGTATCATCAGCAAACTAGCATTTGCAAGCATGATTATTGATATTAGGGCCCTTGATATTACAGTAATAATACATAGAGATAAACCCAAAAGGTATTTTAAAAGGCTTTATTTCATTAGCTCACATTACCGAAAAGGCGAAAAGATGCAAGTAAAGTTTTAGATATGATTATAAACTAAAATTCATTATTTGGTTCTAATGCCTGAGCTAATTAGAGTTGGACCAAGGGGAAAAAACATGCAGCTGAGGACAGATATCAGACTGAACAGAAGGTGCTCACTCTTGAAATGGAAGGGATTGTCCAACCGTAAAGAACCTTTCTAATTGTTCAGATGGATATTGATGCCTACATATGTACACTACAAAAATATAGGGAGGCTTGTTGTATTCAGCATGTCAAGACCTGTAATTACAAATGTATTCCTGAGTAAAATCATTGCCTTAACTTTCGGTGGGCAAGTTTCTATTCAATTATTCAAGTTCAAAAAGATAAATAAACAAATTTTTCGAAGATCCAGATATCCTTTGAACACCAATTAACTCAAGATCTCCCTCACACACACACACACACAAAACAAAAAACAAAAAGAAACCCTCAAGATCTAGCATTCAACTAACAATCCAAACATTTGTTTTGGCATCAAGAATTCCTCTGCTTACTAGTCAGACCTGAAGGTGGGAAGGGAGTTTTTGTTTCAAGGAAAAATAGTTTATTCCATGTGCACAACACTACCATAACTATGTCCAATAGCATACAACGAAGCATAATACAAATAATATAAGTACAGAAGCATGTGTCCATGAGCAAACCTGTCTGCTAATCACTGGGCCAAGGTCCGCATCATTAACCGTTCCTGAATTGACAACAAGACCCCTTGCACGTTTGACTAGTTCATCCTCCCTAGAACAAAATGCATAGTTAACTATGCTATACCAATAGCCAGGAAAAAGCTAACCCTCAAGAATATTGAAAATCCAAAATAGGATACACTATACCATGATTCTGAGCCACCAACAAAAACAGCAGTGCTCAATGCCATACATCTTTGCCCAGCTGCTCCGAACCCAGCAGCAATAAGGGCATTCAGTGTGGCATCTTTATCAGCATCAGGAAGGATAATTGCATGATTTTTTGCTCCCATATTGCACTACAAAGAAAAGGAAGCATGTTTGTGGATTATGCTGCTAAAATCACAAAAGCCATATCATAAAATAAGTTAGCTGAAAGTCCAGAAAAAAAAATATGAACTTACCTGAACACGCTTGCCTGCTGCAGATGCTCTAGAATAAATATGCATACCAGCCTGAGAGAGAGAAGTCACAACATATTATTACATTGGATGAACACGGCCTAGCTTTGAGCATTATATAATAGTATTGTTTTTGTAATGGAGTATTTGCATACAAACATAATGCAAAAAGTTAATAGTAGAGGTTATAAATGTATGTCTAGAATATCATAACAATGCATTCCCACGTTGCAAATATGAACATAATAACAGCAACAGATCCTGCGTGCGTACTTCTTAATGTCATCTTGGGTGAATTCAGAATTAATAAGTTAGGCCACAGCAAGAATATTACATTTTGAAGCATGAAAATAATATACGATTCACAATATCTAGCATGTGTGGGTATGTTTGTGGGCGCTCAGTTTATGGACAACGGATAGTAAGTTAACAACCCCAGAAATGAAAAGGAATATGTAACGGAATATATTGGTCAAGGTAAGTAACTAAGTATACTGCAGACCAGAGTAACCGACACCTATTGATGCAAAAAGTGAGCCACAAATAGACAAACTGGTTGGTCATGGACAAACTTACTGTATTTGAACCAACAAAAGATACTGCTTTAATATCCTCATCGTCACATATATTGTTAACAATATCCTGCGATGGCAAGTAAAATCGTTACTGATAGGAATTAAAGCCAGTCGATTAGATTTATGAAACTTTTCTTTTTGAGGAATTAGATTTATGTAATCTCTTTTCGAAAAGAAAATTAGTTGGCATATGTGCTCCAGGAAAACCAGCAATACATGACAACAAACTATCAATACTCGTGCCTGCTCAGAAATTGTAATTGAAAAGAAAGGTAGCCAAGGACATCATACATGAGTACCGTGAACAATGTTCAAAACACCCTTAGGCAAACCAGCCTCCATTGCCAGCTCCGCAAGCATCATAGCAGCCCCTGTAGTGATAAGTAACAATGAGGTATACCATCAGATTTCCAAATTGCTCAAGTGTTACATTTCTGTTTTTCTCATGCAGTACCATTTTCATGTTTTAGAACATAGATATAAGATTGATGCCAGTTCACTAAAAACGTCAATGTCATAGTTCACATAGAGGAAATCAGTTTTCTGTGGACAGAAAGGATATAATGAAATCAATTTTCTATATTTTAACACTTTCAAGAGGTATTGGTATAGTGTAGTGGTACGCAGGCCTACTGATACCGTTTCTGAAAAAAAAAAAAAATCGACCTACTTCAGTGTGCTAATACAAATGTTGATTGGTGCAACAGGTATCAAATGTCATAATCAGAAGACGTATTTCATATCCCTTACAACATGAAAACAATATGTGCATCATAAATGCATAATCCTAATAGCTACAAAGAGAATGTATGGCTTAGTAATCAATGGTACTGAAGTAACCGCACAAAAATGTACCATTTTCAGGTTGTAGTTTATAGACACTAAGGCAATCAACAATTTGCTCAATAACGGTGTAGAAACAAATAAGATAAACGGGTAAATCACCTGGATCCTTTTCCGATGGCTTGAGGACAAATGTGTTGCCGCATGTCACAGCTACGGGAAACATCTGCAGACAATACAAAGAAGACATTACTAAATGACTAGATCTACTCTGTTGAGTTAAATTCTATCTTTGGGAGCAGCATCTGACATTATTGAACAAGAAGCTGCAAATTATATGGTCATAAAACAGGCCATTTCTGTAGAATAAAATAAGAATGTGTCGTTCATCATTATCATACAGGGAAATTGATCATTCAGCTCAGTGTACTGAAAAAGCAAAGTTAAATGTCAAGAGAAATGCAGTTATACGTACCCATAAGGGAATCATGGCAGGAAAATTAAATGGGCATATTCCAGCACAAACACCAAGTGGCTCTCTGATACTATAGGTGTCAATCCCATTAGAAACGTTAGATACATATTCACCCATTTGCAGCGTCCCCATTCCACAAGCATGTTCCACCACCTCTACAAGATTGCGAGTACAAAATCAAATCTTATAACCAGCATAAAATGGCCAACACAAAAAAGACTTATCTACTGAAAATTCACTGATTTTCAAGCACGGGAATATAGTGTTTCAGACTAACATAAATAAATCAGCGGGGCATTAACTTGTTCCTGCATTGTGGAGGATGTTGGAAAGATGAAACCACATTTGGCATTTGCACAAACTATGATAACAGCATCTAAGAATGCTTTTCAGGACACATTTCAAGTGATTGCAGGTTGGTAAATATTCTGTCAAGTTTTATGTGCCTACTGTAGTCATAAAATGTTTAGAATTTTATTAGAAAGAACATGTGGATTGTGGCAAACCAAATCTTGAAGAGAAGTACTCCCTCCATTTTTCTTTTGATGTCGTTCCGACAAAAGTTTTTAGTGCAAATTGAACTAGCAGTTGTGTCTGAAACGACATCATTTTGCAACCGGAGGTAGTACTGTCTAAGCAAGCAGAAACCAAATGTGTGCCTTTCAATAAGAGAAACCGTACCTAGACCACGAAACACGTCACCCCAAGCATCTTTCAGCGTCTTCCCCTGTTCGGTCGTAATGTTCTCCGCAAGCTTGTCCTGTGATCAGGAGGCAACCACACAGTTTCAATAAAACAAAGACCAGTCACAGCACAGGAACACTAATGACGTAATTCAACAAAGGGAGCACGGACCATGTTCGCCCGGATGAGCTCCTGGTACTTGAACATGACGCGCTGCCGTGCCGTGACGGGCGTGCTCCGCCACCCCGGGAAGGCCGTCTTGGCGGCGTCGACGGCGGCCCTGAACTCGTCGGCTGTGGTGAGCGGGATCCGCGACACCACCTCCTGCGTCGCCTGCGAACACGTCCCCACACCCACACCCAAAACGCGCGCGTCACCATCGGACACTCCAGAATCGATCAGTCACAACCTCGAAATTCGATGCGGGGGGGTGGATTGGTTTACCGGGTTGGTGACGTCGACGTGCTCGTCCGCGCGCGACTCGACGAACTCGCCGCCGATGAGGAGGCGCACCTTGGGCTGCAGGGGAGACGAGGCCGCGCGGTCAGTGGGTGACAGACAGGGGCGAGGCGGCGAGACCAGATAGATTAGGGCCGGGACGAGGACGACGCGGGGCACGTACCGGGGTTGAGGCGGGGCCGTCGGAGAGCCACGCGGCGGATGCGGCGGCGGCGGTGGAGAACGGCGCGGCGGCCATCGGGGACCGGCGGAGGCCGGAGGCTGCACGGGGGGGGGTGGTCAGGGAACGCGCGACGGGAGAGGGTGGCGGCGAGATGGAGGGAGGCGGTACCTGAACGGAAGAGCGCGGCGCGCAGCATCGGGCGGACGATCGGCGCCGGCGGCGGTCGGCGTTCGGATTGGTGCGGCGGAGGATGGTGGAGTGGCGGAGTGGTTGGTTGGATTCCTAGCTGATTGGTGTCGTATTTGTAAATTTTGTATCGGCGGCGGCGGCCGCTCGGGCCCACAGTTCAGAGAGAGTCGGGTCGCGGTGTTGCGTGAGGAGTGACAGGCGGCTAGTGAGGTTTGAGTCAGCAGTGCGTCAGTGTCACGCCGGCCCTATCCGAACCGATCTGGCACTAGTCGCCAGCTGACGTGTGAGCTCAGCAGGAGATTCACGTTCACCGGACACTAAAATGTTGTTTGTACCATTGTTAAGAAATATCAAAGATTCAAAGTGGTACGGCATTGGAGATGTTGTCACGAAATGTATGTGGTTCTGGACTTCGGTCATAAATATTTAGATAGTAGTGGGTGTTATAAATAGTAAAGTGAATTAATGTTACAAAATGATAACTATTTGGTTCCTTGTTGCAAGGAACTACAATTTTTAATATCAGTTTCACAAAACCACAACTATTTGTGTCATTTGTTGCATAAAACCATAAGTTTTGGTCCTAATTCCACTTGGCATCCTCTATTGGCCATGTGCACATTTGTGTGGCTGACATGTGGATTCAGAATAAAAGTTGTGGTTTTGTGCAACAAGTGGCGCAAATAGTTGTGGTTTTGTGAAACTGGTTACAAAAGTTGTAGTTCTTTGCAACATAAACCATAACTATTTGTGTTTGTTGCACAAAATCACAAGTTTTGGTCCTAGGCCTACTTGTTATCTTCTATTAACTTTGTCCACATTTGTGTGGTTGACATGTGGATCTAGAATAAAAGTTATGATTTTGTGCAACAAGTGACACAAATAGTTATGGTTTTATGAAACTAGTTGCAAAAGTTATGGTTCTTTCCAACAGAAGACCAAATAGTTATGGTTTTATGACATTAACTTTAGTAAAATACTAGATGGATTCCCCGCGCGTTGCTGCGAGATTTTAAAGACAATTTTAAATGGTCATTTGAGTAAAAGAAGAAAGGGTTAAGCAGACTTTTTTTTTTTTTTTTGAAATGAGCATGTCATAGTTCATGTACAAAGGATATGTTTGAAATGATAATATAACCGATTGAAATTACTGACCAGAGAAAGTTAGCAGGGCAAATTACGATTGACTAAGTGGACAAAAGAAGTGAAGATCCATAGAACATGAAACATTATTATATTAATTGAATGGACACACTTCACCAGTAGAGTGCATATTAATTACGATCCACATAAATTTCTCCATATAATAAAAAGGCTTGCAGACATGGAGCCACCTATTCATGGTTTCAGACATCCAAAAAAAGAGTTAGTACCGAATGCCTTTGGATGATTGCCTATTGATTATAGTTACAATCCTGCAAGCTATGCTAAAATCAGCTTAGTAACAACAGAAGAATAAAGAGGCAATGAAAATATAAACAAAGCAACAGGAGAGGACAATGCCAAAAAGAAAAAGTTTCTGCCAACTGCCGGTTGGCTCTGGCTGGCCAGATTGATCGTCTTGTCTGGCATTTCTAACGTTTGGCTCTAAATTTTAATTAAACGATACCTACAGTTGGAGATAAAAGTGAGAATAATCATCTTACCTTGACCAGTCTTTACACTTGAGGTCTCTGAATTTCAAGTCTAGTTAAAAAGTGACCAAAAAAAGAAAGAAAATATATGCATCAGAAAATCTGGTACGATAATCCATCTAAGTAGGAAAAAAATGTGGATCCACATTATTGTACCTCAATTTTTTTATTGTAGTTGAAACGTCCTATGGCCGAAATGCAGATTAGCTAGTGAGTAAAGCTTCGTGTAAAAGTTGCCTTGTTAGCAAAACATGCAAAGCTGTGAAATAGAAAAGTTACAAAAGATGGTACCTGAATGAATGTAGAACTGGAGAAGGCCTGGCTATATCAGGAGAGACTGATGTGCAGAAAGAAATCTTTACCGGGTTTAGGCTCTCCGTGCTCACGTTACTCTATTTCCTTTCTCTAAAAGGAATATTCCGTCCTGGTCAGCAAGATTCTTTCCTCTATACCAATTTCTTCCGCACCCATGATTCCTCTATCCCAACTACCACATATTTTATTCAACCATCTCCAACTACCATCTCATTTTAACAAACATATTTCTCATAACACAATCATTTAAAATAGTTATTGTAAATATAAAAAACTGTAGGGGTCTTTTTATAAATATCCAAGACACAGAAATATCGTAACAAATTACAAAAGAACACAAAGGCCAATTTGCAAAAATTACAAAAATATCTCCACCGGCTGCCTTCTACAACCTTCCGCCGCCGGTCATCTCCATCTCCGTCGCCGCCGCTAGGAGCAGGCGCGGGCGCGGGCGAGGCCCATCAGGACTGTCGCCGTCTCGCTTGGTCTGTGGCAGCGCGACTGCTCCGCGCCGTGGAGGAGGCCGGGTGCGGCAGCACGCCGCCGCCGGGACGGGCTCCGGCAAGACCGCCGCCTTCGCGCTCCACATGCTGTCCTCCCTCCGCCGGCGACACGCGGTGCCGCGCGTCCTCTGCTCTTTCTCTCCCCAGGCGCGCAGGCGAGGCAGTTGGATGGGCGCAGGCCCCGCGCCCGATGGCGGACGTCCCGGGACAGCGCTGAGAATAGAGGAACGGAGCTCTTCCGCTTGCGTAGCGGAAGCTTTAGAGTGAGCCGGTGCAGGGTCCATTTACGCTAAACTCTACTGCAGGAAACCATAGCGGCGACCAGTGCGGAGAGCCTTAGGGTCTACATTCATTCAGGCATTGGTTGTGCAGAGACTGATGGTTGATCTGATTGTATTGCCAGTGTCTGCAGAAGCGCGGGCCCACTGGTCAGAGAGAGTCGTGTTCGCTCGGCACGCGTAACGACTGACGGCGGCTTGTGCGGTGCGACTCAGCAGTGCGTCACGCGATGCGCCGGGCCTATCCGAACCGATCCGGCACAAGCCCAAACGCCAGCTGACGTGGCCAGCGCAACGGGAGATTCACCAGATACTACTGTTACTTCTACCGTGTGCGTGTGTGTGTTTTTCTTCATGATCGGGGAGGGGAGTGGTACGACGAGCTGTCGCCGTTCATCACTTCTCGTTACTGCTCGTCCATCTCAAGGTCGTATATTCACAGCTCGAGCACGATCAAGTTGACACCCAAACTGAATCCAAGCTACAAGTACTTCTTTATAGCCCCGCGCCCACGTCGCTCCTAGGGCAACGCAGGCAGGAACTCAGCTCCCGGCATGCCGCCGCCTTTGTCGAGCCGTCACTTGAGCCGACTACCGGGAAAAACCCCGCACAACTGTAAACAAAGGTGATGGATGGGCTTTTCCCTTGATCTGGTGCAAGGGGTTGTATGGATCTCGCATCGAAGTCATGGAAGGGGAAAGCAAATCGAAGAATACCGTCCGCATCCTTGTGGTCTTAGCAATTGTACTCCTCTTAGCCACCGCATGCCCATGAACGAGGTGTTCAGCCCCATGCCATGCCACAGTCGCTGCGCTCGACCCCAAGGAACATGGTGGTGGCGGGATGGCAGTGGTTGCTAGTATTGAGGCGGCGGCGGCCAGCAATTGCATCAAATGGTGCACACGGCCTTCTTAGAGGGGTGGCATGATGACGGGGGTTGCCACAGTTGAGAAGGCAATGGGCGGCCACTGCATCAAGTCGTTGCATTCGTCAAGGTTTGGCCAACTCGCTCTAGTTTTTAGTTTATAAAGTTACTCGCTCAGCCCATTTAGCCATATAAAATCATGTCAAAAAATGGTTACTCGGTCTAGTTTCTAGTTTGAGTAAAATGCACCCTAGGTCCTTAAACTATTGGCACATGGTCATCTAGGTCCATAAACTCTTAAAGTGTCCATCTGAGTCCTTAAACTATTTTTGAATGGTTATTTAGGTCCACAAACTCTTTAGTGATCACATGGGTCCATAAGCTATTTATGTTGTGTCAATCAGGTTTACGAACTCTTAATATTTAAGAGACATATTAGCATCTCACCCTCATTTGAAGCAGTTATATATTGTCGTCACGCATCGTCGAAGTATCCATCGCGATTGACGATGCAAGGGACGTGGCATTGGGATTCTCACTTCAACATTACTCCGAAAGGGTGGCACTGTCACTGTTGATGAACTCGCCTCCAACCTGTCTCTCCCGGCGCGAGGGCACTCATAGAAGAAGTCGGGTCAGTGGGAGCGATGGGTACGTATTACTGCAACAGTTTGTGATGGTGAGAAAAAAAAAAAAGACCTACATGCCATATGTCTCAACGCCATCATGTCCAGATTGAATGTTTTCGTCTCTCAAGAATGGACTTAGTTGACACAATATAAATAGTTTGTGGACTCAGATGATCACTTAAGAGTTTGTGGACCTAAATTACCATCGAAAAATAGTTTATGGACCTAGATGGACACTTTGAGAGTTTATGGACCTAAATGACCATCTGCCAATAGTTTAAGGACCTAGAATGCACTTTACTCTTCTAGTTTATAAAGTTAGGACAATGATATTTTAATTCATTTTGACTACTATCCAAACAACATACATAAGAAACCAGGGGAGGCGAAGAGGCAATAGCCAATCCGAAAGTTCGCGAGTGTCACCGCTCCTGCACCAGCAACCAATTTCGTTCATATTCAAACGACAAGCTCTAGAGAATGACATGACTTTTTTTTTCCCTTTGGAAGCATTGGAAATATGCAGTCCTCTCCCTTCAGAAAATTTAAATGGTGTGTGGGTCTTCAAGCGGATCGTGTCAGGAAGAATTGAATTGGCCCTCATCTGGTGCGGCGGAGAGGCACGAGGCTCCATGTCTAAACCCCACGAATTCCGTCGGTCACATCTTGTCCCGCGCACGCCGAGCGAGCGTGAGCGGGAGACGTCACATGCAGCCTGCAAGCTCGCCCCTCTTTCTTGCAGGTAGCTGCTACAGTTGCTAGGAAAGACCAGGGCCTAACGTTAGAGTAGAGCAGATACTACTCCTTGCGACGCCATCACTGCGAGACCGAGTAACATTTGGAACCCAAGTGAACCATGGTGTTGGATTGTTGGCGGTGTTCATTTTACGGGGTCTAAAATTTAGAGGGGTCTAAAAAAAAACTTATCATTTAAGAGTATTAAATAAAGTTTAATTACAAAACTAACTGCAGAACTCTGGGTCTAAATCGCGAGACGAATCTAACAAGGGTAGGTAAGCCGTGATTAGACGATGGTTACTGTAGCATTACTGTAGCACGACTGTAGCAAAACATAGCTTACTTAGGCTCGTTAGATTCGTCTCGTAAAAATGTACTCATCTGTAAAAAGTTTTTGTCATTAGACTTTATTTAGTACTAGATTCTTTTTATTTAGAGGCTTTTAAAATTTAGCGCTAAAAGAAACGAACAGGGCCGTTATTACAATGCTGCATTGCCGTTTTCCCGACTATCATGAGTAGAACATGATTAGTGATCGTTGTTTAACGGAACTTCTAAACAATGAGTCATTCATGCCGTGGTAGAATAAGATTGTACTACTGGCTTTATTCAAGGAAAAGATATTCATCTCCTAGTTGTATGCATGCAATACGTGTGGCTAATTAATGATCTAGCACATGTTTTCATCCATAAGATTACAACCTAAGTCACAAATTTTCACTTCAACAGGGCAGACCTAACAATGAGTCCCGAATTTCCATTTGAAAGGAATAAAGTAAAAACAATGGTATATACACAACACAGAAAAATGCAAAATCTTTCAAGGATTTCAACTCTTTTCTCCCTCAAACAATTTGCATTATGAAAGAAAGTGCTTCTATTACCGTAGGTTATCCATGTCAACTACTACTAGCTATAATTCAGATTATTGTGTTTAATCGATCATATGCCCTTGTGTGTCAAAACGGATGGAGGCTTGGGTGGAAACCAAGACGGAGCTCCCACTTCGTCCCACTTTCTCATTGGTTGGGCTTTTGCATTGGCAGTGCCATCCCGTGAGTACTACTCCGGCCCTCTTTGGGAGGGATTCTGCAAAACGGATTCTCACTGTAGCAACACTGTACCTACTGTAGCTACAGTGACAGAATCCGTGAGAAGCTACGATTTTGTAGCTTTTGGATTCTGGCAAAAAATGGATTCTGCTACAGTGTTTTTGCTGTAGCTACAGTGCCAGAAGTAGAATCCAAAATTCAATCCAGAAGCTGTGCCAAACAGGGCTACTGCGTATATGACGTCAGGACAGTAAAATCAAACCAAACTACTCCATTTAATCGTTGGTTGGGCTTGTGTTCGTAGTACTAGCCGGAGTAGTATTGCTACTAGTAAATTTCATGATCATGTATCTCAGTTGTGATTTTTTCTACTCAAAAAAAAAGTTGTGAAATTTTTTTTGGTTGTTCAAAATGGCTGCAATCCATGGAGCATCATAGTACCAGTTGTGGGAAATGTTTGAAGGACCGACCAACCAGGTTGTATCTTGTGGGACCCACTGTAACCCCCTCCTTTTTGCTTTCGCTTCGAACGCGAGAGCGCGCGCTCCCTCTCTCTCTCTCTCTGCCATGGAAACGAGCGCCACCTCCCCGCCCAGGTAAGCGGGACCCACCGCCGAGGGCACGGAGACGCGGCACGCGAGCAAGGCCGCAGCCGCTGGGTTACGGAACGGAACGGGGGGGATCGATCCATTGCGACCAGAACACCAAACGCGCGGCGGCAGCACTACGACCTGCGCAGCACGAGGGTTTTGGGTTCCTCTCGATTCCCTCGTCCATGGCCGCCGCCGCCGAGGCGCCGCGCGCGACGACGACCAGGCCGCGCACCGCTTAGGAGCAGAACGCGGACGTACGGGCGGCCGGCTTCGTCCCCGGCAAGCCGACGGGGTCGCTCGAGCAGGAGGGCGCAGCGGTCTTCATCTCCATTGGACCTTGCTTCTCCGAGTCTTCCTCTTCCCCACACTCCGGCGCCGCCTCGGATTCCTCACCGGCCCGGGCGCGCGCGGTATCCCCGGCTAGAGAGGACGATCTCCCCGCAGGTTTGGTTCTTCGCCTCACCATGCTCGCGAAATTCATTCTGTCGCGCACCGAACCGCCCGATTCACCTAGCGAGATTTTAATTGAACACACGGGCCTACTATTAGTGCCACTTCTGTTTGTGGAATCGTGCGTCCAGCAAAATATCGTTCTCAGATGTGTGCATATTTGATTGTGCACGTGGTTCCGGAAATTGTGCTGCTTTTGTTTGCGGAACAGTGATAGAATTTGCACTCCTTCAACTGCTACATCTAGTTCGCACTGTGTGAAGATAGTTCCTAATAGGGGCGTGGCGCGGCACATCATTTCCTAGATTAGTACTATATGCCTGTATCTGTAAATGCTGCTACCAACCAAGTGAAGAGCCCGTGTCATAGCATAATTCGATTGAAATGAAGACGCACTGCATGGCACACAGCTCAATCATCGTTTCAGTGGTACTTCTGTTTGTGGAATAGTGCTACTTCTGTATGTGGAATTGTGCATATTTGTCACCGTTTATTTGTGCACATGGTTCCAGAAGTTGGAACAGTGGTCGTATTTGCACTCCAACTGCTAGATCGAGTTCGCACTGTGTGAAGAGTACTAGTACTTTTTCACTAGCCCGTGTCATAGATGATTCGTTTGAAATGCATACCACACAACTCAATAATCGTTTCAGTGTATGGACATGTCCATTAACAATGCTATTTGCAATCAGTTTCACCACATACACAGGCATTATGATCAATTGGGCATTTTTCTTTGAATTCTTAAGCTTAGAAAATGGCTAAATCGCTTATTTGGTAGTCAGCTCACTACATGCAGTGGTGATCTTGACACTAGTAGAAGATATATGAAGCGATCATAAACAAATAGCATTTGAGTGGAAGTCTTCAATTCTGTCCTGCAATTGTCAACATTCTGATTTATACCATCTTTTCTTGCCACAAAAATTCAGATTGAGGTTTAGTTTCGGATGAACATACCATTATTAGTCTTTTCCTGTGATAACATAGTCAAAAATTTATTGTTCGGTTTGCAACAGTCTACAAATACTCCATACTAGCTAAACTAACGAGGAAGAAGATACTACTCAAGAGTCCAGACATGGCAGCAGAAGCTGTCACACCCGCCCTCCTCGATGTAAGTGTACTACTCTACCAAAAGTGAGAATTTGCGTTTATTATAAGCTTGCTCCTGTGCTTTATATATCATTGTGTTCTTGGATATTTTCAATACAAAATGCCCCTCTAGCTGTCACTGTATGTTACTCCTTACTGGTATTTTTGTTTGAAAATGAATACACTCTTGGATATTTTAAATGTTGAGATAGCTTACGTTGATCAGTTTTATACTCAAGTTTTTATGAATTATATAGGTTCTGATATGTGATGGCTTGATCAGTGATAGTACTTCTAGATATATGCAGCGCTAGGCTCCTGATTTGTGATGGAATGTCATATAGATGGTTAAATAGTAGTAGGTGTCAAAAATAATCTATTCACAGTCAATTTAATGCTTTGGTCTGTAGTTTTAAAATATTTTCATTACTATGCGTATAGGATATACCTGAACCAACAGCAACCTTTGATGTGAGAGATCATGCTAAGCTTGTGGAGAACTACAAGAATTCTAGGAATGATATTATAGAAGCTATGAAAAGGGATACAGATGTGAGCTTTACGTTTACCATAGATGGAAAGGAAGTAGTCGTCCCTGTAACACCTGACAAAGATCCCACGAGTAATGGAGCATACACCATCAGGATCACTGATGGTGAAACGAACCTGGACTTAGTTGGAGATAAGTATCAAAGCTGGTTTAGGGGCATTGTCACTACTAGGGGTGCTAGATATGAGACAGATGATCCCAAACTCCCAAAGTTGATGAGAGGGTCAGAGTCTCTTCATACAAATGGTATGTACCCTAAGTTGGTCAAGGGTGAAGTGGAAAACGTGAAGGTGGGCTTTCACCCATTTCTTGACGCATTTTACAGACTGGCAACACATAAGGGGGGAGACTGCAAAAAAGCAAAGGCTGCCATTGCACTTATGATCATAATGTTTTTCGAAGCCCCCCGACTTCTTGAAGTGTATGAGTTTAATGAGGAATTGTTGGCTGATATACATGCTACGAAGCTCCTTGGGGAGAAGAACAAAGATTTGATCGGCGACTGGTGTGACAAGAGCAGAATCATCTATGGACAGTCGGCAAGCACGAAAAAAATTGTCATCACAGACGAAACTCCACCAAACGTGAAAGAGGCTGCAAAATCTCTCCGTATAATGTGCCGTTCCCAGTGGAATAAGTTGTGTGATGAAGAGCAAGAAGATCAAGCCGGCAGCTCGAAGCAAGGACGCGGAGGCCACGGCGGAGGGCGCGGGCCCGGTGGACTCGGCCGCAAGTTCGGAGGGCGCGGCCCCGGCGGTCCAAGCAGCGGCGAAGGGTTCCAGCAGCGGGGCAAGGGCGGAGGCCGAGGTGGCGCGTACCAGCAGCGGGGCATCAGTGGCGGAGCCCAGGGCCGCGGAGGCGGAGAGGTGCACGCGCGTCCCGCCGCGCCGGTCGTTGCCACGGTGGTCCCCGCGGCGGCTTCGATATCGGCGCCTCCGCCTCCGCCTACGGCCGCGGCCTCGTCGAGTTCGGCGGCCGCATCTGCTCTGGCCGTGGCGGATCCTGCTCCGCGCGCTCCAGCTCCAAGACCCGGAGCGCCCGCGCCAGCGGCTACATCGGGAGCACATGCCCCCGCGGCTGAATCAGAAGCTGAAGCGGCCGCGTACCAGCAGCGGCAGGCCCCGCCGGTGTCGAGCAAGGGGATTGCGCACCCGGCGCGCCCGGGAGTCGGCGCGATAAGGAAGAAGGTCGTCGTCCGCATGAAGCATTTCATCCTCGCGGACAACGAAATCGTCCACTATGATGTGAGCCTCCGTTCCTTCCCCTCTCCATTTACTTGTGCACTCGTTTCCATGATTTTCGACAAAATTTTGAGAGTCTGACACGTTTTAATGATCCATACACATTACCAGGTTTCCATTAATCCTGAACCCAAAGCAAAGAGCACAAACAGGGTGCTACTTTCTGAGCTTGTAAAAGCCCACGGTGCGACATCTCTTGCCCGCAAAACTCCTGCCTACGACGGAAGAAAGAGCATGTACACTGCAGGCGAGCTGCCATTCACATCAATGGACTTCGTGGTGAAATTGGGAAAGGAGCGCAGAGAAATGTAAGCGGCTATTTGTGTTTGTTTTTGCACAGCTGTTGTGACTTGTAGCTGCTAACTGATGTACTTTATGCTTCTTGATCTGTATTCCTTGAAATCAGTGAGTACAAGGTCACAATCCGACGCGTGGGATGTGCAAATCTGTACCATATGCAGGAGTTTCTTCAGGGTCGACAAAGGGACTCGCCGCAGGACACAATCCTGGCGCTTGATGTTGTCCTGAGGGAGACACCATCCCTCCTGAAGTATGATAGCTTTCTTTTCTGCAGTAATATGATTTGTTTAATTATTTACAATATGGTTGCTGAATACTCTTCTTTTTGCAGTTATGTTACTGTTTCTCGATCCTTCTTCAAAGCCTTTGGACACTCAGACATCGGTGAGGGGCTGGAGTGTTGGAGAGGATACTACCAGAGCTTGTGCCCCACTCAGATGGGACTCTCACTGAACATTGGTACATCTCTCTATATATGTTTCTGTTAGAATGCTAGTAAAAAATTACGTTATATTGGTTTTAAATTCTATTTGAGTATCTACATGTTCATTTTCCTAATTCATGTGTATGACATTCCCTAATTTCATACCTGTGGTTATGCCACATGAATGTGTATGCTTTACCTATTTCACTTTGCATGCATGAGAATATGGCTCTGCATTTCTTTTCGTGACTTAATATTGTTTTGATCTCTTTATCATACTTTCCTTATTCAGACATATCATCAACTGGGTTTTACAAGTCAATCCCCGTGATAGAATTTGTTCAGAACTGTGTGGAGGGGATACACCCCAGGCAGCCGATTGCTGACAGGGATCGCCTGAAGGTACTATATCTATCGACTGTGCGTGACGAATAATCTGCTTAGAGTTACTAACTGGTTCATCTACCTAAAATCTTTTCAGCTCAAAAAAGCACTTCGTGGAGTTCGTGTTGAAACAACACACGACAAAAGAAGTGTGTACAAGATCACTGGAACTGCCTCTGTCCCACTGGCACAACTGAAGTACGGGGTCGTCTCTTATCACTTTGCCTTGTCATTTCTTCTAATACCAACTTACTCATTAGCATTTTGTCTTCAGCTTTTCTCCAAATGAGGATAGGGAGAACAGCATCCTTCAGGTATACATCCAGCCCAATAGTTTTGGCACTGCCTTTGAATGTGAACTTTTTATTCTTGGCTTCGAGCATTCGATTAGTTTCAAAATCTTGTAAAAAATTTCTTGCGTTGGGAAGAGGCCATGAAAGGTCCTTCAACCCTGAACCCCCAATAATATAGGAGGGTTTGTGGCATGCTGTTAAATGTACTCAACACAAATATTCTTCCCTTACTGCCACCATGCTTTTGGGTTGGTGCCAATTATGGCGTACCCACATTGACTGCACAGAACACACATTTCCTCGCCAGGTGTGGCTGAATATTCCGAGTCAAACAGTTTTTTTTTTTTTTTCTGTCAGTAGTGCGGATGAATTTTCCATTTGAACTTTGTGTAATAAACACACCCTTAACTTTGTGTACGGCATTTTTTTTTTTTTGAATTTGGTTGTATTGTTATCCATATATTCCCAGTAACATAGTTTGGTTTCTTTATAGTTTCATTTTCTGTTCTCTTGTGGTCGATTATCTTTTCTGATGTATTGTGCAAAAAGCATCATGAATATTAACAGGCTTTTTGAACTATGTGTATAGATGGTTAGCCACAACAACTATTCGGCTGATAGGCTGGCACAAGTGTTCGGGATCCATGTTGTCAAGAAAATAGCCGAAGTGGAAGCACGCGTGCTGCCTCCACCTATGGTACCTACTGTTCAACATTCTCAGTCTGATGATATTCTTTTGATTTGTTTCATTTAAAGAATTCCTTCCTTTTTCTGCAGCTGAAATATCATGAATCTGGAAGGGAGAAAACTTGTGCTCCAAGTTTTGGGCAGTGGAATATGTTCAATAAGGTGATTCCACTGGCTAGTTAAAATTCCAAATTAAGCTCTTATTGCAATTTCATTCTCATTTACTTTGAAAAGTGCCACGGACTATATAAATTTAGAACATTGTATTTTGGGTTTCTAACCTACTGATGTCACGTTATGTTTGCAGAAAATGGTTAATGGAGGAAACGTTCAGAGATGGACTTGTTTGAACTTTTCACCGTGGCAAACTGATAAGGCACGCAGGTTATGTGGTGACTTGGCTCAGAAGTGTAATTCCATGGGCATGGTAATTTTATTTCACATAATTGCACACAGTATTTGATATCACGATTTTTTTGCCACAACATGCAAAATTTGACGTTAATATTTTAGGTTTTCAATCAAACGCCAGTGACAGAAATTTGTTCAGCTTCTCCCAACCAAATTGAAGCTGCTTTGAGGGATGTTCACATGAGGGCTCCTGATCTCAACTTGCTAATTGTTATTCTTCCAGAAGTTACCGGTCATAATGGTATGTTCGATCTTATTAACGTCCATAGGGCCGTCTCGGTTTCGTGGTAACATATTGTGAAATTAAATCTGCAGGAAAAATTAAGAGGTTGTGCGAGACTGAACTTGGTATAGTATCTCAATGCATCAATACTAAATCCAAGACAAACAACCAATATTATGAAAATGTCGCCCTTAAAATCAATGTGAAGGTAAGTTCACTTTGTAGCCATGCCTACGATTCCCTTTTGTGGTGTGCTTTTGCTGTTCTGGAGATTGATACATACAGTATATTTGTCAATATCAGGTTGGAGGGCGCAATACAGTTCTTGAGAAAGCCGTTCAGAACAACCTACCATTCGTTTCTCATACCCCCACTATCATTTTTGGTGGTGATGTTACTCATCCTGCAGCTGGAGAAGACTCCTCAGCTTCTTTTGCTGCAGTCAGTTTTCATTCTCTTCATTAGTTACTGTTTTGTTCGTATTATGTTCTAAATGAAGTGAAAATTCACTTGATGGTTGATGGCTACTCCATTCGTAATTGATTGATGTTAAAAAGTAATGGCAAGGATGCATTATCTTGTGCAGGTCGTGGCATCCATGGACCTTGAAGCCACAACCTATAAAGCTCTAGTCTCTGCCCAAGCACATAGGCAGGAAATTATACAAGATCTCTTCTGGACCGGTACCGATCCAGAGAAAGGCACGCCAGTAAATGGTGGAATGATACGGTAACTTGCATCCCTTGTTTTCTTGAGAATGGTAAAATGACTATTTGAAACTGAGACACTCCATAATTTTTTGCAGGGAGCTACTGGTGTCGTTCTATCAGAAGACTCGCCGAAAGCCTGGAAGGATAATATTCTACAGGTCTGTGCTTATAATTTACATTGTTCGATGAACATTTGCACCCTCTTGGACCAACCTTTGCTTGAATTTCTTTTATTGTTGTATTATCTAGGGATGGGGTCAGTGAAGGGCAGTTCAGCCATGTTTTGCTCCATGAAATGGACACAATTAGGAAGGTGATTCCCTTTAGCATGTTTTGTGCCAATCTACCAACTTATGATTTTATTATGTTAGTGTTCCCAATGCCCGGGGGTTGTTTTACCCCCCACAGGTCAAGTTTTTATTATGTTTGAGTGTACTCACCGTTCTGTTTCCTATGTCAAAGGCTTGTGCTTCAATTCAAGAGGGTTATCTACCAAAGGTGACATTTGTTACAGTACAAAAGAGGCATCACACAAGGCTGTTCCCTGAGAATCATGGAAGACGTGATCCGATCGACAAGAGTGGAAACATTCTCCCTGGTTAGTGTCATGACTCACCCTCATCTTCCCGGTCTATGCCCAATGCAAACTAATTTTGATATTTTGATTATATAGTGGATGTATCGATCTGATCTGCGATCCTCGAAATTGCAGGAACAGTGGTTTACACCAGCATCTGCCATCCCAGTGAGTTTGATTTCTACCATGCTGTAATCAAGGTACCTATCCGACAACTCGGTGCTGCCCACACACAAGTTTTCAATATCTGGTCAGGCTGTCCACGTATTGACTGATTGTAAATGTGTGATTTTCAATATCTGTCAGGATGTCTCAAAATATAGAAGGACTAAGTACCCCAAGAAGCTTAGTGGTCAACAGGCAACCCAAATACTGAGAGCAACTTGTGAACACCCCCAGGAAACTATCGGAAGGTGAGAGTAGTAGAAGAAGGAAAGTTGCATGTCTTGCATTCCTCAGTAAATTTTAGCTATGTTTGGCCTCAGGAAGTCCAATGATGCAATCTTTTCTGTAACATTCAGTCAAGCACTGGACACATATTATTTGAGATGTTTGTATAGATTTATGGGGTTAATTAGATATTTGCCATTGCAAATGTTCCCGGTGAGGGATTCGCCATCACAAAAACGATAATGATAAATGTGCCATTCAGGTTGCAATTCTTGCACATATTTGCCATTGTTGACTTGTCAAAGAGCAATGAAGCTGTGAAAGGACCAAAATGCCAATGTCTTCCTCCTCCAGCCATTTTTTTCTTTTTTTTCTTTTTTCTTCCTCCCACATGACCGGCATCCCGTCAACTTGGGAAGAGTGCGTGGGGTCCGGATCCCACCCTCCCAGAGACGAAAGGATCAGTGCAGCAAGCTAAAATGAAGAGTTCAGACCATGTATACAGACGCATTCCAACTGCTGCCATGATTTTGAGCTACAGATACATTCACTTTAGCTTCCAATGTGATAAAAGAATAAAAGATTGCTGTAACCGGAGGAGCATATGCTCAGTCTGGCCTCGATTGGTTGATTAGAAGATCCACTGAAGATGGGGGATGTCAATTTGATTGCATCCGTTCGAGCTCCTTCTTGGCCAGAAGAGATTGCATCCGTTGGAGCTGTCGTACCCACTCCCCTGTCATGCGCATCTCAAGCAGGAGTCATCACGATGCGGGAGACAGCCTAGACATTGCCTCATGTAGCCACCGCGGAAGGAGACGCAGCGCTACAGTGACGAGCGGCTCCGGCGACGGTACGACGGCCTCCGGAAGTATGCTGTCGTTGGTGTGCCACGGCGAGCGCATCTCCGTCTTCACATCGATGAGGTTGGGTCGCCGGAGGATCAGGTGAGGAAGGTGCGAGAGAGGGAGGGGGCAGCAGGCAGCTCACCCGGGCGTGGCGGCGCGGCAGGATGATGCGGAGGCGGCAGCTAATTCGGGTGCAGGAGTGCTCACGGTGGTGAGGGGCTGGAGGTAGAAGACAAGGGTAGTTTGGGCAATATGAGAAAAGGTTAACGGAAAAATTTAACGTAGTTGACAGCGATGGCAAATATGTGTAAGAATTGTTACATGAATGACAGATACCTTATTAGTATTTTTGCGATGGCAAATCTCTTGTTGGGGACATTTGCAATGGCAAATATCTAATTATTCCTAGATTTATTCATACTCATACGTATATGCAGGACGTGGTACATGTCTCTGTTATGACAATGGCAAGTGTATTTACTGTGTGTTATTACAATGCCATACAATGCAATTTTTAGGAGCGTAGGAGCATGCCATTCGAAGAAAATGGTGCGGACAATTTGAGCTAATCTTTGACCCCAATCTACTTGAACTTCTATATCGACTTGGTTTGAAGACTAGCGTTTTGAAGGAAAAATTAAAAAAGAAATCCTCTTACATGTAAAGGGTGTTTAAGTTTCATAAAGCCAAGTACCCAACTGCGAAAACTAGTTATAATCTAACACTTAACAGTCCAAGCTAATCATTCCCATGCTCTGAGGTCTCGTCCCTCATTGTGTAGCAAGATTTTAGTGATATTAGATTGTGCTATAGTGGAGATATCCCTTATTTGCCTCTAATAATAAAAAGAATCACGCTATACATTATGGCTGCAGCGTACGACCTCTTCTACTAATGCATATTAACAGCGGCAAATCACGGCGGTAGTGCTTTGTAATAAGTAATCATGTGTATAACATATACGAAATAAAAAGCTACAATGTTTGGTTGAGATAAAAGAGAGAAAGGGATGGATGTTGAGACGTAGTAGAATTTTGCAGCTTCATGCACTCTCGGTACACGTATAACATGTCACGCAAAGGGAAAATATTTTGCAAGTTCAGTACACATCACATAGGGAAATAGTTTACCATCAGATACACACATAGGGAAAGTTCACACAAAAGCTACATAGATAATACCCCTCCATCCTTTGATGTGATCAGAAGTTCCACTAGCCCTGCACTCTCCGATCGTAGACCGCTTTCCATATGATCTTCACAGAAATTGCTGCAAAATCACCAAGTTTCACTTCTTCATCCACTATTCCATGGTAACAAGCATCAAATCTGTCTGTCCACTTTACACAAGACGATTTCTGAGAAAAATCATTATCAACTGACGACCCTTCAATACGAAGATCAAGGTGGCCACGTCTACGCACTGCTACCACTGAACTCAATTTACGATCAGCTTCTGCAACACCTTGAAACAGGCAGATCACATTGTTGAAGCCACTGGTCTTGGCATATAATTTGAGATTAAGGCCACATGCAGGAGCACGGACAATCTCAACAGCAACTGTTGCTTGGACAGCGTTGGTCAGCACCGCAAACGTCACATCCAATCCACACTTCTCTCCATACAGACGGCCAGTTTCAACAAAAGATTCTGACTCCAAAATGTTGTCGATTTCGGTACATCCTTCAATCAAAATGTCATCCTTCGGCCCATCTTCTGTGTCTTCAGTCCGAATACAGAGTTTGAATTCGAACAATGCGTAGCTAGTGATGCAAATACCTCTAGCAGGACTAGTCAACGACAAACGTGCCATTCCCTGCAGGTAGGAGCCGAAGTTAATGCAGCATATTTTTAAGGTGTTGATGAAAATAACTAGAAAGTGATCAAAATTCACAAAAGTGCAGTAACACAACATGAAAAAAAAGGGTATGTAGATAGATGCAGCTCGAATTGATAAAGGTATCAATACCTCAAAAACAGGTCCTACATAGAGACTTGTCAAAGCAAAGCAGATTTGGCATGGCACTTTCAGAGTAATAAATATGCACAAATGTAAAAACCCCACAGATTGCAAATCAAATTACCGTCTTTGGGTTTACAGACACAGCTTCGTAATTGTTGATGTCACGTCTGTACACATAGTTGCGCAAAGGTTCGATCTTATCCCGGACCGCAAAAAATCCAAAGATCCGGGCATGTCCAGGCTGGGCATGGCGATAGCCAGCAATTTTCAAGTCAATGACCTGCAGCAAGTCCATAGGAATGCACTTACAACCATTTGAGCAATCAACGGACGCAGCATTGTCGGCACTAACTGAAAAAGTCAATAAACGAATCATGAAAAAAATGTGGAGTTTCTCAATAGTAATAAATGATGATGTGACATCAAATAGCATCATAGAAGGAATTAACTAAAACGACACGTACTTGGAGACTCATCGTGGAGTCGATACTGCCTACCAAATACATGCCTGTGGCCTTCGATGACCAAATCATTGAATGGAGGGAAAAGACTGAGTGGTGAAGGGCCTCGACGACGAAGATCTTGCCTTTTGTATATTGTTGTTGTCTGCTCATCATGGTCGTTGCTAAACCTTGGAAAATCATCAACTGTAAAAGGCAGGAAGGCCCCTACATCCAAAACCATAGAAATATCAACTGAAATTTTCCAAGCTCTGTCCGTGCAATTCACTCTCTAGCTCACCCCCGGCAGTATTATTCTGAGATCAGATAACAGTGTCGGGGGTGGTGAGACATTTCCGTTTTCTCGGCCTTTTGCTTTCTCGAACCTATGTAACTCTTGGAGCTCCGTGTCATTTTGGCATGGAGGTGGGTAAACCCCGGTCGAAAAAATAAAAATAATCCAGTCTCTCGTTATTCTTAATATTAGAAGCTACAAGCAGAGGTTGAAACGATGACAGAAGAGACATAGCAATCGAATACAATTGAAGTGCAAATGCAACACAGCGGTATGCTAGACATGCTTGAAATATTACACATGTTCATAACAAAAATATCAGTCAATAATACCAACAAGATGTTCTTTAGTATTTCCCGGAATATTTTGTTCCAAGCAGTGTCGAATAATCAAGGACAAGTACATACAATCCAGATGATCCTAAAATCTCGCACTAACGAAAGGGCTAATTAAAACTCCGTTATTTGCCTGTGCTTAGATATGCATCAATCCAGCCCAAAATAACACAGTATCAGTCAAGGAACTGAACCCAGCAAGATGTTCTTTAGTATTCCCAGAACATTGTGTCCCTAGCAGTGTCGCATAATCAAAGGACAGGTTTTTATAATTCGGATGACCCTAAAATCTCGCACTAACGGAAGAACTAAAAATCCTAATGTCCCTGCGAGTATTCATCTGCGTTGCGATATGCATGGATCCAGCCCAAAACAAGTCAATAAGGAGCAAGTGGGACGTTGTACCTTGATTCTCATCCACGTCGTCTTCCTCCTCGCTGAGCTTCCAGTCGTCGTCGACGGCGGTGGACGAGTCGTCCCCGTCGCTCAGATAAGCTTCAGGGGAAGCGGGCCTCTTCTTGCCGCGGCCAGGGGAAAGGACTACCGCTGATTCGTCTCCGCCGACTTCAATCTCCATCGCGCGTCACTCCGCCGGAGACGAAAGGGTTGGACTTGGGTTAGGGTTAGGGTTCGGGCTCGAGAGGCGGCAGGATTTGAGGGAATCCAGGAGCAGCTGCAGCGAAACGGCGGTGGAGGCGGCCGAAGGCTGCTGGATGACGGCGGCGGCGGCAAGGCAGGCGATCCTGCGCGCCGGTGGTGCGGGTGCGAGTACGAGGCTCAAGGGGCTTGTTTTTTCTTTGAGTAAAATGCACGTGTAGCCATCGTACTTGTCTCATTTCGATTTGGCTATTGTACTCACAAAATTACAAATCGCGGTCATTAAGATAGTTCATATGTGTCGATACGATCCATTACATTCGCAACTCTTTGTATTTTGATGACGCGACGTACATACATCCATGACTTACCTTAAACGTGGCATTCCAAACGTCAAGCTTGGAATTTCTAACTCACCCTACGTAACCTCTTTTATTCTTTTTTTTTTGTATTTGTGTCCCTTCGATGCTTTTATTTCTTTTGAAAAGAGGCACATCAAAATGAATTCTGACCGACGGTGGTGCCGTCAGATGAAAACGACAAAGGGAGGGCGATTATCGAGGGCGGGTCAGCGGCGAGGGTCTATTCCATTATCCCAGGCACGAGCTCGGTCGTAGAGGCCGCCGCTGCTTCTATTCTAGTTCTGGAACAGGTGATGTGATATTTTGAACTTTTAGCACTCATACACGGTGTGATCATACATTTTTTTTTGTAATGAATCATGCAGAGGTTTTTTTTTATCTCAAATCAAATCAAGCTCAAATGTGCACCCCACACTGACAAGTCACAGTACTTCGCAAAAATACAAAGGGTTTCACGAACTAGACCATGCATGGGATTTACGGCTATCGAAGGACACAAAAAGCTTTGTTTTCAGCTTAAGATTTCTCCGACCCCTATGATAATGTACGAGAATCAACTGAACTCCCCAAAAAAAAAAAACTTCATCCCCTATTTGATGCGAGGTGATCCGGACGTTGAGCCGGACGTTGAGCCGGTGGAGCCAAACGGAGTGCAGGACCATACGGAAGGCGTCGTACCGCCACGGCAGGCCGCCGTGGACCATGAAGTGGCGGTGCCCGGCGGTGCATCCGGATGTACTCTATCTGTTTTAAAATATAATTAAAATAATTTTAACATTTAAAATTTTTGTCAAAATATAAGTAGTTCTCGATTTTCAAGGCAGCTTTTCTACTTCCCAGTGTATCGTTTTCTGTGCTTATCTCTATCTCTCTCTTCTTCACTGCTCATTGTTTTATGTGCCTGTCACTTTTTTTTCCTCTTCTTAGTTACTGTGTCCAAACCTAAAACTGCATATAATATGAAACAGAGGGAGTACTGGAGAGCACCTCCTCGACATTCATGCAAGCAGGGGCTTTAAGATTTCTCACATAAATACATTTTCCTGTTTTGGCCACAGACCTGGATATTTGTTCTAAGTACAACATCGTCAATACATTTTTCCAGTGCAGCACAATAATGAACAATCCACCACCATTATATTAGCAAACAAAAAAGCACATTTCAGAGACTTAATTTTGGTAAAACTGGTGCAGCACCGTTGAGCTAATTGTTGACCATATATTACTTTCACTTCTAGATATAGACTTGCACGACTTAAGTTATCACTAACCATCATGCAAATATTTAGAAAGTGCTAAAAAATAGCTTGGATTAATAAACCAAGAATATAGAAACTGAAATTAACACTTTCGATTAGAAATACCCATGATGTTACAATGAGAAACCTATCACGCTAAGGAGTAAACCAACAATTTAAAAATGTAGGAAAATAGTTTACCATCAGATACACAAACAGGGAAAGTTCACACAAAGGACCGCTTTCCATATGATCTTCTACCCTCCATCCTTTGCTGTCATCAGAAGTTCCACTATCCCTACACTCGTCGATCGTAGACCGCTTTCCATATGATCTTCACAGAAATTGCTGCGAAATCACCAAGCTCCACTTCTTCATCCACTATTCCATGGTAACAAGCATCAAATCTTTGCTTCCACTCTTCACAAGAGGACTTCTGAGAAAAATCGGTATCTACTGACGACCCTTCAATACGAAGATCAAGGTGGCTAAATTTAACCACTGCTACCACTGAACTCAATTTACGACCAGCTTCTGCAAAACCTTGAAACAGGCAGATCACATTGTTGAAGCCACTGGTCTTGGCATATAATTTGAGATTAAGGCCACATGCAGGAGCACGGACAATCTCAACAGCAACTGTTGCTTGGACAGCGATGTTCAGCACCGCAAACGTCACATCCAATCCACACTTCTCTCCATAGAAACGGCCAGTTTCAACAAAAGATTCTGTCCCAAAAATGTTGTCGATTTCGGTACATCCTTCAATCAAAATGTCATCCTTGGGCTCTTCTTGTCTGCCTTCAGTCCGAATAAAGAGTTTGAATTCAAACAATGCGTAGCTATTGATGCAAATACCTCTAGCAGGGCTAGTCAGCGATAAACGTGCCATTCCCTGCAGGTAGAAGCCGAAGTTAATGCAGCATATTTTTAAGCTGTTGATGATATTAACTAGAAAGTGATCAAAATTCACAAAAGTGCAGTAATACAACATGAAAAAAAATGGTATGTAGATAGATGCACCACGAATTGATAAAAGGTATCAATACCTCAAAAACAGGTCCTACATAGAGGCTTGTCAAAGCAAAGCAGATTTGGCATGGCACTTTTAGAGTGACAAATATGCATACATATAAATACCCACAGATTGCAAATGAAATTACCGTCTTTGGGTTTACAGACACAGCTTCGTAACTGTCAGCGTCACGTTTGTACACATAGTTGCGCAAAGGTTCTATCTTATCCCGGACCGCAAAAAATCCAAAGATCCGGGCATGTCCAGGCTGGGCATGGCGATACCCAGCGATTTTCAAGTCAATGACCTGCAGCAAGTCCGTAGGATTGCACTTACAACCATTTGAGCAATCAAAGGACGCAGCATTGTCGACACTGACTGGAAAAGTCAACAAATGAATCATGAAAAAATGTGAAGTTTTTCAATATAGTAATAGATGACGATGTGGTATCAGGCAGCATAACAAAAGTAATTAACTATAACGACACGTACTTTCAGATTCATCGTAGAGTCGATACTGCGAACCAAACCAATGACTGCGGCCTTCCATGACAGGATCATTTAATAGAGGGAAAAGACTGAGTGGTGAAGGGCCTCGGCGACGAAGATCTTGCATTTTGTATATTGTTGTTGTCTGCTCATAATGGTCGTTGCTCAACCTCGGAAAATCGTCAACTGTATAGGGCCGGCAGGTCCCTACATCCAAAACCATTGAAATAATCAAACCAACTGAAAATCTTCATAGTTCTTGATTTTAATACCATCACTGTCATCAGTTGAAGCTAAACTTAGACGTTTAGATGTTGACAGGAGAATCATAGCAACACGGAAACCTAGAGAGTCAGCATTCCCTGACAGTATTGTGGCCAGGACATGCACGAAAGATTACACATGCCTTTTCATTCCTTGTGCTACAAAGCTGTCACTCGTCGTACCAGCAAGACGTTCTCACCAGATCATTCAGCGAGTCGTTGTTCCTAGCAGTGTCACCCAACCGGGTTTGGCAGAGACATTTTCCGTGCCGTGTTTCAGTACGGATTGAATCTAGCGCACAGCAAAGCGGGAAAAGAAACTACACGCAAGGCGAGAAATTTTCTGAAGGAACAGAAGTACTAAATTCATGCACTATCCGATCCGTGAGAAAGAATGAAAATTGAGTCACGAGGGGTTGTACACCTGTAGTGCCGTCATCGTCCACCTCCTCGCTGCTGTTGATCTCCCACCCGTCGTCGTCGCTGGTGGTAGACATGGACGATTCCTCCGCGTCTTCGCTGGCAGGATTTTCCGTGGGAAGCGGCCTCTTCTTGCCACGCCCGCTGATAGGAGCCTCCGCCGGTTCGTCGATTTCCATTGTGCGCGATTTTTTTTTTCCGGGCGCCGCCGGTTCGTCGATCTCCCGGAAAGAAGGAGATGGAATAGTGTGCGGGGGCGGCGGCGACCGGCGAGGCAGCGGTCGAAGCAGCCGGGGAGGCGTGCGGGAGTTGGGTGGGCCGTGGGCCTTGGGCACCGCGAGAGGCAGGACAGATTGGATTGCTGCAGGCCCAACCGTGTTGAGAATCTTACAGGGGGGACACAGAGACTTTATCGCCTCAAAAAAAAAACATAGAGACTTTTATCACAAACTAAATCAAATCATCTGATTCCAAGCTCAATATGCATCGGTACACTGACTGACAGCCTGTTCGGATGGCCTTAAATGGCTGGGCTGGTCACTGTGCCGGCTGGGGCTGGTGACCGTTGCCTCTCACGGATCACGTCATGCCACAAACTGCTACGGGACTATGACAAACTGCATATCATTTCCCTTCCAAACTCCAGCGTCAAGATTTCTCCAACTCCTATCAAAATGTACACGGACGCTCCAAGAATCATAGCAAGGTTACTATCACAAAACCAAATCTTGAACCCACGCTCAATATGAACTTACCACTGCACTGACAAGTCACAAAACTAGACTATGTATGGGATTACGACGAATATCACAAAATTAAAGCCCTTGTTTCCAGCTTCAAGATTCCTCCAACCCCTATGCAAATGTACAAAAATTCTTTATCCCCTAGCTACTGCTGCGCGGTGATCCGGACGGCGATCCGGACGTTGAGCCGTCGGAGCCAGACGGAGTGCAGTATCATGTGGAACGCGTCGTACCGCCGCGGCGGCCCGCCGTGGACCATGAAGTGCCGCCGGACGGCGCGCACCCGGCGCTGCATCCGTATGTACTGCCGCGGCGAGACGGCGGCGAGCACCTCCCTGAGCCTGGGCACGTCGGCGACGCGGAGGCGCAGGGAGAAGGCGTCCCAGTTGAGCACGTCGGCGAACGGCAGCGCGTAGTCGCCGTCGTCGACGACGACGGGCACGCACTCGAGGTAGATGGCCTCGGCGAGCCGCGGGCTGGCCACCTCGTACCCGCCGGGGCACAGGCAGAACCGGCTGCGCCGCATCTGCTCCGTGTAGGAGACGCCACGTGGCAGGTACTCGCTCACCTGCACGTCCGGGTGCTCCTCCGTGCGGCCCTTCCAGTGCTCGAACAGCACGGGCCGGACGGGCCCGTGGTTGCCGTCGGCGAAGAAGGCCAGGATGGGCCGGTGCGACGCCGACGGGCCGCCCACCTGCCGGTCCACCGCGTCCGTGCGGAGGTTGATCTCCGGCAGGGAGACGTCCTTGCTCGGGTTGAACCCTTCCGACTTGTTCGCGTTGCACAGCACCCGGATCGAGTTGGAGAACAGATGCTCGTTCCCCGACGACACATAAGGCCCCTGATGATGATGATCGAGTATATATATAATGTGTGCAGCAGACAAGACATGCGAATTAAATTTTCTGCTAATTAATTACCCACCCAGTCGTGGCAGGAGAGCATGAAGTGATCGGCGCCGAGGCTGCGGTTCCAGTAGGGGTACTTGCCCGACAGCACGCCGATGTAGTCGGAGATGGTTCGCTTGATCGGGCCCATGTCGTGCGAGTCGGGCTCGTAGATCGTCTTCACCATCTTGACGACGCTGAAGGGCAGGAAGAAGATGTGGGCCAGGTCCGGGTCCCGGGTCCGCATCCGGGTGTCCATCTCCATGTTGTAGATGAACCGGCCCTCCGTCGAGTAGATGCTGCGGCACGGACCGTCGTGGAACACCGGCGGCTCGCCTTCCTCGTACACGTACACCTTCAGCACCTTCTCCATCTCCAGGTAGCTCCTGCAGGTGAGCCACAAACAGAGTTCAGAAATTCAGTGTCGCCAATGTCACGCCTCCATGGAGCTTGTCAATGCAAATATGTATGCTTCAACAGGAATTGCTGTCCGTACCTGTGAAATGCGTAAGCATTCCGGTATATTGGTCCGACTGGCACGTAATCTTTGTCGACCAACGGAGGCCGGTTGTCCCTGTTTTGGATGGCTTCCATTATTGCTGACCGAGCTTTCGCCAGACCGCGTTCAAGTCGCTCCAATTTCACATCCCTCCACCTCTGCATTTGCGGTATGATTTGAACAGCATCATCTTCATTCTCCTGTCATGCCAAATTGGGTCTTAGTAACACACACGTTGTAAAAGGATGCTCGATAGTAAAAATCTCCAATTCTAAGCTTAAAAATTTGAACCATGTATTTCCTTGGTCTGAATAGGTTGGGTTCCAAAATTTCTCTGCAAGTTCTGAACTACATGTAAACAGAACGCTTCTAAATTATTATTTTTCTTCTCGGCCCATACGCCCTGAAAGCTTTTGCAAATGTTAAATTCTTGGTGTTAAGTAGTACTGTTGCAACATCTGAAGTCTGCATCCGGTGTTGCAAAATGCAAGTGCACATATTCATGGTTTGGGAAAACTTTTGCCAGACACCAACAATCCAACAGCTAACTTTCACAAATTGGGAAGGACATTTGCTAATTTTAGACCAAAGGCCCTTGCTCTTCATTATAAAGCACCAAAACAAGTTTTGCTGGGGATACCAGCTTACAAGGGTAGCATAGCAATGAGTTTCGTCTGTGAAACAAAACTTAAAGTCTAATTCCTATCACTATTACGGCCAGCAAGCACTATTTTTGAGCCTCTACATGAGGACTCGGCATCATATTTCACCAGGTTTGAAAGCTTGATTACACCAAAAGATACAAGACAACCGATTAATGGCACGCACCCACCCAACAGACAGATGCCCATCCTGACAAAGTGACAAGGAATAGATTACACAAAATTGAGTCCAGTATTCATTATCCGATTAATTGACAAGCTCAGGCAAGTCTGTTTTCCTGGGTCCCCATGCTGATTTGCAAGTGCAGGATGATCCAAGAATTTAGTACACACACGTCAATTCGATGAAAGTGACGAATATGTCCTTGCTTGATCCTTAAACTTGTCGCCTTAGTATTTATTTCTAGGACACACAGGGGAACTACGTGTCCTTATTAGGTTGGGGGATTTTGATCGTTGATATAAAATCTCACTAGGCTTAATCTCACTGTTCGATCAAGATAAACGTGGTGGCATCATAGGATTTGTGTCAGAAAAATCTACTCATCAGTTTCCACCCGTGGACTAGGCAACACAAAAAGGTAGTAGTAACAAGAAGTACGATGCTCTGCTCCTCTGCTACCAAAAGGTGGCATCATGAGAGTGCTAGATGTGCAGGAAAATCCACATGTAAAACTCAACATGGAAAAGTTTCGCTTACATTTACTGGGGAATCTAAATGTAAAACTTGTAATGATCCAATCCAAGACTTGTAATAATACAAAAATACTCCTACTAGGACAGGTACAATGGTGCCTGTCACTTGCCTGTCACTAATCAACTTAACAAAATGATTCGTCAAAATCTCGCAAGCCAAAATAAAAAGAGAGAGGAGGGATATGCATACGCCTCCATATCAGGGAGACAATATATCCAATAAACTAATCAGAAAGCAAACAAAACACAAATAAGAACAAAAATGAGAGTGCTAGATGTGCCGGAAAATCCACATTTAAAACTCAGCGTGGAAAAGGGTTTCACTTACATTGCTGGGGAATCTAAACGTAAAACTTGTACTACAAAAATATTCCTAATAGTTTCGGAATTATGAACTAGAAAATAATTCATCAAAGCCCTCTCCAAGCGAAAAAACAGAGAGAGATGCCTCAGTCAGAGAGACAACATCTCCTCCAATAAACTAATCAGAAGCGACAAAAGAAATAACAGAAGAACAAAAATCACCGTTACCTTAGCTTGTTCCGGGCCTGGTGCCGGTGCCGGCGCCTGGGCTGCCGCCGCCGTTATGATGGAGACCTCAGGCACACCATGGCCAGAGCTCGAGTTGACCATGGGCCGCAGGGATGGAAAACGTCCCCACACCCACACCCAAAACGCGGGCGTCACCATCCGCCACTCCAGAATCGATCAGTCACAACCTCGAAATTCGATGCGGGGGTGGATTGGCTTACCGGGTTGGTGACGTCGACGTGCTCGTCGGCGCGCGACTCGACGAACTCGCCGCCGATGAGGAGGCGCACCTTGGGCTGCAGGGGAAACGAGGCCGCGCGGTCAGTGGGTGACAGACAGGGGCGAGGCGGCGAGACCAGATAGATTGGGGCCGGGACGAGGACGACGCGGGGCACGTACCGGGGTTGAGGCGGGGCCGTCGGAGAGCCACGCGGCGGATGCGGCGGCGGCGGTGGAGAACGGCGCGGCGGCCATCGGGGACCGGCGGAGGCCGGAGGCTGCACGGGGGGGAGTGGTCAGGGAACGCGCGACAGCAGAAGGATAGAGGGATGCGGCGAGGGGGAGGCGGTACCTGAACGGAAGAGCGCGGCGCGCAGCATCGGGCGGACGGTCGGTGCGCCGGCGGCGGTCGGGCTTCGGATTGGTGCGGCGGGGAGGAAGGGCGGGCGAGATGGTGGAGTGGCGGAGTGGGTGGCTTGCTGATTGGTGTCGTATTTGTAAATTTTGTATCGGCGGCGGCCGCGCGGGCCCACTGGTCAGAGAGAGTCGTGTTCGCTCGGCGCGCGTGACGACTGACGGCGGCTAGTGGGATGCGACTCAGCAGTGCGTCACGCGATGCGCCGCCGGGCCTATCCAACCGATCCGGCACAAACCCAAACGCCAGCTGACGTGGCCAGCGCAACCGGAGATTCACCGGATACTACTGTTACTTCTGACCGTGTGTGTGTGTGTGTTTTCTTCACGATCAGGAGGGGAGATTGGTACGACGTGCTGTCGCCGTTCATCATTCCTCGTCCATCTCAAGGTCATAGTACTTTCACAGCTTGAGCACAATCAAGTTGACACCGAAACTGAGTCCAAGCTACAAGTACTTCTTTATAGCCCGGCCCTCGCGTCGCTCCTAGGCCAACACGGGCGGCAACTCAGCTCCCGGCGTGCCGACTACCGGGAAAAGGCTCGCACAACTACGAACAAGGTGATGGGTGGGGCTTTTCCCTCGATTTGATGCAAGGGGTTGTATGGATCTTGCATGAAAGCCATGGAGAAGCAAATCGAAGAATACTATCCGTCACATGTGTGCGGCGTATCCTTGTTGTCTCCGCAATTGCACTCTTCTTAGCCGCCGCATGCCCATGATCGGTTCCTCACGAGGTGTTCAGCCCCATGCCCTGCCACGATCGTTGCGCTTGACCCCCAGGAGGTGGCGTGATGACAATGGTTGCCAGAATTGAGGTGGCGGCAGCCAACAATTGCATCAAATGGTACACACGGCTTTCTTCAGGTCGGTGGCTTGATGACAATGGTTGCCAGAGTTGAGAATGAGATGGCAACAGGCAGCCACTGCGTCAAACGACGCACGCGACCGTCTTCAATCCTCTTGTTTCCTTAAGATCTAAAGCCCTTTGGGAATGGTCTGCCAGGTGTTATGGTATTGATCAAGTCGTTGCAGTCGTCAATGTTTGGCCAACTCGCTCTAGTTTCTAGTTTATAAAGTTCCTCGCTCAGCCCATTTAGCCGTATAAAATCACGTAAAAAAATGGTTAATCGCTCTAGGTTCTAGTTTATAAAGTTTGGACAATGACCTTTTAATTCATTTTTACTACTATCCAAATAAAAATAAAAATACAGGGGAGGCGAATATGCAATCGCCAATCCGAAAATTCGCAAAGTGTCACCGCTCCTGCACCAGCAACCAATTTCGTTCATATATATTCAAACGAAAAGCTCTAGAGAATGACATGACTTTTTTTTTTCATTTGGAAGCATTGGAAATATGGAGTCCTTTCCCTTCAGAAAATTGAAATGGTGCGCGAGTCTTCAAGCGGATCGTGTCAGGAAGAATTGAATTGGCCCTCATCTGGCTCCATGTCTAAACCCACGAATCCCGTCGGTCACATCTTGTCCCGCGCACGCCGAGCGAGCGTGAGAGGGAGACGTGACGTCACATGCAGCCTGCAAGCTCGCCCCTCTTGCTCTTGCGTGTAGCTGCTACAGTTGCTAGGAAACCAGCGCCTATCGTTAGAGTAGAGCAGATACTACTCCTTGCGACGCTATCAATGAGACCGAGTAACATTTGGAGCACAGGTGAACCTGGTTGTTGGGTTGTTATTACAATGCAACGTTGCCGTTTTGCCGACTATCATTAGTAAAACATGATCAGTGATATCGTTGTTTCAAGGCATTCATGCCAAGGTAGAATAAGACTGTAGGTGAACCTGATTGTTGGGTTGTTCTTACAATGCTACGTTGCCGTTTTGCCGACTATCATGAGTAGAACATGATCAGTGATCGTTGTTTCAAGGCATTCATGGCAAGGTAGAATAAGATTGTACTACTAGCTTTATTCAAGGAAAAGACATTCATCTCCTAGTTGTATGCTTGCAATCGTGTGGCTAATTAATGATCTAGCACATGTTTTCATCCATAAGATTACAACCTAAGTCACAAATTTTCACTTCAACAGGGCAGACCTAACAAATTAGTCCCGAATTTCCATTTGAAAGGAATAAAGTAAAAACAATGGTATATACACAACACAGAAAAATGCAAAATCTTTCAAGGACTTCAACTCTTTTCTCCCTCAAACAATTTGCATTATGAAAGAAAGTGCCTCTATTACCGTAGGTTATCCATGTCAACTACTACTAGCTATAATTCAGATTGTGTTTAATCCATGTCTAGACAAGGTCTCCCCATAATATGCCCTTGTGCGTCAAAACGGATGGAGGCTTGGGTGGAAACCAAGACGGAGCTCCCACTTCGTCCCACTTTCTCATTGGTTGGGCTTTTACATTGGCAGTGCCATCCCGTGAGTACTACTCCATCTACTGCGTACATGACGTCAGGACAGTAAAATCAAACGAAACTACTCCATTTAATCGTTGGTTGGGCTTGTGTTCGTAGTACTAGCCGGAGTAGTATTGCTACTAGTAAATTTCATGATCATGTATCTCAGTTGTGATTTTTTCTACTCAAAAAAAAAGTTGTGAAATTTTTTTTTGTTGTTCAAAATGGCTGCAATCCATGGAGCATAGTACCAGTTGTGGGAAATGTTTGAAGGACCGACCAACCAGGTTGTATCTTGTGGGACCCACTGAACGAGGTACGTAACCCCCTCCTTTTTGCTTTCGCTTCGAACGCTTGGCTGTATCCTCGCAGAGAGCGCGCGCTCCCTCTCTCTCTCTCTCTCTCTCTCTCTCTCTCTGCCATGGAAACGAGCGCCACCTCCCCGCCCAGGTAAGCGGGACCCACCGCCGAGGGCACGGAGACGCAGCACGCGAGCAAGGCCGCAGCCGCTGGGTTACGGAAAGGAACGGGGGGATCGATCCATTGCGACCAGAACACCAAACGCGCGGGCGGCGGCACTGCGACCTGCGCAGCACGAGGGTTTTGGGTTCCTCTCGACTCCCTCGTCCATGGCCGCCGCCGCCCCCGAGGCGCCGCGCGCGACGACGACCAGGCCGCGCGCCGCTTAGGAGCAGAACGCGGACGTACGGGCGGCCGGCTTCGTCACCGGCAAGCCGACGGGGTCGCTCGAGGAAGAGGGCGCAGCGACCTTCATCTCCATTGGACCTTCTCCCGGTCTCTCTCTTCCCCACACTCCGGCGCCGCCTCGGATTCCTCACCGGCCCGGGCGCGCGCGGTATCCCCGGCTAGAGAGGACGATCTCCCCGCAGGTTTGGTTCTTCGCCTCACCATGCTCGCGAGATTCATTCTGTCGCGCACCAAACCGCCCGATTCACCTCGCGAGATTTTAATTGAACACACGGGCCTACTATTAATGCCACTTCTGTTTGTGGAATCGTGCGTCCAGCAAAATATCGTTCTCAGATGTGTGCATATTTGATTGTGCACGTGGTTCCGGAAATTGTGCTGCTTTTGTTTGCGGAACAGTGATAGAATTTGCACTCCTTCAACTGCTACATCTAGTTCGCACTGTGTGAAGATAGTTCCTAATAGGGGCGTGGCGCGGCACATCATTTCCTAGATTAGTATATGCCTGTATCTGTAAATGCTGCTACCAACCAAGCGAAGAGCCCGTGTCATAGCATAATTCGTTTGAAATGAAGACGCACTGCATGCCGCACAGCTCAATAATCGTTTCAGTGGTACTTCTGTTTGTGGAATAGTGCTACTTCTGTTTGTGGAATTGTGCATATTTGTCACCGTTTATTTGTGCACATGGTTCCAGAAGTTGCAACAGTGATCGTATTTGCACTCCAACTGCTAGATCGAGTTCGCACTGTGCGAAGAGTACTAGTACTTTTTCACTAGCCCGTGTCATAGATGATTCGTTTGAAATGAAGACGCACTGCATACCACACAACTCAATAATCGTTTCAGTGTATGTACTGTATGTGCAATCGTTCCATTAAAAAAAATGCTATTTGCAATCAGTTTCACCACATACACAGGCATTATGATCAATTGGGCATTTTTCTTTGAATTCTTAAGCTTCAAAAATGGCTAAATCGCTTATTTGGTAGTCAGCTCACTACAGGCAGTGGTGATCTTGACACTAGTAGAAAATAGATGAAGCGATTTAATTTGAATCCAATTGATTGTACTTTTATACAACTACAGGCATGCGCATAACGACATAAGTATTTTGTAAAACCATAAGGTTTGCTGCAATTGTCAACATTATGATTTATACCATCTTTTTTTGCCACAAAAATTCAGATTGAGGTTTAGTTTCGGATGAACATACTGTTATTAGTCTTTTTCCCGTGTTAACATAGTCAAAAGTTTATTGTTCGGTTTGCAACAGTTTACAAATACTCGATTCTAAACTCTTTTTTTTTTTTTTTTTCCGAACAAATGAGCAGGAGCACTCTACTCCATAGCTAAACTAACGAGGAAGAAGATACTACTCCAGAGTCCAGACATGGCACCAAAAGCTGTCACACCCGTCCTCGATGTAAGTGTACTACTCTACCAAAAGTGAGAATTTGCGTTTATTATAAGCTTGCACCTGTGCTTTTATATATCATTGTGTTCTTGGATATTTTCAATACAAAATGCCCCTCTAGCTGTCACTGTATGTTACTCCTTACTGGTATTTTTGTTTGAAAATTAATGAATGCACTCTTGGATATTTTAAATGTTGAGATAGCTTACGTTGATCAGTTTTATACTCAAGTTTTTATGAATTATATAGGTTCTGATATGTGATGGCTTGATCAGTGATTGTACTTCTAGATATATGCAGCGCTAGGCTCCTGATTTGTGATGGAATGTCATATAGAGTAGATGGTTAAATAGTAGTAGGTGTCAAAAATAATCTATTCACAGTCAATTTAATGCTTTGGTCTGTAGTTTTAAAATATTTTCATTACTATGCGTATAGGATATACCTGAACCGACAACAACATTTGATGTGAGCGATCATGCTAAACTCGTGAAGAACTACAAGAATTCTAGGAAAGAAATTATAGAAGCCATGCAAAGGGATACAGATGTGAGCTTTACATTTAACATAGATGGAAAGGAAATAAGCGTCCCTGTAACACCTGGCAAGGATCCCACAAGCAATGGAGTATATACCATCAGGATCACTGATGGTGAAACGAACCTGGACTTAGTTGGAGATAAGTATCAGAACTGGTTCAGGGGTATTGTCACTACTAAGGGCGCTAGATTTGAGACTGATGATCCCAATCTCCCAAAGCTAATGAGAGGATCAAGGTCTCTTCATACAGATGGTATGTACCCTGACCTGGTCGGTGGTGAACTGGAAAACGTGAAGGTGGGCTTTCACCCATTTCTTGATGCATTTTACACACTGGCAACACATAAGGGGGGAGACAGCAAAAAAGCGAAGGCTTGCATTTGCAGTTATGGTTATCATGTTTTTCGAAGGCCCCCGACTTCTTCAAGTGTATAAACTGCACAAGGAATTATTGGCTGACATAAATGCTACGAAGCTCCTTGGGGCAGACAACAAGTATTTGATCGGCGACTGGTGTGACAAAAGCAAAACCATCTATAACGAGTCGTCAAGCACAAAGAAGATTGTGATCACAGATGAAACTCGTCAAGCCGTAAAAGAGGCTGCACAAGCTCTTCGGATCATGTGTCGTTCTCAGTGGGATAAGTTGTGTGCAAAGCAAGAAGAGGAAGCGGGCAGCTCAAAGCGAGGACCCGGTGGACGCCACGGAGGATGGCGCGGGCCCGGTGGACTCGACGGCCAGTTGGGAGGGCGCGGACCCGACGGGCCCGGCCGTCGAGGCAGCGGCGGAGGGTTGAAGCAACGGCCCTGCGGCAGCGGCGAGGGTGGAGGCCGAGGTGGCGCGTACAAGCAGCGGGGCGTCAGTGGCGGCTCCCAGGGCCGCGGAGGCGGAGAGGTCGTTGCCCAGGTGGTTCCCGCAGCGGCTTCGATATCGGCGCGTCCGCCTCCGCCTACGGCCGCGGCCTCGTCGAGTTCGGCGCCCGCTCCTCCCCCGGCGGCCTCATCTGCGCTGGTCGTGGCGGATCCATCTCCGCGCGCTCCAACTCCAAGACCCGGAGCGCCCGCGCCAGCGGCTACATCGGGAGCACATGCCCCCGCGGCTGAATCAGAAGCTGAAGCGGCCGCGTACCAGCAGCGGCAGGCCCCGCCGGTGTCGAGCAAGGGGATTGCGGACACGATGAGGAAGAAGGTCGTCATCCGCGCGAAGCACGAAATCGTCCACTATGATGTGAGCCTCCGTTCCTTCCCCTCTCCATCTACTTGTGCACAAGTTTCCATGATTTTCCACAAAATTTTGAGAGTCTGACACGTTTTAATGGTCCATACACATTACCAGGTTTCCATTAATCCTGAACCCAAGGCAAAGAGCACAAACAGGGAGCTGCTTTCGGAGCTTGTGAAGGCCCAGGCTGCGACATCTCTTGGCCGCAAAACTCCTGCTTATGACGGAAGAAACAGCCTGTACACTGCAGGCAAGCTGCCATTCAGATCAATCAACTTCGTGGTGAAATTGGGAAAGGAGCGCAGAGAAATGTAAGAGCCTATTTGTGTTTGTTTTGCACAATGATTATAACTTGTAGTCCCTCGCAAAAAAAAAAAAAAAAAAAAGGTTATAACTTGTAGCTGCTAACTGACTAGCTTTATGCTTCTTGATATGCATTCCTGAAAATCAGTGAGTACAAGATTACAATCCAACACGTGGGAAACACAAATCTGTACCACATGCAAGAGTTTCTCCACGGTTGGCAAAGGAACTCACCACAGGACACAATCGAGGCACTCGATGTTGTCCTGAGGGAGTCACCGTCCCTGAAGTATGATAGCTTTCTTTTCGTTTCTTATCTGCTTCTGCAGTATTGTGATTAGTTTGATTATTTACAATAATGGTTGCTGAATACTCTTCTTTTTGCATTTATGTTACTGTTTCTAGATCCTTCTTCTCCAAACCTTTTGGACGCTCGGACATTGGTGAGGGGCTGGAATGTTGGAGAGGATACTACCAAAGCTTGCGCCCCGCTCAGTTGGGACTCTTATTGAACATTGGTACATAATCTTCTCTCAGATCTGTTTTTGTTAGAATGCCAGTAGAAAATTACATTATATTGGTATTAAAATTCTATTGAGTATCTACATGTTCGGTTTCCTAATTTGTGTGCATGAACATTCGCTAATTGCATACTTGTGTTTATGCCACATGAATATGTGTATGCTTTACCTCTTTAATTTTGGTTGCATGAAAATGCGCCTCTGCATTTCCTTTCACAACCTAATATTGTTTTGATCCCTTTATCATACTTTCTTTTTCAGACATATCCTCAACTGCGTTTTACAAGTCTATCCCCGTGATAGAGTTTGTTCAGAACTTAGTGCAGGGGATAAATGCCAGGCAGCCGATTGCTGACAGGGATCGCCTCAAGGTGCTATATCTATCTATACTGTGCTGTGACGAATAGTCTGCTTAGATTTACTGACTGGTTCATATCTACCTAAAATCTTTTCAGCGCAAGAAAGTACTTCGTGGAGTTCGGGTTGAAACAACATACGGCAAAAGAAGTGTGTACAAGATCACTGGAATTAACTCTGTCCCACTTGCACAACTGAAGTACGGGGTCGTCTCTTATCACTTTGCCTTGTCATTTCTTCTAATACCAACTTACTCGTTAGCATTTTTCGTCTTCAGCTTTTCTCCAAATGAAGATGGCCAGATGACCGTTGTTCAATACTTTGCAAGCCGGTACAAGTACCACTTGCAATACACGGCTTGGACATGCCTGCAATCGGGCAATGATTCTAAGCCTATATACTTACCAATGGAGGTAACATTCGCAATGGTTTCTGCACAACATGAGGTGCACCATTCTGATCCTATGCATTTCAATTGGCTTTAGGTGTGCCAAATTATAGAAGGACAAAAGTACCCCAAGAAGCTTAGTGGTCAACAAGTGACCCAAATACTCAGAGCAACTTGTGAACGCCCCCAGGATAGGGGGAACAGCATCCTTCAGGTATACATCCAGCCCATTAGTTTTGGCACTGCCTTTGAATGTGAACATTTTTATTCATGGCTTCGGGCATTCCATTAGTTTCAAAATCTCATAAAAATTTCTTGTGTTGGGGCCAATAGGTCATGGAAGGTCCTTCAACCCTGAGCCCCTAATAATATAGGAGGATTTGTGGCATGCTGTTAAATGTACTCAACACAAATATTCTTCCCTTAATTACTGCCACCATGCTTTTTTGGATGGTGCCAATTATGCCATAGCCACGTTGAACTGCACAAAACACCATTTCCTCGCTAGGTGTGGCTGAATAGGCCGAGTCACACAGTTTTTTCTGTCTGTAGTGCGGATGAATTTTCTATTTGAACTTTGTGTGATAAACACACCCTTAACTTTGTGTACGATATACATTTTTTTTTAATTTGGTTGTGTTGTTATCCATATATTGTTTCTTTATAGTTCCATTTTCTGTTCTCTTGTGGTCGATTATCTTTTCTGATGTATTGTGCAAAAAGCATCATGAATATTAACAAGCGTTTTGAACTTTGTATAGATAGTTAGCCACAACTATTCAGCTGATAGGCTGGCACAAGTGTTCGGGATCCATGTTGTCAACAAAATGGCCGAAGTGGAAGCACGCATGCTGCCTCCAACTATGGTACCTATTGCTCGACATTCTCAGTCTGATGATATTCTTGATTTGTTTCATTTAAAGCATTCCTGTCTTTTTCTTCAGCTGAAATATCATGAATCTGGAAGGGAGAAAACTTGTGCTCCAAGCTTTGGGCAGTGGAATATGTTCAATAAGGTGATTCCACTGGCTAGTTAAAATTCCAAATTAAGATCTTATTGCAATTTCATTGTCATTTACTTTGAAACAGTGCCAGGAACTGTATAAATTAAGAACGTTGTATTTTGGGTTTCTAATCTACTTATGCATTTTATGTTTGCAGAAAATGGTTAATGGAGGAAACGTTCAGAGATGGACTTGTTTGAACTTTTCGCGGTGGCAAACTGATAAGGCACGCAGGTTATGTGGTGACTTGGCTCAGAAGTGCAATTCCATGGGCATGGTGATTTTATTTCACATAATTGCACGCAGTATTTGAAATCACGAATTGTTTTTGCCACAACCTGCAGAATCTGACATTAATCTTTCAGGTTTTCAATCAAACGCCAGTGACAGAAATTTGTTCAGCTTCTCCCAACCAAATTGAAGCTGCTTTGAGGGATGTTCACATGAGAGCTCCTAATCTCAACTTGCTAATTGTTATTCTTCCAGAAGTTACCGGTCGCTATGGTATGTTCGATATTATTAACCTCCATAGGCCCTTGTTTGTTTTGTGTAACATATATTGTGCGATTCAATATGCAGGAACAATTAAGAGGTTGTGCGAGACTGAACTTGGTATAGTATCTCAATGCATCAATACTACTAAATCCAAGATAAGCAACCAATATTTTGAAAATGTCGCCTTTAAAATCAATGTGAAGGTAAGTTCACTTTGTATCCATGCTCACGATGCCCTTTTGTGGTGTACTTTTGCTGTTCTGGAGATTGATACATACAGTATATTTGTCAATATCAGGTTGGAGGGCGCAATACAGTTCTTGAGGAAGCCGTTCAGAACAACCTAATATTCGATTCTGATACCCCGACTATCATTTTTGGTGCTGATGTTACTCATCCTGCAGCTGGAGAAGACTCCTCAGCTTCTATTGCTGCAGTCAGTTTTCATTCTCTTCATTAGTTACTGTTTTGTTCATATTATGTTGTAACTGAAGTGAAAAATCACTTGATGGTTGATGGCTACTCCATTCGTAATTGATTGATGTTAGAAAAGTAATGGCAAGGGTGCATTATCTTGTTGCAGGTCATGGCCTCCATGGACCTTGAAGTCACAACCTATAAAGCTCTAGTCTCTGCCCAAGCACATAGGCAGGAAATTATACAAGATCTCTTCTGGACCGGTACCGATCCAGAGAAAGGCACGCCAGTAAATGGTGGAATGATACGGTAACTTGCATCCCTTGTTTTCTTGAGAATGGTAAAATGACTGTTTGAAACTGAGACGCTCCATAATTTTTTGCAGGGAGCTACTGGTGTCCTTCCATCAGAAGACTCGCCGAAAGCCTCGAAGGATAATATTCTACAGGTATGTGCTTATAATTTACATTGTTCGTTGCATGTTGCTCCCTCTTGGACCAACCGTTGCTTGATTTTCGGTTATTGTTGCATCTAGGGATGGGGTCAGCGAAGGGAAGTTCAGCCATGTTTTGCCCCATGAAATGGATGCAATTAAGAAGGTGATTCACTTCAGCATGTTTCGTGCCAATCTACCAACTTATATATATATATATATATATAGGGAAAATCCATTTTACTCCCGGGTGTAGTTACTCCCACTTCTAAAAAACCACCTTGGGTATGTGTACATACCCATTTATCATTTTTAGTATGTACATATAACCAAAATAAGATTTTTCAAAGTGATAACCATGAAAATTTTTTAGTAGAACTCATATTTTTTTGCACCTTGTTATATATCACGTTTCTTGTATTGAAAAAAGAGTATGTCCATATACTTGATATATCCTCGTATAAAAAAAATAGTATGTCCACATACCACTTTTAAAAATCAAGTATATATATAATTTAGCGCGTCGCCCTCCCGCGAGACTGACACGGCGGAGGGAGCCCGGGGGCACCCGCAACCGTAAAAAAATGGAAATCTGGTTCCCGCAACCGTAGAACAATAAGATCGATGTTGTGATCAGGATCGACATCCCGCAACCATAAAAATTTGATGGTCTCACGGCAGTTTCTGTCCACAACCGTACTCTAGTACTTTCTAATTAAGGAACGGGTTTTCCTCGTGTAACTAAGCCATAAAACATTAATTGTTTAATCGATTGGGGTCCTACAGCAGCTCCCCACAGCCGTAGAAACTTTGAAGCTGGTTCCCGCAACCATAAAAGTCTTCAGCTCGAATTTTTTAACAAGGAGCGCGTCGTGTTGCTGGAGTAATAAAGTTTTAATGGTTTCACCTCTGTTTATACAAAGATCAACTTTCCTGCATGTAACAAGTCTTCCTCGTGAACCAAGCCATAAAACTTTGACTATTTAGGTAGTGCAGTTCCTAAGGAACTCACAGCAAATATATTCCTGCAACCTTAAATATTTCCAGCTACCATAAAACTTTTCTCTTGCATCCATAAATTATTTTAGTTCCTTCCTGCAACTGTAATTGTATGTTCCACACTAGCTGCGTGTCTACGAACCATAAAAACTTTATTGTTACAAACATAAAATATTTTATTGCACGAGGACATGTCTTGCAAGTCTGTCTTCGGAGGTCTGGCGGCCCTTGTAGCAAAGATGATACATCTTATACTTTCTTTCTTCTTTTTGTGAAATATAATTCACGCTACTCAAACACATGCTATTGAAAATCATTGATCAAGGCTTGTTGCCGTAAATTTCTATCACAATACTGGAGCCTGCAGAGGCAAACATTGGCACAAAGGATTTTGGCACAGTATAAATGCAATGTGAAAGCAGAACATGATATGATCTCACACAAGAAACATAATTTTTTGACTGTTCATAGGTTGTCTTCTAACCACACATTCATTATTATTCTGAAAAAAATGAAAAAAGGAAATCATGTGACGTCCTAGGGACGAATCCAAGCCTGCAGAAGCACAAGCTTTACTCGGTATCCTCTAGATTGATTTAGAAACAAGCTCTTGTGGAAGCATTTGGAACAACATTTTAACCATGTCTATTCGATTTGCCGCTGATACTCGCACTTCCTGCACAAATCCAAAACAATGATGATATACAAAACTATAAACTGCAGCTATGAAAAAAGTCAAAACTTTAAAATATTATTACAAAACAGATTAAATCAGATTAAGCACCAAGTGCACACTTGTTTATTGAAAACAGATTAAAGCATATTAATTATTACAAAAATATCAAGAGTGATAAATGCAAAAACTGCCATATGTTCTTGATTACTCAAAGTATTAAATGAAATTTTGTTAGCTCAAAACATCAAATTATGTAAACAAAAAAAATCTGAGAATGAAACATGCACAAGTACATCCTTCTCATAGTGATACATGAAGTAAAATTGATGCATCTATTGCCAGTAGGGGATGGTTGATAAATTGATGCATCGATTGCAGTTAATCTGAATAAAAACTTTTGTGGATGAGTCAATCAATCTCCTATACTCTCAGCAAGAAATAGAACAAAATCCTTTCACTTGGTATTTCAAAATATATGCTATGGTCATGCAACCATCCCACAAATTCCTAGTGTGCTGAGAACAGGGCATGTGACGGGGACATGGCTTGTAATATAACAAAGAGGTCAAATGGAGAGATAATGCCGTCACATGTAGTTGCTTCATTGTCAGCCGTTTGTTTAAATTCACCAATAATTATTTATAAATTAAAAATGGAGTCTTCACTCAGGAAGTATTGCAGTGTGGCATCACTAAAATGTTGTAGTGAAACTATCGACTGAATTATCATGCTGCCTGCATATCTACGCTTGGTTCACTACCACAATGAAGCGTAACCAATTTTTAGAGCTAGCTTTACAACCAATAGTTGGGGAATTGTAAAAAACACAGAAATAAAATTCAGTATGCTGGAATGAAGAAACCGGCTGACAAGTGGCACACACCTCTGCAAAAACAAGGAGACTTAAACTATCACCTGGACTATGGATCTTGGATGCCTCCCGACCTTTGAAATCTCAAAAAGGGCATCTTGGTTAATCCAAATATTGAGAACCAGAAATCTCAACCACTTTTCTTTAATAACCTTCCTTCTCACACATTAACAGCACTGAGATCGAAAACTAAATCCATTTATCCCAAGATGTCAAATTGAAGGGAATCCCAGCATAAAGGAAATAGAGAGATGCTAAGTGCTAACCGGTGTAGTGGAGACATGGAACCCATGAATCAAGCCAACAGACCCACACAATTCACTTCAACACATCCTGCTCTGTCAATGCAAAAATCTATGAATCGAAGGAGCTAGAAAATAAAACTGAATCGTGACATGGACATCAGAGGAGGAATACATGTGCTCACCGCAGGGAAATCCAAAGTAGACGGCCTCGTCGCTTCCTCGCCGATTATACTCCCACGGGGATGAAAGCTGAAAACGAATCGAGCAGCCGGAACTGCTGCGAGGTCACTCCAAAAGAAAATTGCGCGCGGGTATTGGATTTCCTTCTGCCTGTGATCGTTGGTCGCGGCACCGGGCAAGCTGGATGTCGTCCAGCAGTCGTCGTGGTCCGCGCTAGGTCGACGCAGTCCACCTCGGTCGTCGCTGCCTCATGCACCGGGGCCGTGCCTGACTGCCATCGGCACCCCGGCGATCGCTGCCGCCGGATGGCAGGCCGCCGTGACAACCCTCTGTGGTGGTGCTGCGATAACTGTCGCATAATCGAGATCTGAAATTGTATGAGAGAGAGAGATTCCTAATTCACGTTGATGGTCAAGATTTTATTGTCGGGTGTCAAATTTCAATCTTTTATGGCTCTAGGTTGAGATTTCTCCGCACGCGTGGGTCGTTCAATGGGCAGCCAAACTTTAATGGTTGTGGGATTTGTATTACGGTTGATGTAGCTTTTTATTGTTGTGGGATTAGAGCATCTTCAAGAGAGCCCCATAAACCTCCCTCAAATCAAAATATTGGGATTCAATAAAAAAACCCATCTCCAACAGCACCCCAAAACCACCCTTGTTTTTCCATAGCCCCTAAACTCTCCTCATTTGTAGCTACAAACAGGGGAGGAATAGGGGCTCTCATTTCTTCTTTTTTCAATGGAATTAATGCTTTGGTGGCCTCAAATGCTGACATGGCCCAATCAAAAGCATTTTGATCTACTTTTAAGGGGAAACTGTTGGAGGAGGGAAGAAAAATTACCCCTCATAATTTTTTGGTTGCCCCTTAAAACAAGTTTATGGGGCTAATTTTATGGGGGTCTCTTGGAGATGCTCTTATAACTCTAGTTTTATGGTTGCGGGCATTGTCGGATGTGGAAGCTCTGCTGGTTTGTTGAGTGGAGCGGCTGGGGGTGCTAAATAGCTTATTTAGCACCGTACGTGCTAAATAGAGTACCTATATATATACAAGGTTTGCAATTTCGGAAAAACCGGGAAAACCGCAACCGAAAAAACCGGTCCGGTAAACCGGAAAAACCGGACGGTTTACCGTTTTGTTCGAAAACACAGTGTCGGTTTTTGTGAAATACCGGTCGGTTTTGCTAACCGGACCGGACCGGTAAATCCGGTTTTTCCGGTAAACCGGACCGGTTTGTCCGGTTTTGCAAACCTTGTATGTGTATATATATATATAGGAAGCCTCTTTCCTACTCTCGGGTGTAGTTACTCCCACATTTGTATGTCACAATATAAAAGGTATCTGTGCATACTTGAGGTTTTTTAAAAAAATATGTACACATACTTGATTTTTAAAAGTGGTATGTGGACATACTCTTTTTTTTTTATATGAGGATATCTCAAGTATATGGACATACTCCTTTTTCAATGTAGGAAACGTGATATATAACAAGGTGCAAAAAAATATGAGTTCCACTCAAAAAAATTCATGGTTATCACTTTGAAAAATATTATTTTGGGTATGTGTACATACTAAAAATGATAAATGGGTATGTACACATGTGACATATATATATATATATATCTATATATAGGCCAGCGCTATTTGATACCCAGGGTACTGAATACCTTATTCAGTACCTTGACCCAACTTGCGTACCAGCCAGACCAGACGCATGCCCACAGAACCAACCATAGGCCCGTGCACCAGCTCCTGACGTCACCTTGCTAATTTCCCACCATCGCACATAAGGAAAGTAAACACGTCATTGATTGCTAATCATTACAATTTTGGCTAACAGTAGACACCTCTGTTTCCTTCTGTTTTTATACTATAAATTTTGAATCATAGATCCAATTTACAAACCGTTTTAACTGATTGACTAGTGACATTTTTGTGCACAAAACAAGATCCAACATGAACCTTTTATGTGAACAAAATATTTTTATAATTCTGCTACAAGGATTTTATGTTTGAAGTACAAGAATTTTATGAGATTTGGTTCTAGGAGCTCGGAGAACGTATTCATGCACAGGATGCACATCTTAAAACCTACTTCCATGATTGTAAAAATTTCCTAGATAATTGAAATCATAAATAGTGATACAAAATCATAAATTTTAAAGGATGGTAACATAATTTTCAGAATGTTCGAGTCATAAGAATACAATGTTGGAATATAAAACTAGTGATGTGGATCATAAAATGGTACCTGCAACTAATGATTGACTCGTGACCGTAAATCACGGATTTTACATTCATGCAGCTGCTGACTGTAAAAAAATAGGTTGCAGGAGAACTTTTTACTACAGGGTGTGGTCGTGGCCTGAAACTGGTCCAATTTCATAGTTTCACTAAAGAGTTTTTATTGTCACGCGAAATTGAATCTTAGGGGAAACTAGAAAATCTCTTAATTCACATGATATATGCAATGCCATGATAATTAAAAGTAATGATCAATTCACTCAAGTGCAAAATGCTTCAGCAATTTACTTGTGATGTATGGAGCAACATAGTTTTCAACTCTCAAGTCACTTTTAATGACTATGTATTGGTTCATAATCTTTTAAGATGATTTTTCTTGAAGGTAACTGATTTCATATGAACAAGGCCAATGTATGTTTATTGATGGAAAGGTTTCCCGTGATATTCTATTGTGAGGCCCCAAGAAGATTTGCAACTCACCGAATAGGATGGATCATTAAAATACATTTGTTGAGAACACAAGTCATAATTTGTGTCTGCTTAATGCATAAAAAGCAGAGATTTAAAATCTTAAATGTCAAAATGTGCAAGTCACGAAGATGATCCTTATTAAGGCACAAAAGTTAGTGATGTGGAATCATAAAATTAATTATTTCAAGTCATAAAAAATATTTATATCTGATGCATTTCCATAAGGAGACGAATTTGCAACAAGTATCATTTGTCACATATATTGTAGGTATATTTACAGGGGTTATAAACACCTTCCATTCTAATATTTACTAACAATTTTGTGCACAAAACAAGACCCAATAAAACAATTTTTAAAAATGTTAGTCATTACAATTATACTATGAGGATTTTATAATCTGGATACAAGCAGTTTACGACTTGAGATTCCTGTAGCTCGGAGAGACCACTGGTGCAGAGACATACACATGTAAAAACCTACCCTCGTGATTGTAAAAATACCCAACACTCGTAAAATCCAGTGTGGGATAATTTGCTGTCCATTGAGCTTTCATATTCTAGTAGTCTTCAGTGTGCCAACAACTCATGATCATAAAAATCATTTGCGAATTTAAAAAACATACTCATGCATCACATCTGCATTTTATGCTCATAGTTATGAGTCTTTATGACTTGCCATATGATCATAAAAAGTTTGCTTTCTTAGTCATAAAAACCATTTCACGTAGCCATAAATTATTATTAATTTTATATGCACAATCCTTGATAGTAAAAAAGTCCATCTGCGATCATAAAAAGTTAATGGTCACAAGTTGATTTGTAAACACTTGAGGTTTTTACAGACAAAAAGTGAAATAAGTTACTTCAGAAATCATAATATGTGTCATGTTGGGGCATAAAAAACAATGATTTATTATCATAATATTTGGAAAGCTGAGGCGTAAAAACCAATGATTTAGAATCATAAATTTCAAAATGTATAAGTAATGAAGCTGACCATTATCAGGGCATAAAAGCGTGATGCAAAACATAAATTTCATATATTTCAAGTCATAAAATTGCCTAGTTGCATAATAGTATGGCACTATTTACAACTGGTGAATTTCCTGTGCGTCAACATCTCATAAGAACCGTACCTCATACAAACTTCCATGGCATGAACGTCATTTCTACTTCTGTCCCTCATCCAGCAAATAGTTTGTGTTCCATTGGCCCCCCAATCCAAAAAAATAGGGGTATGATCTCTCGGAAAATCAAGAGGAAAATTTGAATCCACATATAGAAAATCGAACATGTGATCAATTTTTTAGTGCAAAAGAACCATGGGGAAGGGAATCAGTTTTATAGTGCAAAAGCAACCAGGGGAAGGAGAAATACGAGGCGGTAGTTACTTCCTAAAATTTTAAGTGCAAAGAACAATCAAGGGGGAAGAGACATTGGCGACAACTCCATGCATCACCAGATCCATGCTGCAGTTTAACAAATAAATCACCACATCAAAAAACAAGCATTGACGGACTAATAGTGTACGCCGTAGTGGATCCTCCTCGCCCTGTTCATCTACACATGAAAAAGGTTGTTCATCTGCATATGGAAAAGGTGAGAAAGACAGAGAAAGAGACGATGGTTCACCTGCCAACGAGAAAGGGAGAAAGAGCGTGCGCGTTAAACGAATGTTGTAAACCGGGAAGAAAATCAGGGTAGCAGACACGCATGCATTTTCCATCTTAGTGAATCCACTAATTAAGGAGCAGCAATTAAGTAATTAAATATCCGCATGAATACACGCATGCACCCGTTGCTAGGATGGTTGGTGCGTGGAAGTTGCTTTGGTGTGGGTGGCTCAGCCGGTTGGCCTGGGTACTGAATAGCTTATTCAGTACCCAGGGTACAGTATAGAGGTTCTATATATATATATATATATATATATATATATATATATATATGAGTGTGCAAAAATGATAAATGGGTATGTACACATGTGACATTTATATATATATATATGTGTGCTCACCGTTCTGTTTTCCTATGTCGAAGGCTTGTGCTTCAATTCAAGAGGGTTATCTACCAAATGTGACATTTGTTATAGTACAAAAGAGGCATCGCACAAGGCTGTTACCTGAGAATCATGGAAGGCGTAATCTGATCGACAGAAGTGGAACCATTCTCCCTGGTTGTCATGACTCACCCTCATCTTCCTGGTTTATGGCCAATGCAAACCTAATGGCTAATGTTGATGTTTTGATTATACAGTGTATATATCGATCCTGACTTGCAACCCTCGAAATTGCAGGAACTGTGGTTTACACTAGCATTTGCCATCCCAGTGAGTTTGATTTCTACCTCTATAGCCATGCTGGAATCAAGGTACCTATCCGACAACTCGGTGCTGCACACACACAAGTTTTCAATATCTGTCAGGCTGTTCACGTATTGACTGATTGTAAATGTGCTTTTTTCAATATCTGTCAGGATGTCTCAAAATATAGAAGGACTAAGTACCCCAAGAAGCTTAGTGGTCAACAGGTGACCCAAATACTGAGAGCAACTTGTGAACGCCCCCAGGAAACTATCCGAAGGTGAGAGTAGTAGAAAGAAGGAAAGTTGCATTCCTCAGTAAATTTTAGCTATGTTTGTCCCCAGGGAGGTCCAATGATGCAAACTTTCCTGTAACATTCAGTCAAGCAGTGGACACATATGACATATCATTTGAGATGTTTGTATAGATTCATTCATACTCATACGTATATGCAAAGACGTGGTGCATGTCTCTGTTATGACAATGACAAGTGTATTTACTGTATGATATGACGATGCCATTTGAAGATGCTCTAACAAACGCAATTTTTAGGAGCGTAGGAGCATGCCATTCGAAGAAAAGTGTATTTAGGAGCGTAGGAGCATGCCATTTGAAGATGCTCTAACAAACGCAATTTTTAGGAGCGTAGGAGCATGCCATTCGAAGAAAATGGTGCGGACAATTTGAGCTAATCTTTGACCCCATTCTACTTCAGCTTCTATTTTGACTTTCACGGTTTGAAGACAGCATTTTGAAGGAAAAAAATAAGAAAGAAATCCACTTACATGTAAAGGGTGTTTAGAAGTTTCATAAACCCAAAGTACCCAACCGCGGAAACTTCTTATAATATAACACCTAACAGTCCAAGCTAATCATACCCATGCTCTGAGATTTCGTCCCTCATTATGTAGCAAGATTTTAAAGCTCTACTCCCTAGTCCCTGGATAACCTTTTTTCAATCAGTGATATTAAATTTTGCAAGAGTGAAGACATCCCTTTTTGCCTCTATTAACAGAAAAGCTGCAATGTCTGGTAGAGGAAAAATAGAGAAAAAGAAATGAATGTTGAGACGTAGTAGTACTTTGCAGCTGCACGCACTCTCCGTACAACGATAACATGTCACGGAAAGGGAAAAATTTTACAAGTTCGGTACACATCACATAGGGAAATAGTTTACCACCACAATACAAATTTAGGGAAATAGTTTAACATCTCGCGACGCATGTAGGGAAATAGTTTACCATCAGATACACACAAAGGGAAAGTTCACACAAAAACTTCATAGAAAATACCCTCCATTCTTCACTGTGATCAGAAGTTCCACTAGCCCCGCCGATCGTAGACCACATTCCATATGATCTTCACAGAGATTGTTGCGAAATCACCAAGTTCCACTTGGTCATCCACTATTCCATGGTAACAAGCATCAAAACTCCCCTCTAACCAAGACGACTTCTGAGAAAAATCGTTACCAGCTGACGACCCTTCAATACGAAGATCAAGGTGGCTACGTCTACACACTGCTACCACTGAACTCAATTTACGATCAGCTTCTGCAACACCTTGAAACAGGCAGATCACATTGTTGAAGCCACTGGTCTTGGCATATAATTTTAGATTAAGGCCACATGCAGGAGCACGGACAACCTCAACAACAACTGTTGCTTGGACAGCGTTGGTCAGCACCGCAAACGTCACATCCAATCCACACTTCTCTCCATACAGACGGCGAGTTTCAACAACAGATTCTGTCCTCAAAATGTTGTTGATTTCGGTACATCCTTCAATCAAAATGTCTTCCTTCGGCCCATCTTCTGTGTCTTCAGTCCGAATACAGAGTTTGAATTCGAACAATGCGTAGCTAATGATGCAAATACCTCTAGCAGGACTAGTCAGCGATAAACGTGCCATTCCCTGCAGGTAGGAGCCGAAGTTAATGCAGCATATTTTTAAGCTGTTGATGATATTAACTAGAAAGTGATCAAAATTCACAAAAGTGCAGTAATACAACATGAAAAAAAGGGTATGTAGATAGATGCAGGCCGAATTGATAAAGGTATCAATACCTCAAAAACAGGTCCTACATAGAGACTTGTCAAAGCAAAGCAGATTTGGCATGGCACTTTCAGAGTGATAAATATGCATAAATGTAAAAAACCCACAGATTGCAAATCAAATTACCGTCTTTCGGTTTACAGACACAGCTTCGTAATTGTCAATGTCACGTCTGTACACATAATTGCGCAAAGGTTCGATCTTATCCCGGACCGCAAAAAATCCAAAGATCCGGGCATTTCCAGGCTGGGTATGGCGATAGCCAGCGATTTTCAAGTCAATGACCTGCAGCAAGTCCATAGGATTGCACTTACAACCATTTGAGCAATCAACGGACGCAGCATTGTCGACACTAACTGAAAAAGTCAATAAACGAATCATGAAAAAAATGTGGAGTTTCTCAATAGTAATAAATGATGATGTGATATCAAATAGTATCACAGAAGGAATTAACTAAAACGACACGTACTTGGAGACTCATCGTGGAGTCGATACTGCCTACCAAAGACATGCCCGTGGCCTTTGATGACCAAATCATTGAATGGAGGGAAAAGACTGAGTGGTGAAGGGCCTCGACGACAAAGATCTTGCATCATTTTGTGTATTTTTGTTGTCTGCTCATCATGGTCGTTGCTAAACCTTGGAAAATCATCAACTGTAAAAGGCAGGAAGGCCCCTACATCCAAAACCATAGAAATATCAACTGAAATTTTCCAAGCTCTGTCCGTGCAATTCACTCTCTAGCTCACCCCCGGCAGTATTATTCTGAGATCAGATAACAGTGTCGGGGGTGGTGAGACGTTTTCGAACCTATGTAACTCTTGGAGCTCCGTGTCGTTTTGGCATGTAGGTGGGTAAACCCCGGTCCAAAAAATAAAAATAATCCATTCTCGCGATTCTTAATATTAGAAGCTACAACAGAGGTTGAAACGATGACGGAAGAGACATAGCAATTGAATACAATTGAAGATCAAATTCAACACAGCAGTATGCTAGACAAGCTTGAAATATTACACATGTTCATAACAAAAACATCAGTCAATAATACCAACAAGATGTTCTCTAGTATTTCCCGGAATATTTTGTTCCAAGCAGTGTCAAATAATCAAGGACACGTCTATATAATCCAGATGATCCTAAAATCTCACACTAACGAAAGGGCTAATTAAAACTCCGTTATTTGCCTGTGCTTAGATATGCATCAATCCAGCCCAAAATAACACAGTATCAGTCAAGGAACTGAACGCAGCAAGATGTTCTTTAGTATTCCCAGAACATTGTGTCCCTAGCAGTGTCGCATAATCAAAGGACAGGTTTTTTATAATTCGGATGACCCTAAAATCTCGCACTAACGGATGACCCTAATGTCCCTGCGAGTATTCATCTGCGTTTCGATATAACCCAAAACAAGTCAAGTAGGAGCAAGGGGGACGTTGTACCTTGATTCTCATCCACGTCGTCTTCCTCCTCGCTGAGCTTCCAGTCGTCGTCGACGGCGGTGGACGAGTCGTCCCCGTCGCTCAGATAAGATTCAGGGGAAGCGGGCCTCTTCTTGCCGCGGCCAGGGGAAAGGACTACCGCTGATTCGTCTCCGCCGGCTTCAATCTCCATCGCGCGTCACTCCGCCGGAGACGAAACGGTTGGACTTGGGTTAGGGTTAAGGTTCGGGCTCGAGAGGCGGCAGGATTCGAGGGAATCCAGGAGCAGCTGCAGCGAAACGGCGGTGGAAGCGGCCGAAGGCTGCTGGATGGCGGCGGCGGCGGCAAGGCAGGCGATCCTGCGCGCCGGTGGTGCGGGTGCGAGTACGAGGCTCAAGGGGCTTGTTTTTTCTTTCTTTCTTCTTTGTTCTTTTTTTATTTTGCTTTGTTCTTTGGCGTGGTCACGTGGAAAGCAGGGAGGAGTGATAGGGCCCATGAGTGGCTGACCGATGGGTCCAAATAGAGTTACATTGGGTCAACCGCGTCAACTCTGCCGAGAACAACCTGAGCAAAGAGCCTCATGGATTGATTGAGAGACTGTAAAGGTGGGACCATAAATATTATTTTTTTTGCAATGAATCATGCAGAGTTTTTTTTTTTTTTATCTCAAATCAACTCAAGCTCAAATGTGCACCTTGACAAGTCACAATACTCCCTTCGTTTTTAATTATACCACGTCGTTGATTTTTTTGTTGAACTTTGACCAATAATATATATATAACTAGCAAAAATGTCTATACTAGTGAAAATGCACGTGCGCCACGCACGTGTCCGCCCAAATGAACTCATTTGGCAGGACTTTTATATACAAAGAAAATAATATGATGTACCGTGGACGTGTAATAAAAAAACACTTCTGACACATCATTACATTTAATTACCAACTCGACATTAACAGGACAATCTCGAGAATCTGATAAATAACGACATTATTTGAATTTAAATACGTCAATTGATTTTGAGACATAAAAGACATGATGTGGCGCATAGTTCTAATTTATTGTCGATAACGATAACGACCATATTTATTAGAGATTCTTCATTTTATTGCACCCTCAAAGCACATTCGTATCTTTCAGGCGGTCACGACCAAACTGACGTGCTTTAGGCGCATTTGTTAGACGCCTTTGAAATCCTACAATTTAAATGAAGAAATAAAAAATCAATGTAAATTCAAGGGTACGTAAAAAAAATGAAATGGACCAGAACACAATGTTTCTATATATACCTCTCACTGCCTCCGCTTCTGGCCTGTCGGGCTCAAAAATATTTTGCTATATCAAGTAGTGACAAGAACACCTGCATTTAAATAATTTGAGGATACGAGAGATAAGTAGGCAATAGTGAAAAAATAATGTGTTCAATTCAAAATATGTGTTCTTTCAACACCTCTTCTTGTATTCATTTGCACATGGAGTACAACAATGGTGTTAAAGTATTGTGCCGCGAGTCGCCATTATTTTGAATTGAGATTAGCAAAGGCCATGGCCAAACATAACCTCACCTGACCTGAAAATAGTTCTGTTTCTCAGCAAAAGATTCATATTCCACTTGCAAATCTAGTGCATGATGAACCTCTGCAAGAATATGCAGAACATCCTGCATTCAACAAAACCTAAATATTTGAATTTAATTATAGAACTTTAATTCAGTGTACCTAGACATGGTGATACTGATAAAAAAGAAATTTAATTATAAAGCATGAAAAATTATTTCCTCCTTAAAACCTGCTAGATCATATTAAAGAAAATTTAAAGCTGATGCAGTGCAATGAAATTGGCGTACGGTGTCGACCTGCTGGGTCCTTGCAATGTACATATTGAGAGCATCCTCTGGGCAGGTTGTTTACAGGAAATAAAGAATGAATACCATATTTTGATGGTTTCAACTTTATTTCTCAATGAAAAAAACCAGGCAAATGTCTGAAACTACAATTGAACAATCAGCCTGCTCGGTCTAACATGCTGTTCCGCAAAGGGAACTAATTAATAGGAAATATTGTTGCTTTCATAAAATAATGTTTATTTACAAAGTAAATGATTAAATATAAGATACATCAATGTAATATGACAATCTTAGTTCCCTCAACAAACAAACATGGCAATCTTGTTATAGTTTCTAATTACTTTTTTCATCTAACAGCTCGGATCATATTTTACTAAGCAACGTATTTTTGCACCTACATCGAAGAAGCTAATTAAGAATTTGCACTATTGACCTTTTGCAAATATTCAGGTGTAAGAGACTGATCAATCCCACAATCTCCAGTTCTTTGCATTTTAATTTTTACCAAATACAAGTTTCACTCATGGTGTCTAGAATAATTTGAATCTAATCAGATCAAGGTGTTTGTTTTTCGGTCCAATACCTTGCGTCACGGATTCAGACCTGAAACCAGCATGCTAGGGAAAGATATCCATGGCCTACTTCGTCACCTCACACTCTTGTGCTTCAACGTTAACCTCAGCACCCAGAAGCAAGTTTGTTGTTGTCTGCTTCCGTTGTGCATCAATTTTACTGACACAAGAGTGTCTTTTCTCAGTCAAACTTCAACAGATACTATAGCATAAAAGTCTCGGATTAGGGACATGAGCTGTATGCTTGTCTACAAATTGATAGACTGAGAAAATATCATAACAAATACCTATATACATGGCTAAAAGTATCTTACTGAGAATGTTCCAGACTGGATCATGTTAGAAGCTGGTTCACCACTTCTATACCAACCACCAGAGATTAATATCCCATTTTATCCACTGAAACCTGAATCAAAATTTTAGAGCTATCAAGGCATCAGAAAAAAATCTGTAAGTTCCAACCTGAATCCATGATTTATTTCGTTGTCCATTTTTATTCCAGACCTCATGTTTGGAGAGCAGAACTCGTGGTACAAGACACAGTTCAGATCAAGGCACTATCAAGAGACCAAAAAAAAAAAAAAGTCATATATGGAAATAAAATTGATCATTGGAAAGCTTCCTTTGCACAACCACGAGCTGTTTTTGCATATGGGTATGATCAAGCTCAACCGCACCATGAGCAGAGGCTCTCTGGCCTGAGGCAGTACTGCGGTGATCTTGGCATTTACTGCCACTGAGAACAAGCGCAGGGTAGTGATGTGCGAGGTGGGGAAAAAGAGAGGAAGCGCCTGTTCTAGAGCGATGTGAGAGAGGCAGCGCCATGGAGACAGAGATCTTGAACCATGGTGAACTGTGGTGCCCTTGGAGCGGCAGCGATCTGCAGACACCCGTTGCGCCATCGGGGAAAACAGAAACACAACAGAGCGGAAGAAAATCAACGGAATTGAAAGCCTAAATCTCTCGCATTTACTACAAGCATCGTACCTTTCCATAGGACGAATCTTCTCTCTTCCTTCCGAGGTCACCATGCAGGATGACGGAGCGGAACCCGGTGGCGGCGTCGACGAGCGATGGGCGCGGATCGGAGGCGGCACGGCCAGGCGCCGCGAGGGGTTTACGCCGTCGCTCAGATTACAAATCGCCAGATACCGTGCCCAATTCGTTGATCAGCTGATACAAACACAAAACGCAATCTGACTCAGAATCAAATTGGGGCAGTGCAGGTTATCAAATCGGATCACGCGTATACTGCATGAACGATGAATCAAATCTCACCTGAAAAGAGATGGGCGCCGCGCCGCCACTGCCGACTCCAACTTCGATCAGGCGTAAGTCTCGATGCCAAATCCAAACAAATCCAAGCAAAGACGACGGCGAGGGCGACACGTCCCCGTCGCCGACGTGCTCCACACCAGCTCCGGCACCGACCCTGCGACGCGCCCGCCATCGCTCCTGACCTCGACGACTCGAAAAGTTTCAAAGGTTTCCCTGTCGTGAAGGAAACTTCCTGATCTGCACGGGAAACTTCCTAATCTGCACGGGATGGAATTATGGCAATTATTCAAATTAGACGTATAAAGGGACAATAATAATTCTGAGTGTAAGAATAGAAGGTGGGATTTGAATTGCGGGTAGCAAAACCATCGGTAACAAAAAATTGACGATTGTCATCGCAAATGAACTGGCGAGGACACTTTGTCCATGTCCAATGTCCTCATTTTGTGGGTCCGGACCCAGCATGGCAGGATGGGATGGTAGATTTTAAAGATGACTTTTAGATCAACGGTGGATATACAAGCGGGTTAGAATGTGGCAGGTCAAAAATATTTTTCTCTAAACTGGTTCTTTAAGGGTTTAGATTAGAATTGCCACGGGCTGAACGAATAAATTTTATTTAATTACCTTTTGTTTTTTTGATTCATATTATTTTGAACATCATTTTTTTCAAAAAGGCAGTTGTTTTCCTGGTTGACCCTTTTTGTAGCTTTATATTTTTGTTACCTTTTTTTTGATTGAGTCATTTCAAATTTTTGACTAATGATCATGTGACAATTAATTTTATTTTAAAAGTTACAATATTTTCTTCATCAATAATTTTGTTTGGGCCAAGATGCGTTGCTTCCCTCGTGCCTTGACATCATATTCACAGAATATTGTTGAAGATTCATCTTTTGTATTTTTTTGAGTTTCTTTTTAATTTTTTGTCCTCCATTTTTTCTTATTGTTTTCATCCCACCCGGCTTTTTTCCAGTAGCACCCCATCATCATTCATTCTGGCCCAACTCCACATCGGTACCCAATTTCTCCCCATATTAAAAAACAAAGAAAAAATAAACCCAATTTCTCCCAGAACCTCGCAAGGTCGAACGCCGTCGCCGTGGCGTGTTTGCCGGCTCTCGCCGCGTGCCAATGGTCCACCTTCGCTGGTCCAGGTCCTCACCGTCGCCGCGCTCGGATTTCTCCACCGCGTATCTCTACTTTCCTCTTGCAGTGGCTTCTGGCCTTCATCATCTTCGATGCAAAACGGCATGTTTGTGCGTTGTATGTGGACGTTGACGTCCTTCATTGTTTCGTCTTTCATGGCCACGGCGATTGACAACGACGTGCGATCGACAACGACGTCTACCACATACGTTTTTTCTGGAGCAAAACGGTATTGAGTTTCACCAGTTCGAAGTATTGAACGTATGAACCAACCATATGCGTCTTGCATGGCTACTCTTCGACGGAATGCCCGTGTAGGCAAGGCTTGTTGAAATTAAAATTCTTTGTGGTATGTGTTTGTTATGCAGTCTATTTGGTCTGAGATACTATACGTACGTTAACTAAAATGCAACAGCAAAGTTCTTGAGGTATGTGCTTCTCATTTTTTTTATTTGCGATAAGTTTCCAATGTCTTTTATTTCCTTTTTTAAAGATGAAACATTTACATTAGGTAATCAGCACGTTCTTGAGGTCGAAGAGCTTGTTGTGCAGTCCGACGCAGCAGTTGGCATGCATGGTGGCGACCCTGCCCAGGTCCTTGCCGTGCTGGCAGAAGCCGCCGAAGACGGCCGTGTCGAGGAACTGCATCCGGGCGCCGACGTGCGGCGGCATGCCCTCCTTGACGATCCGGCCAAACATGTACTGCTCGTGCTTCCCCGGGAACCGCACCTGCGACGCCTGCCCGTGCTCGTAGAACGCCACCGTGGCGCGTGACGCCCGCACGTAGAGGAGCCGCCGTTCGGGTAGTCACCGAAATGAATTAAACACGGACGCGAGTCCTATCAGTATACTGATTGTATACGTTACCAAAAACACCTCGCAGACGGACTCGTCGAAGGACCAGACTCGTGGAGACGGCGACGACCCGGACGGACAAACTTTTTTGAAGACTAGCAAATTGCCTGTGCGTTGCTACGGGAGTGAAAATTTTAAAGTATCTATAAAATGCTCTTTTATTTTCACTTAGATGTGGAGTGATATTAAAAATCCTTTGGCCAAAAACATAAAGTTCAGAACCACGAGAAGAAATAAATCAAGTTAATCATGCTATCATGGATTTTTCTCATACAATTCTAGAGTCAATGTTAATCCTTCAGGAACTAATATCACCTTCACGAAAATATATATATTGAGAATCTTCATGAAAATATATTTCAATAATACTATGCTTTGATATATGTAAAGAAAAATTGAGGGTAATATATTTCAATAATACTATGATTTCATATATGTAAAGAAAAAATTGAGGGTAAGAACATATTGCTGAAAGTAAAATTCCCTCACGCGCACATATAGGTTTATTTTTACAGGCTTACTCTATCAGTTTTATGATCGTTCAAAGTCTGCTACTGAACCCATTACCTTTCTATAGCCAATTTTTTAGAACGAATGTGGAATTTTAAGTACAATGCACATATGGTTTGATGAAAATAACCCGATTAAACTTGTTCCAGATGAAAATTCCAAAATAATGTTGTCGGTGTTGAGAAATCTGGCCGACGAGTAAATTTTGACTACGCGCTAAGGTTGGTTTGTGATGTGGAATGAAGGCGATGATTTATCCTGGTTCGGGCAACTGGTGCCCTACGTCCAGCAGTGGTGTGGTTCTTGTTGCTCGTAGTAAGGGTTACAAGCTTGGCGAGAGAGGGAGGAGCTCCCAAGTCTCTATGGGTTCACGCCCCTCTTCCTTGCTTGCGGAGCAAAGCCGAGGAGAGCGAGCGAGGTGTGTGGAGTGTGTTGTTGAGTTCGTTGTGTTGTCGTCGTCCCCCTCGACTGGTCGAGTTTCCCCTTTTATATGCCAAGCGTTAACCCGACTGTACAAGGATGGAGGAAAGGAGAAAAAAGAAAAGGAAGATGGTAATTAAGGAGAGAAGTCTTGGTCTTCACGTCTTGGTAGGGGCCCCTCGCCGGCGTAGGCTGGCGGCTCGTCGTGGCCGGGCGGCGTGGGGTATGATGGCGCGTCTTCCCGAGACGCCGTTTCTTGCGGGGCAGCGTCCACTGTTCCGTCGTGCTGGTGGTGTCCGTCCCTTGTTCATGCGTACTGTTACGCTTTTCCATTACGGCCCTGCACTGTTACCGCGTGGAGAGGCGTCTGACCGCTGTCAAACGTCCCTGTGGGACGTGCGAGGCAGAGGCGTGCTTGCTCGTAGTACGGGGCGGCCGCCCACTTGCGCGAGCAATTAATAGGCTTCAACTTCCATCTCTCCCACCGTCCCGCCCGACCCCTACTTGCGCCGCGGGGGTCGGCCGAGGCGGGGATGCTCCCGACCGCAGGGATCGGGACTCCTATGGTCGGACGAGGCGGAGGCATCTCCGAACCCTTGGCGCGGGGCCGAGGGTCGGAGTCCTTGGGCCGTGACGCCCCCGCGCAGGGATGCGGCCTGTTCGCTTATTGGGCCTATGTGGCTCCTATCTGCCTTGTCACGAGCCTCGGCCTTTTTGGCTAATTTGGGTTTTATTTATGAGATCTCGTGACTTAGTGAGATATCCGTGGGTACCTAGTTTTAGGTATCCAACAGTAGCCCCCGAGCCTCGTGCGGGGCGCGTTTGCGCCGTGCTCGGGGCTCTCTCCCGGTCGAGATCGTGCTGCCCCTTCGGATTCCGGTGGGTGCGCGCGAGCGCACCAGCCGGGTGTAGCCCCCAAGCCTGGGGGGGGGGGGGGGGGGAGCAAATTTGCTCGCTTCCAGGCTTTAAGTCATTTTGGGGAGATCCTGCGGCCAGACCGATCACTTGACCGGGCGGGGCGGAGTTTTTGTGCTTTTGGTGGGTGCGCGTGAGCGCACCCGCCGGGTGTAGCCCCTGAGCCTGAATGGGAGTGGGGCACTCACTTTCAGGCTTTTGGTTTCGGGCTTGATCCGATGGTCCATTCAGGCATTCGAAGTCGTCACGAGGGTCCTGTTCCCTTGTGCGGTTTCGTGTCTGCTGCCTTTTGGCGAATGGACGTACCCTCTGTCTGGTCAGAAATCGATCACGGGGATTCTGTTTCACTCATGCGTCCCTGCGCCGCCCCGCCCCCTTTGGGTCTAATCTGAGACTGTTCGGGAGAATCTCTCCTGGACCTCCCTGCCGGAAAACCTCGATTTTCATGCACGTTCTTATCCGCAACGTTCTTCTATCTGATCGCCTGGGTCTTCTATAAAAGGGGTGCATTGCCCGCGCCAGATTCCCCACGGCCAGCTTCCCAGGAGCGGTTGCTAGCGCTCCCTCCCTTCGATGCAGGCCGGGTTCCATGATAGTTCCCCCGAGCGCGGTGGGCGTCCCTCCTGTCAGGGGAGGGATGTTGGATCGGCCTGGCGCTATCCCTCCTGAGATGCTTCCGCTGAAGTTCTGGGTGTTCGCCTCGCCGGCGCCCGGGACCGTGAGCCTTCGCCTGGCCCCGCCTGGCGGCTGGGAGTTTGCTCCCGGCCGGTGCTGGGGCGCCCCCGCCCCTTTCCCGATCGAGGCTAGGCATCCTTCCTTCCGGACCCGGAATCGCACCCGAAGGTATTAGGAGCCGCTTAGTCTGTGGCCGCCCCCTCGAGGTCGAGTCCTCTGTAATCTCTGCCTTCATCCTTCCCCGTCACGGAAGGATGACTGCCAGATCAGGAATCGCACCCGAGGTGGCTGTTTCAGACTTGGCTCGTCCCTCGGGACGGGGGACCGTCGGCGGTCCTCGGAGAGCTTTGTGGCCCTTGTAATCGCGCCACGACCCCCTCCCCCTGTCTCTCCCGAGGGCGAAATACTTTGTAGTTTCCTGTAAAAGGGGATGGCTCGTTTCCGTCCCTTGTCAAGGGACTGTAATTTCATTTGTAAAATACCCTTTGTTTGGGACCACGCGCGTGGTTTAGTTTTGCGAGCGTGAGCCCCCGAATTTCCACTCGTCGTGGAATTCTGCAGAGAACCGCCCCGTCTTTCGAGCATCTTCCCCCGCGTATCACTGCGATGTGATAGGGGTGCTGGGTCGCCCCGTCCGTTCCTCGGTGGTTCGACGGCGGGTGCCCGGTTGAGTTACTAACGGGTGGATCCGAGTGAAGCCCTGGCTTGCCCTCAGCGGGGATCCAATTGAGGCCTGCTGGGGCCGACTTCATTATCATGATCCCGTGGGATCGATCCAATTAGTTCTCGGGGTCGTTCGAACGACCCCGAGGGCTTCGGAGCCTCCCCTAGGTGGGGAAACCTTGGGCCGACTTCCCATCAGGACTCGGACGCAACCGTTGGAGGCCCGTGACGCTTCGCGTATCCGGATAATGGCCGCTGGGACCCTCTTTGGTCGCCCCTCACTCTCTTTTTGCCCAGAGCGGCCGTTGAACCCTCCGTCGGGCCAGCCTTCGCACTCTTGGGCCGGAAATGGGCCGTCGGGGACGTCTTTCAGCCCCTAGCCTACTTTACCTGTGGCCTCATCCGGCTTTCGGACCGGATGGGCCGCCGCTTCCCGCGGACCCCACGCGGCTACGGCGTACTGTGCCGTTGTGCAGGAGGCGCGAATCTCGGGATGGGGAGCCGATGGGACGCGTCCTTGACCTGGCTTCTGTGAGAAGGAAACGGAAGAGAGAGATATACACAGAGAGAGAAGAAAGAAAAAACCGGAGTAACCGGAGTAACCGGAGTAGGGAGTTGAAGGCTCGCGTAGAATCCGGAGAGTCGCACCGGTTCGCGGGGATAAGTACCTGTGCCCACCTCCGGAGTCCGTCTTCTCCTTCATCTGTGCCCCTTTTTTTGCGTGTTACAGTTTCCTCTCCCCCCGACTCGGTTCGCCTCGTCACCGGCCTTCCCGTCAGGATTTGCCGCCACCTTCCTTCCTTTCGCCGCTTATCTGGCGCCTCCTCCGTTCCTCCTTCTCGTTCTTTTGGGCAGCGGGTCCATGGACGTCGCCCTGGCGCCTTGGCCACCTCAAAAGGTGGATGAGGGGAAGTTAAGCGGTTTGGTTTCTCGGGGGCTGTTGAAGGCGAATGGTACATTCATGGAGTGGATTGTCGGCAATGGGCTCTCCGCGCCGGATCCCCCCGAAGGGTACGTTGTTTCCATCTCGGATTTCCACAGCCGTGGGTTCGGAATGCCCGCGCATCCCTTTTTCCGTGGTCTGCTTCATTATTATCAGATCGAGCTCCACCACCTCGATCCTGCTTCGATTGGTCATATCGCCGGGTTCGTCTCCCTGTGTGAAGCCTTTCTGGGCATCAAACCCCACTTCGACCTATGGAGGTACTTCTTCCGTGTGCGACGTTCCCGTCTCGTGGAGCGGGGACGGGCGCCCATGGAGATACCCATCGGCTGCGCAAGCGTCCGACTGCGGCGGAACCGGGTGAAGGAGTATATCCCCTACCCCTCAACTAGTTCGGACACTCGTTGGCGTTCGAATTGGTTTTACATCCGTAATGACCCCGAGGGGCTTCTTCCGACCTTCACCGGGCGGTACATCGAGAGTGTGCCGAGCTCGTGGGAGAAAGATTTGGGGAGGGTCGAAATGACCCATGTTCGCCCCTTGATCAGTACCGTCGACGCGCTGCGCGTTTCTGGAGTGACGTGGGTCGGGGTCACCGGGAGCTTCCATGTGTCCCGGGTCCTGCCTCTGATGAAGCGCTCGCTTCGCCTGTGGGAGTTGACTCCCGAAGTGGAGAGAGAAGGGTCAGTCATGGCGCAGCACGTTCCCCTAAGCCTTTCGGAGGTGAGTGCTCGGCTGGCGGAGGCGTCGGGGAAATCCTCCTCTTACTACCTGGACATTGAGTTCCAGTACCCCGTCCACGGTCACCCTCGGGCTCTCCCGGCCCCAGGTGTGCAGAGCTACGTATGTGTCTCGTGCGCCCTTGTGTTTTGCTTTCTCCTATCTTACCTCCGGGCTGACGCGTTCTCTGATTCTCTTCGCAGGCTAATCTAGTGCAGGTGCCGTCGCGACCCCCACTGCCAGAGGATCCTGACCAGCAGGGGGTCCCCCGGGTTCGGTACGAGCGCGGAGAGGGGAGTCGTGCCGCACCAGCGCCGTCAATGGGGCTGGCGCCGCCAACTTCTCGGAGGTGGCGTGGGACGTTCTCTGGAACGAGGACGATGACGATGGCGACGACTCCTTGCCTGATCCGGACGAGTCTGCGGTGGGGTCGAGGACATTGCCCGACCCCGACGCCGTTCGTGTTGACGCCGTGGCGGACGAGCTGGGGGTTGCAGCCTCCCAGAGGGCGGGGGACCGCGAGGCGGTCGCTGCTCTAACGCCGGAGGATCCCGTGGCCATCCTCGTCGCTGGTGCGAACCCGTCGGCCGGGGTGGTCGGTGGAGGCTCAGGTGACCTTGACCTTTCGCGCGGGCCGGGTCGGACTGGAGTGTCGACAGCCCGCCCTGCGTGGGGTCCGGACTTCCAGGTTGGAGAGGGTGACGATTCATTCTTGGTTGAGAACTCGACCGAAGAGAGGGCGTGGGAGTTACTCGAGGGCAGGCTTGGACTCACCAGCGAGGGGTGAGTTTCGCCCGCGACTCCCTGGATTCGGCCCTCCGGGCTTTGGAGGGGTTAAGATCCCCTTTTGAGGTACGGATTCTTGTTTTTCTTTGTTCTTTTTCTCCCTGCGATCTACTTGCTGACTTCCGGGTTGGGCTCAGGTTGCCTTGGGCGACTCTCAGTCAAAGTCCGAGCTGCTACGCTCTCAGGGGGAACGATTGCGCCATGTCGCCGTGGAGCAACAAGCTGCTGCTGTCGAGGCAGCCCAGGCCACCCTTTTGGAAGAGAAGGAAGGAATCCGACGGCGCGCCGAGAGTGCGGAGGTGTCCCTCCGGTTGTCGCAGGAACGGGCTGTGGACGCGGAGAAACGAAGGTCGGATTCAGTGGCGGAGGTAGAGTCAGAGCGAGGGTTGAGGGAAGCTGCCGAGTCTGAGTCCGCCAAGCTCCAGAGTGAACTGTGATGAGGACATCCCTCATGAACACCCATTGATCAATGATGAACATGTTGAACTAGACACTATTGTCTACAAGGGGCCATTGACTCGGGCAAGAAAGAAACAACTACATCATGAGGTGAATCTTTTCCTTAATGATTGTGAACATGTTCCTCCTAAGAACCATGTACTACCTAATGGAGGTACATTACTTGTTCTCAGGTTTGAAGGACAGGCCAAGAATGGATCAGCCACTTGAAGTCCAAAGGGAGCAAGATGGGGTCGACGTGCTGCTGCCCAGATTCTGATGTTCAAATTCATGTCGAGTTCTGTATCATTCTGCGAGGTTCCACCCCAAGTGTTATATATGGATGGAAAGCTTATCAAGTCTACTTTCAGATGCAACAAACTGGCATGTCCATTGATGCTGTGTGTAGAGAGTTATGCACGTTTTAGTACAGACTGCTCCAGGCCCATGACTTTCGGACTTGGGCTTGTTTGAAAGGCCCCCAGCCCAACTAGGAGGGATGTTCCTAGTATAAGTAGCACTTGTACTCCTGGTGGAAACCCTAACCACGAATTTGAGATAAAGAAAATAGAGAAGCCAAGTGCTCTTGTCCTTAGGGTTGTGCCATTGCTGCCCCCTTAAGGATTGGGAGTTTTCTCTACCACTTGTTCTTGTGTTTCCTTGTGATTTGCAAGAGCATTGCCTCTACCTTGTGTGGTTTAGGTTAGGCATCGACCAAATCGTGTGGTTGGGCGAAATCATTTGTCACAGGTGGCTGTTCTAGCAGCTGTTGGTGCCATCGGTTCGTCAGGTTGCACGGGTCAAGTTATCCTCAGATCCTACGACGAGAAGATCGGGCAAGCACCCCGCATCATCTTGGTATTCAGAGCTACGGTTTCCTTGGTAGGATCTTTACCCTCAGTTACCCTTGTTTGTTTACTGTCCTAAACTGAAAATCCCAAAAATTTCCACTACCCATAACCCGATCTGAAATTTCAGTGAGTTTGGTTAAGTTCTAGTCCAATAGATCGAGTTTGGTTGCTGAATCTTTGTGTTTTCCCATCCTATTCCGCCTCTGATTTGTTTTTCCCTTTTGTTTCCCATCAAGATTTGTGTTTCCCCTTTGTTTTCCCCATCTATTTCTGTCCCCCCTGGCGTTTTTGTGTTCGTGGTCAAGTCAAGTTTCACCCCGAAGTCATTTTTCCGCTCAGATCTGCAGTTTGAGCAGGGTACACCAAAACAAGCATAACTCTTTCATTGCAACTCCGTTTTGGGTGTTCTTGTGCTTGTTGGAAAGCTTACTTGAAGGCCTATCAGAATAATCTAGGCTAAGGTTTCGATCTTGAAGTTGTATTCAAAGTTTTTCACAAAAACTTTCAGTATTGCTGCTTTTTGAAATTTTGATGTGCTGAAAGTTTGTGGAAGACTTTGTTTCATGTGTATCTGAATTCTTACCCAAGAAATGAGTTGAGCTCTGTCATATATTCAGTAGTGAACCTAAATTCATCCTTTGTGGAAACTTTGAACCTATTGAGACTAGCTATAGGTTGTTGCTCGTGGGCTTTGCACTTTGCTGAAATTTAATGTTAGCTTGAACATCAATACTTCAATGTTATACCATCTGATGTGCTGATCTTAGTAGCAAAAGAGTCAAAAAAAAAAAATAAGAAAGAAAAAAAAAGAAGAAGAAGAAGAAAAGAAGCAAAAGATTTGAGTGCTGAGATCACCACATTGATTGGATTTGCTTGTTATTGTTCAGATTCACATATAGCTCTTTTTGTGCAAATCTTGCAGCCCATTCCATCTCGTGAGCAATTAGCTAGCGTCTCTCCAATACTTGTGCAGCATTGAGCTTTGTTGTTTACTTAAATTTTCAGTTAGCTCATCGCCTTTGGCTGCATTGAGTTCCACCATCTTTGTGTGTGAGTTGCTAAACACATTCGACCATTCCTCTGTTTTCAGTTCAGCAACTAGGCTTTGTTCTCTTGGTTGGATTTTTACTTAACTTTACAATAGCTTGAGGTTTCAGTTTGCATACCACATCCATAACCTTCCAAGCTCCATATATAAGCCTATGTTTAGGATGCACCGTGACTTTGATTTCGCTTGATCTATCACTTTTATCGTGCCTACCACCATCAAGGTTTGTGCAGCGTGCATTTCAGCAAGGACGCATAAGAACATCGGTGGTAAGAGAAGATGAGATTGAGTGATTTCCACCAACGTGCATAATTTGTATTGGACTCTTTCCTCCAACTAACCATGGCAGGTGATGAAGATGGAGAAAAGCCAACTTATGTCACACAAGAGCAACTAGAGAAATTGATGATAGATTTCAACAAACAACTCAATGAAAACATGAGTGCTATTCAAGCTAGCATGGTTGCCGAAGTTGTGAAAGCCATGAAGGGAGATGGTGCTGCAGGTAATGATGATGAAGAGTTTGATGAGACCGATGAGGAAATGGCAAACCGTTTGCAGCATAAAGAGTTTGCCAAACAGAACGCCCATGGGCGAGGGCGTGGTGGAGGTAGAGGTGCTGCTGGTTTTGGCCAAGGGAGAGGCCGTGGGCGTGGCGATGTTATGCCACCTGAAACTGAACAAGATGATACTTTTAGGATTCATCGCAATGAGAGGTTTCAGCGCCAATTTCGCGATGTCAACAATCAGGCCAATGAAGAGAAGTTTGGAAAGCTGAAATTTAGCATGCCCAAGTTTGAAGGCACATCTGACCCAGATGCATATCTCACATGGGAATTGAAGGTTGATAAGATATTTCGGGTGCACAATTATTCAGAGGAAAAGAAGGTGCATATGGCTGCCCTTGACTTTGATGGATATTCCCCTCTTTGGTGGGAGCAAATTCAGAACCAAAGAGAGGAGAATGGTGAGCCTCCAGTGGCAACATGGGCTGAAATGAAGAGAGAAATGAGAGCACGTTTTGTTCCAAAACACTATAAACGTGATCTCTTTGATAAGCTACAAAATTTGAAGCAAGGAAGCAAGTCTGTGGAGGAATATTACAAGGAGATGGAGCAGGCCATGATTAGAGCTCGTGTGCATGAGGATGAAGAGCAGTCCATGGCACGTTTTCTCTCTGGCCTTAACAAGCCAATCAAACGTGTTGTGGAATTTCAGACCTACCACAATATAGTGGAGCTTGTACACATTGCTCAAAAGGCTGAGAGGCAAGTGCAAGACGATGCTAAACCAAGCAAGACTTCAACTTTCAGCTCAAGAGCATCCTCAAGTGCTCCAAAATCAGCAAGATTTGATTTGGGACGTGGCATGTTTTCATCCAATTCAAGTGCCAACTCCAAGGCTCAGTCCCCTGCTATTGGAAAATATACTCGATCACCCAATGAGAACAAATCTGCTCGGCAAACACCAAACAAGTCCAATGGTCCAGCCGGCTCCACGTCAAGAAGTAGTGACATTCAATGTTTCAAATGCTTGGGCCGAGGTCATGTGTTGAGGGAATGTCCTAACAATCGTGTTGTGATTGTTACGGAGGGAGGAGGATATGATTCCGCTAGTGAAGATGAGTGTGAACTTCTTGCTGAAAATGAAACATTTGGTGATGCACAAGAAGGTGAAGGTGATGACTATGAGGCCTATCCTTTTGAGACCGGCAACACTATTGTGGTCACCAAGGCATTAAGTGTCCAGCTCAAGGATGAAAAACAAGAACAGAGGTTCAACTTATTCCATACCCAAGCTAAGGTCAATGGCAAGTTGGTCAAGTTGATAATTGATGGTGGCAGCTGCCACAACCTCGCTAGCAAAGAGATGTGTGAGAAATTGGGGCTGACCATGATAAAATATCCACACCCCTATCATGTTCAATGGCTAAGCGATTGTGGAGAGGTCAAGGTGCAATATATGGTGAGGGTGACTTTCAGCATACATGATTACACCGACACCGTTGAATGTGTTGTTGTGCCCATGACCGTTTGTCACTTACTCTTGGGAAGGCCATGGCAATTTGATAGGCATGCTTTACATGATGGCCATGATAACACTTTTGCTTTCAAGTGGCAAGGGAAAGGAATCAAGCTGCTGCCCATGACACCTAACCAAATCATAGCAGCCAACATGCAAAAGAAGTTGAGTGAGAGAGAGAAGAAAAAGAAAGATATGAGTGATGTCCACAAATCAGTGAGTGAGTGCCACAAGGCAAACATGAGTGGTAAGAGAGAGCATGTGGGGAAAAATGTTGTGATGCTAGCTACAAAAGCTGAAATGAGAGAAGTGAGAGACAACCCACATATGGTGCATTTTGTGCTGATGTACAAAGATGCAATCCTTTCCACTAATGACATAACCACTCTTCCTAGTGATGTTTCTAATGTGTTGCAGGCCTTTAATGATGTGTTTCCGGAGGAGATACCTGCTGGTCTACCTCCACTTCGTGGCATTGAACATCAAATTGACCTCATTCCTGGTGCATCACTCCCAAACCGGCCACCATACCGCACCAACCCCGAAGAAACAAAGGAAATTCAGCGACAAGTACAAGATCTACTTGACAAAGGGTATGTTCGTGAAAGCCTTAGCCCCTGTGCTGTCCCTGTTATTCTTGTTCCTAAGAAAGATGGTACATGGAGAATGTGTGTTGATTGTAGAGCTATTAACAATATCACTATCCGTTATCGTCATCCTATTCCTAGGCTCGATGATATGCTTGATGAACTTAGTGGTGCTGTTATTTTCTCTAAGATTGACTTACGTAGTGGCTACCATCAGATTCGAATGAAGGAAGGGGATGAGTGGAAAACAGCCTTTAAAACAAAATTTGGGCTGTATGAGTGGTTAGTGATGCCTTTTGGTTTAACTAATGCACCAAGCACTTTCATGCGCTTGATGAATCATGTTTTGAGGGCTTTCATTGGAAAATTTATGGTGGTTTATTTTGATGACATCTTGATCTACAGCCGCACCAAGGAAGAACATATTGAACACATCAAAACGGTGTTGGAGGTGCTTAGAACTGAAAAATTATATGCTAACCTGGAAAAGTGCACCTTTTGCACCGACAAAGTTGTGTTTCTGGGCTTTGTTGTTTCAGGTCAGGGAGTAGAGGTGGATGAGTCCAAGGTTGAAGCAATCAAGAATTGGCCTACCCCTGTCAATGTGAGCCAAGTGAGGAGCTTTCATGGCCTTGCTGGTTTCTATCGGCGCTTTGTGAAGAATTTCAGCACCATTGCAGCCCCATTGAATGAGCTCACCAAGAAAGGTGTTGAATTTGTGTGGGGTAAGTCACAAGAAAGTGCTTTTCAAGAGCTTAAGAATTGTTTAACTTCTGCCCCATTACTTGCTTTGCCTGATTTCAACAAATCTTTTGAGATAGAATGTGATGCTAGTGGGATAGGCATAGGAGGTGTCTTGATGCAAGAAGGAAAACCCATAGCATACTTTAGTGAGAAACTTGGTGGTGCTCAACTGAATTATCCTGTTTATGATAAGGAGTTGTATGCTCTTGTGCGTGTGCTTGAGACTTGGCAACATTATCTTTGGCCTAAAGAGTTTATCATTCATTCTGATCATGAGGCTTTGAAATACCTCAAGGGCCAAGCAAAACTGAACCGTAGGCATGCCAAGTGGGTTGAGTTCATTGAGTCTTTTCCCTATGTTGTCAAGTACAAGAAAGGGAAAGATAATGTTGTTGTTGATGCTTTATCTCGAAAGAGTGTTTTGCTTAATCAATTAGAGGTGAAGGTTCCAGGATTGGAGAATATGAAGGAATTATATGCTGCTGACCATGATTTTGCAGAACCATACTTGAAGTGTCAAGATGGGAAAGGATGGGACAAGTACCATGTTCATGATGGTTTCTTGTTTCGAGCTAACAAATTGTGTGTTCCAGAATCGTCCATTCGTTTGCTCTTATTGCAGGAATCGCACATGGGAGGATTGATGGGTCACTTTGGGAGAGAAAAGACCTACTTGCTGCTGAGTGATCACTTCTATTGGCCGAAGATGAGACGTGATGTTGAGAGGTTGGTGCAGCGATGTATCACTTATCACAAGGCCAAATCAAAACTGAACCCCCACGGTTTGTACACTCCACTCCCTATCCCAAATGCTCCTTGGGAAGACATTAGCATGGATTTTGTTTTGGGAACACCAAAAACTAAGAAGGGGAGGGATTCAGCTTTTGTTGTAGTGGATAGGTTCTCTAAAATGGCACATTTTATCCCTTGTCATAAAAGCGGCGATGCGTCGCATGTAGCTGACTTGTTTTTCAGGGAAATTGTAAGGCTACATGGTGTTCCCAAGACCATTGTTTCAGACCGTGATGTGAAGTTCATGAGCTACTTTTGGAAGACTTTGTGGGCCAAGCTTGGGACAAAGTTGCTGTTTTCAACAACTTGTCATCCACAAACCGATGGGCAAACGGAGGTGGTGAATCGCACATTGTCCATGCTGCTGCGGACAATGATCAAGAAGAATCTCAAGGAGTGGGATGATTGCTTGCCCCATGTTGAGTTTGCATACAACCGGGCAGTCCACTCTACAACTCAAATGTGTCCGTTCGAGGTTGTGTATGGTTTCAAACCAATTACACCACTCGATTTGCTGCCACTTCCACACATTGAGCATGCTGATATGGAGGCCTCCAAGAGGGCTGAATATGTGAAGAATATCCACATGAAGACCAAGCAAGAGATCGAGAAGAAATCTGAGTATTATGCTATGAAAGCAAACAAGAACCGCAAAAAGATGATCTTTGAACCCGGTGATCTTGTTTGGGTGCATCTCCGGAAGGACAGATTTCCAGAGAAAAGAAAGTCCAAGTTGCTGCCCCGTGGAGATGGTCCATTCAAGGTCCTTGCAAGGATAAATGATAATGCCTACAAGATTGAGCTTCCGGGGGATGAGTATGCAGTGAGCAACACGTTCAATGTTGCTGATTTGTCTCCTTTCTTGGCTAACGAAGAATTAGAGTCGAGGTCGACTCCTTTTCAAGAAGGGGAGGATGATGAGGACATCCCTCATGAACACCCATTGATCAATGATGAACATGTTGAACTAGACACTATTGTCTACAAGGGGCCATTGACTCGGGCAAGAAAGAAACAACTACATCATGAGGTGAATCTTTTCCTTAATGATTGTGAACATGTTCCTCCTAAGAACCATGTACTACCTAATGGAGGTTCATTACTTGTTCTCAGGTTTGAAGGACAGGCCAAGAATGGATCAGCCACTTGAAGTCCAAAGGGAGCAAGATGGGGTCGACGTGCTGCTGCCCAGATTCTGATGTTCAAATTCATGTCGAGTTCTGTATCATTATGCGAGGTTCCACCCCAAGTGTTATATATGGATGGAAAGCTTATCAAGTCTACTTTCAGATGCAACAAACGGCATGTCCATTGATGCTGTGTGTAGAGAGTTATGCACGTTTTAGTACAGACTGCTCCAGGCCCATGACTTTCGGACTTGGGCTTGTTTGAAAGGCCCCCAGCCCAACTAGGAGGGATGTTCCTAGTATAAGTAGCACTTGTACTCCTGGTGGAAACCCTAACCACGAATTTGAGATAAAGAAAATAGAGAAGCCAAGTGCTCTTGTCCTTAGGGTTGTGCCATTGCTGCCCCCTTAAGGATTGGGAGTTTTCTCTACCACTTGTTCTTGTGTTTCCTTGTGATTTGCAAGAGCATTGCCTCTACCTTGTGTGGTTCAGGTTAGGCATCGACCAAATCGTGTGGTTGGGCGAAATCATTTGTCACAGGTGGCTGTTCTAGCAGCTGTTGGTGCCATCGGTTCGTCAGGTTGCACGGGTCAAGTTATCCTCAGATCCTACGACGAGAAGATCGGGCAAGCACCCCGCATCATCTTGGTATTCAGAGCTACGGTTTCCTCGGTAGGATCTTTACCCTCAGTTACCCTTGTTTGTTTACTGTCCTAAACTGAAAATCCCAAAAATTTCCACTACCCATAACCCGATCTGAAATTTCAGTGAGTTTGGTTAAGTTCTAGTCCAATAGATCGAGTTTGGTTGCTGAATCTTTGTGTTTTCCCATCCTATTCCGCCTCTGATTTGTTTTTCCCTTTTGTTTCCCATCAAGATTTGTGTTTCCCCTTTGTTTTCCCCATCCTACGAGCGACGTAGCTGTTCGATATTCCACGCGTTCTTGATTTGCTGCCCCTCCGAGTCCATCAACTTGTAGGTCCCGGGTCACAGTATCTCGGAGACGATATACGGCCCCTCCCACGGCGGTGAGAGTTTGTGTCGGTCCTTGTTGGTCTGCACGAGTCGAAGAACGAGATCGCCCACTTCGAACGCCCTTCCGCGGACACGTCGCTCGTGGTACCGTCGCAGTGCCTGCTGGTATTTTGCTGGATGGAGAAGGGCGACCTCTCGATCCTCATCAATCTGATCGAGTGCATGCTCAAGGAATCTCTTGTTGCTTTCTTCATTGAAAGCCTGGACTCGGGGAGAGCCGTATTCAAGGTCGGTCGGTAGGACGGCCTCGGACCTGTATAACATGAAGAAGAGGGTGTGCCCGGTCGCTCGGCTCAGGGTCGTTCGGAGACTCCAGAGAACCGAGGGGAGTTCTCGTACCCATCGACCGGCGCAATCCTTCAACTTGTTAAATATCCTAGGCTTGAGTCCTTGGAGGATCATACCGTTAGCGCGTTCGACCTGCCCGTTCGTCCGGGGGTGAGCCACGGCAGCCCAATCGACCCTGATATTGTAGTCATCGCAGAACTCCAGGAACTTTCTCCTGGTAAACTGTGTTCCGTTGTCCGTGATAATGGAGTTCGGGACTCCAAAGCGGTGGACAATGTCTCGGAAGAACGTTACTGCCTCAGCGGATTTGATCTTGGTGAGGGGTCGGGCCTCAATCCACTTGGAGAATTTATCCACAGCCACGAGCAAGTGGGTGTAGCCCCCGGGCGCCTTCTTCAGAGGTCCGACGAGGTCGAGACCCCACACGGCGATGGGCCACGTCAGGGGGATTGTTTGCAATGCCTGCGCGGGCAAGTGGGTTTGCCGCGCATAAAATTGACACCCCTCGCAAGTGCACACGATCTCTTCCGCGTCCCTGACCGCGGTTGGCCAATAGAAACCGTGGCGGAACGCGTTACCAATGAGGCTGCGAGGCGCGGCGTGATGGCCACAGTCCCCCTCATGTATGTCGCGGAGCAGTTCCCTCCCGTGCTCAGAGGGGATGCAACGCTGTAAGACGCCAGAGTGTCCCTTCTTGTATAGCTCGCCTCCCATCACGACGAAAGACTTTGCCCTTCTCGCAATGCGCCGGGCCTCGGTCGAGTCGGAGGGGAGTCGTTCCCTCACGATGTAGTCAAGGATGGGCTGCGTCCAGTCGTTCGGCGGGGGGTCAGGCCCAGCCCCCGAGGCTTCGACGCACTCGTCCGTAGTGGCGACGGTGAGGGCCTCGCGTTCGCCCGACCCCGTTTGGCTTGAGTGTGGGGCCGGGGTCGGGGACGTCGCTGCCTCCGGGGTCGAGTCGGAGGGCGCGGCGCCTCCTTGCTGGTCGGGGCCGGCTGGCTCCTTGATGGAGGGACTCGCGAGGTCACTAGCGAAGATCCCCGAGGGCACGGGCTCCCGATTGGAGGCCAACTTTGCCAGGATGTCAGCCGCCTCGTTCTGTAATCGCGGAAGGTGAGAGATTTCGAAGCCGTCGAGCTTCTCTTGAAGTCAGCGCACCTCGGAGCAGTATGCCGTCATCTTTGGGTTGACGCAGTAAGATTCGTTGCGCACTTGGTCGACGACGAGCTGCGAGTCACCAAACACCTCCAGCCTTTTGACCCCGAGCTCGATCGCGGCCTTCATGCCGTTTACAAGGGCTTCATACTCGGCCACGTTGTGAGACGCCGGGAAATTGAGTCGGATGGCGTATCTCATCCGCACTTTGAGTGGTGAGATGAGGATCCATCCTCCTCCGGCCCCTCTCTTGGTGAGGGAGCCGTCGAAGAACATTCTCCAACACTCCTGGTCGACGGGAGCGGTGGGTAGTTGTACCTCCGTCCATTCGGCGATGAATTCGGCCAGGACCTGCGACTTGATCGCGGCCTGGGGGACGAACTCGAGGTCCTCTCCCATGAGCTCGATTGCCCACTTCGCGATCTTATTGGCCGACTCCTTGTTTTTGAGGACCTCGCCGAGAGGGAAGGAGGTGACCATGGCCACATGGTGGGCGTCGAAGTAATGTCGCAGCTTTCGTCGGGTTATGACGACCGCATACAACATCTTTTGGATCTGCATCCAGCGCGTTTTGGTGTCCGAGAGCACTTCGCTGATGAAGTACACCGGCCTTTGCACCTTCAGCGCGTGCCCTGGTTCGCTCCTTTCCACGACTAGTGCCGTGCTGACCACCTGCGTCGTGGCAGATATATAGAGCAGGAGTGTTTCTCCTGGGGTCAGAGCAGTGAGGATCGGAGGGTTGGTGAGGGTCGACTTTAGTCCATCTAGTGCCTCCTGCGCCTCGGTCGTCCATTCGAAATGATCGGACTTCCTTAGGAGGTGGTAGAGCGGCAACTCTCGTTCCCCCAGTCGAGAGATGAACCGACTGAGAGCCGCGAGGCACCCCATGACTCGCTGGACTCCCTTGACATTCTGAATCGGCCCCATCTTGAGGATGGCGTTGATCTTGTCAGGGTTGGCCTCGATTCCTCGCTCCGAGAAGCAGAAACCAAGGAGCATGCCTTTCGGCACGCCGAACACGCACTTCTTTGGGTTTAACTTGACCCCGTTTACTCTTAGTCTGTCAAAGACTTTAGTGAGGTCGGATACCAGGTCATTGGTTCGGTTGGACTTGACTACGATGTCGTCCACATACGCTTCTACGATCTCTCCGATGAGATCTCCGAAGCATTTGATCATGCAGTGCTGGTATGTCGCGCCCGCATTCTTGAGCCCGAAAGGCATCGTGACGTAACAGTACGCGCCGAACGGGGTGATGAAAGACGTGGCGAGTTGATCCGACTCCTTCATCGGGATTTGGTGGTACCCCGAATAGGCGTCGAGAAAACAGAGGGTTTCGCACCCCTCCGTGGAATCTACGATTTGATCTATGCGCGGCAAAGGAAACGGGTCCTTCGGGCACGCCTTATTGAGATTCGTATAGTCAACACACATCCTCCATTTCCCATTCTTCTTACGTACTAGTACAGGATTAGCTAACCAGTCTGGATGATAAACTTCTCTAATAAACCCTGCGGCTAAGAGTTTAGCTAGTTCCTCACCGATGGCCTTATGCTTTTCCTTGTCGAAGCGTCGGAGGTATTGCTTGACGGGTCGGGAACCCGGCTTGATGCAGAGGGAGTGCTCGACGACGTTCCTAGGGATGCCCGGCATGTCGGAGGGCTTCCACGCGAAGATGTCCTGGTTGGCGCGGAGGAAGTCGGCGAGCGTGCTTTCCTATTTGTCGGAGAGCCTGGTCCCGATCATCACCACCTTGCTGTCGGGGTCGGAAGGGTCGAGCGGGATCGGCTTGACGTCACTACTGGGGTCGAACGACCCCGCCGTCTTCTTTGCATCGGGCGTGCCCTCCTCCACCTGGTTCACGGCTGGGATCTCTTCCTTGTTGGCGAGTGCGGAGGCGAGGCTGCAGTTCTCGAGGTCGACCTCGTACGCCCTCTGCACGGACGTGCTGACGGTGATGACCCCTTTGGGTCCAGGCATCTTGAGCTTGAGGTAGGTGTAGTTGGGGACAGCCATGAACTTCGCATAGCACGGACGACCCAGGACGGCGTGATAGGCGCCTGGGAAATCCGCCACCTTGAAAGTGAGGGTCTCGGTCCGAAAGTTCCCAGGGGTGCCGAACGTCACGGGGAGGTCGATCTGCCTCCCCGGGACGATCCCGTGGAACGGAGCCCCCGTGGGTCGGATTAACTTGCAGTCTATCCCCATGGCGTCGAGGGTTTCAGCATAAAGAATGTTGAGGCCACCCCCGCCATCCATGAGGACCTTGGTGAGCCTCACGGAAGCGACGATGGGGTCGACCACCAGAGGGTAACGCCCGGGACGATGGACCCTGTCGGGGTGGTCGGAGATGTCGAAGGTGACCGCCGTGCTCGACCACTTGAGGAATTCCGGGGTCGCGGGCTCCGCCGCGTAGACCTCCCGACGCTCCACCTTCTGTCGGCGCCTGGGGAGGCAAGCGTCGAGCCCACCGAATATCATGAGGACAGCGTTGGTCTCGGGAAATGGTCCCTCGAGTTCCTTACCGTCCTCTCCTCCCTTGGGGTCGGATTCCCTCGCGTCGCCCTTCTTCAGTCCGCCGGTGAAGAACTTCCGCGTGAGTCCGCAGTCCTTGTTCTTGTGCTTGGCGGGGAACGAGTGGTTCGAACATGGCATCTCGAGCAACTTCTCGAAATGGTCGGGCGCCGCCTCGTTGTTGGGCTTCGGCTTCGGCTTGCGCTCCACCGCGGCCACGAGGGACGCCTCCTGGCGTGGGAGGTTGCCCTTCTTCTTCTTCTTCTTCTTGCCTGGTTGGGCGGACGGCCCGGCCTTTTTGACCGCCTCCACCCGCTTTGCCTTGCCGGCCGGTCGCTCGAAGAGAGCTCCGACCGCGTCTTCTCCTACTGCGTGGTTGGTGGCGATGTCGAGCAGCTCCTTTGTGGTCGACGGGCACTTCCGACCCAGCTTGTGGACCAGCGACTTGTTCGTCGTGCCGGTGAGGAAGGCGCTGATGGCGTCGGCGTCGACGACGTTGGGGAGGGAGTTGCGCATCCGCGAGAAGCGCCGGATGTACTCCCGCAGGGTCTCGCCCGACTCCTGCTTGCAGTTGCGGAGGTTCCACGAATTTGCGGGACGCTAATAGGTCCCTTGGAAATTGCCCTCGAAGACTTCCTTGAGATCCCACCAGCTCCTGATGCAGCCCCTCGGGAGGTGCTCTAACCAGGCTCTCGTGGAGTCGGAGAGGTCGAGAGGGAGGTTGCGGATGATGAACAAGTCAACGTCCGCCCCATCAGCTTGGCAGGCCAGGCGGTAGTCCTCCAGCCACGTGGCTGGGTTTGAGTCCCCAGAATACTTCGTGATGCAACTGGGCACACGAAATTTCTGGGGGACCGGGGCGCGGAGGATGTCCTCGCCAAATGCCCGCGGCCCCGCGGGCGGGGGGCTCGGCGTCCGATCATGGTTGGGGTCGTAGCGACCCCCTCGCCTCGCGGCGTAGCCGTGGTTGACGAGTCGGTCGGGCTGGTCATCTTCCCGCGCGCCTCGGTGTGCGCCGGGAGCGACCCGCGTTTCTTTGACGTTGTCGACGCGTCAAGGGGCCGGGGGCGTGTCGCGGCCTCCCCCGGTCAGAGGGTTTTGCTGGACCGACGCCTCCCCGTCATGGTCATGGGCACCACGGGAGCTGGAGCTGTGCCCGCGTCATCGCGACAGGGAGCTCTCGGCCTGCTGGTTGGCAGCGAGTCGGAGAAGGCTCTCCAACTCCTTCCGGTCCTGTATCTCCGCCGGGGTCGCGGGCGGCTGCATCCGTCGTAGGAGGGCCGTCGCCGCCGCGATGTTTTGGCTGGCCCGCGGAAAGCGGGGAACCGTCCCCGTGCCGCCGTCGAGGATCATCTGCTGGACTTGCCGCGCCCGGGCCATAGCTTGACTGTGCCGCCTCTCCAGTTCTTGTTCGACGGCGGCGCGCTCCTGCTGGAGGAGGCGCTCGCGGTCTTGCAGCTCGCGTTCGCGAGCGAGGAGTTGGCGGACGTCATTGTTGAGAGCGGCAGCGTTGTCTGCTTCCGCCAGGGCGACGTCGCGGTCGGCCCCGTCGGCCGCCTCCTGGGCCGGAGCGGGGCGCTGCTGGACATGCTAGATGCCAGTGGGGACGACGAGGACCGGCGGCGGTTGGGCGCCGATTGGGTCGGCGTAGTTCTCATCGTCGTTCTCGCCATTGCTTTCCTCCCCGTCTCCGTTGCCGAGGTCCTCCATAACAACCTCGGCGCCACCAACCATGAAGCACTCGCGTGCGGGGTCGATGGTGCAGTGGCCGAAGCACTCACTGAGGAGGTTGGACTCGGAGTCGGAACCCGGGCTCGGATCGGGCGCTTCGGAGTGCCCGTTTGCCGGCGAGAGGTAAGGCGAGAGGACGGCGGCGCTGCGCCGCGCCGTCGCTATCTCGGGCGCCTCCCACCAAGCAGCTGATGGGAGGCGGCGGATGAGCTCGAGCTCGAAACGTTCCGCCATGTTGCGAAGTCCGTGGGGGAGCAGGACATCGGTGCGCCAGAAGATGGGTTCCGGCGGAAGGTGCTGTCCTCCCTCGAGCTGCACCAGGATGTTCGCCCGGGCGTAAAAGACGCGCCGGCACTCGGACGCGCGAGGCTCCGCCCCGAGGTAGGCCTCAACACGGCAAGGGAGCCCACTGCCGCCCTCTTGGCGGGGAAGGACGGCGTTCGCAATCATCATGCCCAACCGAGCAGGCGACGAGCGCGTTCTCGCTACCTGCAAGGATGGCGGGTCGCGGGGCCGGCGGTCGTCGTTCCGGGAAGGGCGACGTGGGACCCCGCTCACCGGGACCCCGTGAGCCAGATGGACGGTGATCAGGTGATCAAGCCATCTCATCACGTCGCTGTTGACGGTCGTTACGGCACGATTTCGACCGTCAAATACCTGCACAAATGGAATCAAAGTAAACACCAAACATAGTGTTAGGGCTTAAAACTAACAAATTCCACAAGTCTTGGTGAGATTTTGAGTGCAGGTGCATTTCATATCAAAAGGAGGAAATTCACATCAAGAAGGCCACAACACATCACTCCGAGAAAATCAGCACAGGCAGCCCAACAAGTTATGGATCAAAAGTCATACAAAACCCAACCAATTTGGGCCAATGCACGAAGATCATTGGACAAGACATCAAGGAGGACCCCTCGGCAAAAGCCCAAGGCCAAATGGGCCAAGGAGGGGTCGGCCGACCTGCTACAGTGAGGTCGGCCAACCTGCTGCAGTGGCCCCTCTGGCCCATCTTTGGGCAGCTGGTCGCCACCGCCTTCCTGATGTCGGTTCTGCCTGCATTTAATGCCCAAAGGCGGTGGGTGAGGCGGTGGAGGCCCCAAACCGACCTACTCAAGCCTATAAATAGAGGGGTACCCTCTCCCCTCCAAAACACACAAGAAGGAGAGCCTCATTCCACTCCCAAGGGCCTAGAGCCCCTTGTATACTAGTAGATAGAGTAGGGAGAGTAGGTAGAGGAGAAGGGTAGTCCTCCCTTTGTGAGGACTTAGCCCCAATCTTGTATCTTTGAGAATACTTCTTTATAATAGTCATTGTTCATCGTTCGTTCATCGTTCGTCGTTCGTTCATCGTTCGTTCGTCGTTCATCGTTCGTTCATCTTCATCATAAGTAAGTATTCTTGATCTCCTATTGGATTGTGTACTTAGTATTTAGATTAAGTTCTTTCTTTACTTGTTTACGGGATCATCGCTCCGCAAGGAGTGCTCTAGTCTTCCAAATTGGTACGAGGCCGGGGCTAGAGTAGTGATCGATAGCATAGACGTGGTGTCTAGGCTGGAAGTCGCCTTTGTCCGCTGTGTGCTCCACGGTTTGTAGAGGTAGGTGGCAGGAAGTGACAGCCCTGTCCATCCAAAGGAACCCTCCACGTTCGGGTACATAGTAGAGCTATAAGCCGGAGTGGCTTGGCAGACCAAAGCCTAAGCCGGCGCTCGAAGTAAGCAATTAGAGACAGGATTTATCTTTTGCTAAGAAACTCATCCATAGGAATCCTCTCTACCCAAATCTACCGCTCTTCTTCGTGTCCTTGGACTAATTAGACTAGAAGATAATCACACACCGTTCCTTTGGGAAAATATAAATAACGATACCCTTGAATACTCACGGGTGAAGTGCTACAACGGTATTCCGTGCGCTTGCGGATTTGTCTGTGACGTAAGAAATACCAACAAGCATTTCTGGCGCCGTTGCCGGGGAACGGTTTTCATTTTTGTCTTCGAACCTAGTTGGTCCTCGTATTGTATCCTTTTATTTATCATTTCTTCTTTTATTGCTTTTCCTTTATCGATCATCACATTTCACCATCTATCCTATCATCATCATTTCCCACTTACTTGAAAAATACCAAAAACATATATCATGGAGCCCCAACCTACAATCCAATCATTCTCTGCTCCACGGGGTGATCTCTTAGAGCCACCATCATCATCACACCCAATTTCTTCATCTGGCTATGAGTTTTGCCCCGATTATATTTTAATGATAAGAGGTCTATTCTTTTCGGGTTTTAAACATGAAAATCCTTATGAACACTTGCGAGAGTTTGAGCATTTCTGTTCATGCCGATTGATCCATGGCATGACACAAGAAACATTGAAGTGGAAGTTGTTTCCCTTCTCCCTCAATGGGAAGGCGAAACAATGGTACACTTATACCACTAAGAGAGTGAACGGTGATTGGATGGAATTGCGAGACAAATTTTGTCTAGCGTTCTTTCCCGTATCTCGTATCACTTCTCTACGAGCGGAAATAATTAACTTTCGGCAAGAAGAAGAGGAGACCTTAAGTGCATCTTGGATCCGGTTCTGTTCATTAACAGACTCCGGACCAGAATTGTTGCTCCCCGAACCACTTATATTGCAACATTTTTATTCGGGATTGAGCAACAATACCGCACTTTATCTTGACACGGCCGCTGGTGGATCTTTTTCTCATAAGACCATAGCGGAAGCGCATGAACTTTTGGATCGAATTGTGGAAAACACACCTTTTTCCGTTGACTTACCAGATCAGCCGGAGTCAAAAGATGAGGAACTCGTTGTGCCAAAAACAAAAAAATTGGTGCCTACAATGGTAGACCCAACACCCGAGTCCTCATCTGACACAAGAACAATGATAGAGGAAGATGAACCTCTTGAGTTCCCTTTTGAGTTCGAGAAAGGAATTTTTGAAAATTTTGGAAACACCTCAAACTACATTTGGGAAAACATGCCTCCTACTCCTCCCGATCCTCTCAAGGAACCATTCCTCAAGGAAGACATGAAGGAACGTCTTGGGAAAACCACTTTCACCACCACCACTCAAAATCCTTTGGTGAAACCTCATCTCGATCATGAACCACTCGAGCAAATCAAGTTCATATCTCCAATCCCGCCGCTCGAGCATACTTGGTATGAGGATGCAAAGTTTTCCACCCATGAAGAGGATGAGTTGAATGAAACTCTTCATGTCTATGAACCCAAACAATCCTCTTCACCATTCAAACCTTTTCCCTCTGGCCCTTCATGCACCGTTCTTGATGTTGATCAAGAACTTCTTGAAAACAAACCTTGGGCCATGGAATTTCATGAGGCATCGACTCTAGAATCCAAGGAGGAATCCTTGAGTGAGCATGATAGCTTTTTCCTTGAACAACCACATGATACATGCTCACATCATGAGTCTCTAGAGTCAACACCCGTTAGTACCAAAACAATGCATGAGGCCTGCAACCACCTTGTTTATTTGTTTTGCTACTTGTTCTTTAAAATGGTTGTAGATGCTTTTGTTTATCATAAATATTGCAAATATCGTGGTTGTATTTTGGTACTAACCATGCAGATCATTCTCCGAGATGAGATAATTCATGATCAAACTCAACGTGACGGTGGAGAGTCTTGCTCGTCTGACTTAAAATGACGCTGCCCTTGTCGACAGGATAATCGACAATTATCTTTTATTTGCTTCCCACAAAATTGCATTCTTTTGCATCCTTGATTTTACCAACAAATTGCATTTTCTTTATTTAATTCCCAATTGCATACATGTTTACTTTTTCAAAAAAAAAGAGAGAAAATGCATCTTTGATTATTCACTTACATTCTTACATGTTTGAATCCTTCCAACTCATGTTTGGGATTTTTCAAACCACCTTGCATTTGCATTTCAAAATTAAAAAAATATATATTTCCTTTGAGAGAATAAATCTGGTAAAATGAATTTGAGACAATCTTTTGTTGGAAAATGCTTTGAACAAAATTTTGAAGGAATTTTGGCACAGCTCCCCTTGACTTTTCAGTATATAGCCATTATGGGACTGTTGACCAAGTTGGACGTCATTTGTTTATTTTTGGATGCAAGGGTGTTTGGACTCTTCAATTTCATTTCATTTTTCACTCAAGCACCCTTGCAACAAAATTCTTGCTCTTGCATTTCCTCAAAGTTTTCATTATATTTTGTCTCAAGTTCAAGAAAAAGATTTTTCTTCCTTCTTTTGATTTTTCCATTTGCATTTGGAGTCTTCCAAAATAAACTTCTTCTATGTTGGAATCTTTTCCAACTCTTCTTTATTTTTCTTTGAAATCATTCAAAAAAAAATGAGACGATTGTTAAAAAAAAAAGGGGTAATAATTTGAGAGCTTCTCTAACTCTCAAAGTGACAATTTTGTTTCAAACTTAAGAAAAAGATTTTTCCTTTTCTTCTTATAATTTTATTTTGCTTTCTTTAGTTGCGAAAAAAAAGAGCTTTGCGAGAGCAACCGACAAACGGTCCACATTGCTTAAACTAACGTAACCCATTCTCGAGTTTGCTCTTGTGTTCTTGCTCTTGTGTGCAGCCATGAAAAGAGCCGACAAGCGGCTGATCATTGTGTTGAAGAAGGCGACAAGCTCAAACCCAAGTCACTCTCGATGTGGCACATATCCATACCCCTCCATTGAGCTCATGCCTAACTTGAGAAAGTTGGCATGAAGAGCTTCAAAAGGATCCCATGGAGAGGTAGACCACAATGAAAATGACACATCGAGACTCTTCTTCGACACCAATCCCATCTTGGTGTGCGAGAAGGAGAAGCAAGCCTACAACACTCATGAACCCGTGTCAATGCTCACCCATGAGCACATGACCCAGAATTGCTGCACAAGGAAGGTATGAATGCCAACTTTGCCCATGATTAGAAGCCATAGGGTGGGATGATTTTGCTTGTGTGGTAAGATCCCTCCTACTTGCCATACAGTTTTATGCACCCTGCTAGTAGTAGACAATGGTTTTACTTTGGTTCTTCTAGAATAAGTATTACCTGCTTTCATGGAACAATCTTAGTCTACTACTAGGCTCTCATAAGCATTGCTTGCAAGACTTGTTTCTACAACTCCTGATCTTCACAAGCATGCTCTTTGGCAAAATATCACATCCTACCTTGTGCCTGATGCATGAATGACTTGCTATGACTTGTGTTCCTCAAGGCAATCTTAGACCTATCTATGAGGATGAGCATTGTATCCTTATGCCATGGTTTACAATATCAAAATCTCTCCTATGCAATGCATGATTGAGAAATGGTTAGAACTTTTCAAGTGGTTAGAACATGTTGAGTGCACCTCGTTGATTGCTCACACCGCTTTAAGAATCAGGGCTTTAGACAATGCTTACGTTTCATACATCACCAACCCCCGAGCTTTTGTCAATGAGGATTATCTTGTTTATGGTTACACTCAAACATGGTCCAGATTCACTTGTGTTTCTCGTCCTCGGCTACATGAATGAAATCCCGTCACCTAACCGGGACTTTATTTGTATATGCTCCGAGAGCTAACGATCCCTCTCCAAGTTGGATGAGGATCGCTTGCAGGAGTAGTGCTTTTGGCAGGGATTACAAACGGAAAGGTCAAGGAATGCAGCCATGGCGGTGCCACCACCACAACCCCAAGCCAATGAATATATAGCGGGGTAGGAAACAACTGAGTATGCACTTAGTTGGGACCAACCCCCGCAACCATATGAGGCTAGAGGTTTGTTATGACACTCGATGGCAGCAACCCACCAAGGACAAATGCGCCAACATCATACCACGCTGCAACAAAGCCCAGTCAATCTCATGACCAAAAAATCACCGCATGGGGTTCCACCCCAATCCAAGGCTATGAGCAAAGAACAAGTGTGGGGGGAGGGAACCTCCCCCAGTAAGGTAACTTGTATCGCAACTTGTATCTTTTTGCTTTCTCCTTGCATGATAAAATAAAAAGTTGAAAATTTTAAAATCAATTAAAAAAATTAAATAATGAAAAGTACACGAATAAACTAGGCGCTTTTATTTCCCTTTCAAACATATAATGCGCCTTGAGTTATTGTGCTGAATTCAATAAACTTAGGCTCCCCGGACTTTAACCCCGGTAGAGTCCTTTTTGCTTCCATATTCTTTTGTTTGATTTGAATAAATAAGCCAGGTACAAGAACAAGTGTGGGGGGAGATCTCTCGAGACCTTCATCACGCACACATTCGAGATCTCCCCACCAACACGATGCACCACCTCGCACTGATCGACACATACAATGGTGGAGCCATCGGGCACAAGAAAACAAAGTTCGGTCGAACCTTTGGTTCAATCAAATATCCCATGATCCCTCTTGGTCTCTGCTTCATCCAAGGCGATGGTTTGCGCATCCTATCCTACTACTCTATCTCCCTAGTTCATGAGTTAAAATGTTCTTTTGGGTCAATTACTAAAATTTAACTCAATGATAAAACAAATCTTGTGTTATCCTCTCAACAAACATACTTCTATCTGGTTGGCCTGCATACTCATTATTCCTCGCATCATACACCTGTTGCTTGTGAACACCAATCTCATAGGAACCCATGCTTATCTAAGTTGTTGGCGAATGAGATATGGTTGGATGAAATGAATCATGCTTTTTCTGTATCAAGTGCTTGGGAATTTATCTTGAAAAAAAATTGAAAATCCATAGCTTTGCGCTCCTCAATGATCTTATATTCCCACCAGAGCCAAATAAGAATCACTTTGAAAACCCTCTACAAATGCTACTTGTTATTGCTTTGAGCTTGGTCAAATTGTGCGACCCTTGTGAGATGCTTGTCATACTTTCTTGATCAAGATTTCGTGCACATACACCATTATCATAAAACATGCTAACCTTCTACACTGGAAGTTAGCAACACCATTTCCATCCATCCACCCACCAAATAAATACTCCATCTCTTGTTGTTGATGTCTCTCTCCAAACATTCTTGCAAAAAGAGACATGGCTATCGAAAGAGAAAAAAAAAAGAGAAAGAAAAAGAATGCTCATTTTCATGAGCATGAATAAAGAAAGACATGCTCAAACATGTTGAGCACGATTGAAAAAAAAAGAGAGAGAAAGAAAAAAAAAAGAAGAGAAGAGAAAAGAAAAGAAGTGATAGCCATGTTCTCAAAATAAAAGTCAATCAAGAGAGAAACATCATAGCATCAAGGAGTATCCATCTCACTCCACCTCATTCCACTCACCATACACATATCCACATACATGCACATTCTTGATAAGATTGTATGACTTGTTTTCTCTTTGGATCCACCCTTTGAATTTGCAATATAAGTGATACAAGTATGCCCCTTTTCATCCCTACCAAGCTCCACATAAAGCCTTTTGTAGAAATAGGATGAAAAGAGGTAAACACATTGCCTTGGTGAGGAATCAAACACATTGAGCGATCTGAGAGTTATCATTTGAGGAGTACAAGCTATGTTTTTTATTTTTGAAAATTTTATCAAAAACCCAAGTTACTCAACAGAGGGGTATTGATGACTTGAATCAAGACCGTTCCATACCTCAACCGCCCAAGATAGCATGTTAGCCACTTCAAAGTTCACAGGTGCAGTTATGGCTTGGAATAACTTGTATGCTAGCATCATACCATAGGAAGTCATGCTTTATCTTAATCTTCCACCTTCACTCGAGGACGAGCAAAGGCTCAAGTGTGGGGGTCTTGTTGACGGTCGTTACGGCACGATTTCGACCGTCAAATACCTGCACAAATGGAATCAAAGTAAACACCAAACATAGTGTTAGGGCTTAAAACTAACAAATTCCACAAGTCTTGGTGAGATTTTGAGTGCAGGTGCATTTCATATCAAAAGGAGGAAATTCACATCAAGAAGGCCACAACACATCACTCCGAGAAAATCAGCACAGGCAGCCCAACAAGTTATGGATCAAAAGTCATACAAAACCCAACCAACTTGGGCCAATGCACGAAGATCATTGGACAAGACATCAAGGAGGACCCCTCAGCAAAAGCCCAAGGCCAAATGGGCCAAGGGGGGGGGTCGGCCGACCTTCTACAGTGAGGTTGGCCGACCTGCTGCAGTGGCCCCTCTGGCCCATCTTTGGCCAGCTGGTCGCCACCGCCTTCCTGATGTCAGTTCTGCCTGCATTTAATGCCCAAAGGCGGTGGGTGAGGCGGTGGAGGCCCCAAACCGACCTACTCAAGCCTATAAATAGAGGAGTACCCCCTCCCCTCCAAAACACACAAGAAGGAGAGCCTCATTCCACTCCCAAGGGCCTAGAGCCCCTTGTATACTAGTAGAGTAGGGAGAGAGTAGGGTAGAGGAGAAGGGTAGTCATCCCTTTGTGAGGACTTAGCCCCAATCTTGTATCTTTGAGAATACTTCTTTATAATAGTCATTGTTCATCGTTCGTTCATCGTTCGTCGTTCGTTCATCGTTCGTTCGTCGTTCATCGTTCGTTCATCTTCATCATAAGTAAGTATTCTTGATCTCCTATTGGATTGTGTACTTAGTATTTAGATTAAGTTCTTTCTTTACTTGTTTACGGGATCATCGCTCCGCAAGGAGTGCTCTAGTCTTCCAAATTGGTACGAGGCCGGGGCTAGAGTAGTGATCGATAGCATAGACGTGGTGTCTAGGCTGGAAGTCGCCTTTGTCCGCTGTGTGCTCCACGGTTTGTAGAGGTAGGTGGCAGGAAGTGACAGCCCTGTCCATCCAAAGGAACCCTCCACGTTCGGGTACATAGTAGAGCTATAAGCCGGAGTGGCTTGGCAGACCAAAGCCTAAGCCGGTGCTCGAAGTAAGCAATTAGAGACAGGATTTATCTTTTGCTAAGAAACTCATCCATAGGAATCCTCTCTACCCAAATCTACCGCTCTTCTTCGTGTCCTTGGACTAATTAGACTAGAAGATAATCACACACCGTTCCTTTGGGAAAATATAAATAACGATACCCTTGAATACTCACGGATGAAATGCTACAACGGTATTCCGTGCGCTTGCGGATTTGTCTGTGACGTAAGAAATACCAACAGTCGCGCATCGTCGGAGCAAGCTCGTCGAGACGTCCCCAGAACTCTTCTTCGGGTGGATATGGCGGGTAGCCGTGGAGCTGCCCCGCCGCGGCCATGAGGGTGTACACCACGTGGCGGTACTCATACAGCAGCGGATTCGGGTCAAAGTGCGCTTCCAGGCGCGCCTCGTGGCCGGAACCGTCCGCGCCCCGGGGCAGCCGGGGACGCGTCGAGAGAGGTCCCCACCCGAAGAGGGGTGGGTAATCCTGCATCAGCTGCAGGCGGCCGGTGTGGTCGGCCTCGAAGTCCAGGGTCCCGAAGCGGATGACCTGGTGCGGAGGGAAGAGCGGGATGGTGAGCAACCCGCCCTCGTTCGGGCTGGTGGCGCCGCGATCCGCGTGACGTGCGGACCGGCGAACGCCGCGAGATGGTCACCGCGCCATCATCGGAGACGGTGAGGTGAAGAACCAAAGCGCGCAGAGGTCCCCTACCTGGCGCGCCAACTGTCGGTGTTGAGAAATCTGGCCGACGAGTAAATTTTGACTACGCGCTAAGGTTGGTTTGCGATGTGGAATGAAGACGATGATTTATCCTGGTTCGGGCAACTGGTGCCCTACGTCCAGCAGTGGTGTGGTTCTTGTTGCTCGTAGTAGGGGTTACAAGCTTGGCGAGAGAGGGAGGAGCTCCCAAGTCTCTATGGGTTCGCGCCCCTCTTCCTTGCTTGCGGAGCAAAGCCGAGGAGAGCGAGCGAGGTGTGTGGAGTGTGTTGTTGAGTTCGTTGTGTTGTCGTCATCCCCCTCGACTGGTCGAGTTTCCCCTTTTATATGCCAAGGGTTAACCCGACTGTACAAGGATGGAGGAAAGGAGAAAAAAGAAAAGGAAGATGGTAATTAAGGAGAGAAGTCTTGGTCTTCACGTCTTGGTAGGGGCCCCTCGCCGGCGTAGGCTGGCGGCTCGTCGTGGCCGGGCGGCGTGAGGTATGATGGCGCGTCTTCCCGAGACGCCGTTTCTTGCGGGGCGGCGTCCACTGTTCCGCCGTGCTGGTGGTGTCCGTCCCCTGTTCATGCGTACTGTTACGCTTTTCCATTACGGCCCTGCACTGTTACCGCGTGGAGAGGTGTCTGACCGCTGTCAAACGTCCCTGTGGGACGTGCGAGGCAGAGGCGTGCTTGCTCGTAGTACGGGGCGGCCGCCCACTTGCGCGAGCAATTAATAGGCTTCAACTTCCATCTCTCCCACCGTCCCCCCCGACCCCTACTTGCGCCGCGGTGGTCGGCCGAGGCGGGGATGCTCCCGACCGCAGGGATCGGGACTCCTGTGGTCGGACGAGGCGGAGGCATCTCCGAACCCTTGGCGCGGGGCCGAGGGTCGGAGTCCTTGGGCCGTGACGCCCCCGCGCAGGGGTGCGGCCTGTTCGCTTATTGGGCCTATGTGGCTCCTATCTGCCTTGTCACGAGCCTCGGCCTTTTTGGCTAATTTGGGCTTTATTTATGAGATCTAGTGACTTAGTGAGATATCCGTGGGTACCTAGTTTTAGGTATCCAACAAATGTACTATATCAAATGGCCTCTCTCGAGCTGTCTTCTGATTAATGGAAGCTGCAATCTGACTATCTCCTTCGATGGCTTGCTGCGTGGTTGAAGCTGACGGAGTGCAGGGCATCATGGTGAAAAGCAGAAAGAAAAAAAAAAAGAAGCAAAAACAATGCTAAAAGCAAGCCTCGAACCCAGGTCTCCTGAGAGACCGGATACAACTCAATAGTTGGCCAAATGGACCGGGCGAAATGGGCAGGCACGAAGCACGACATTTTTGGCCCGGCCCAGGCACGGCACGGCACGAAATTACATGGGCCGGGCCGGCACGGCACGAAGCATCGGGCCGTGCTTGGGCCAACACCCCAGCCCAGCGGGCAGCACGGCCCGGCACGCATAAGAGGCGGCACGATGCAGCCCATCTAACAGCCCACCAAAGCACGGCCCATTAACAGTCCAGCTTGGCACGGCCCATCTAACAGCCCATTTCCCTCAAACCCTAACAAATATCTCCTCCCTTCCTCTTTCTCTTCCTTCAAGCCGACACCACAAACTCCGCCTCCGTCCCTTCCCTTCTTGTCGCGGCACCATCCCTCCCCACAGCACCGCCCCTCCCCTCCCTGTCGCGACGCCGCCCTCCCCTCCACTCCTCCCCGTCGCGGCACCCCTCCGCGCCGCCCCTCCCCTCGAGTAGGTAGGCCCGGAGCAGAAAGAGGAACAAGAGGAGGCCGAGCCGGTGCAGCCCTCCCCTCCGCTCCTCCTCGCCGCGGAGCGCCTCCCCTCCCCGTCGCGGCGCCGTCCTCCCCTCTGCTCCTCCCCGCCTCAGAGCGCCTCTTCTCCGTCCGCGACGAGCCCGAGATCGGCGAGGTCGGCGCCACCGAGGCCTCCGACTCTGATGCCGGCGCCGACACGAGCAAGGTGCGGAAGACACTCATGCTGCTTTTTCAGCTCGACGACTCACCAACGCTCCTGCAGCTCCTCCATCCCCGACCGTCGTGGCTCACCGACACCGGCAAGGTTGCCGGCGGCCGAATCTCGCCTTTTTCTTTTCTTTTCTTTTGCCACCGTCGGCCTTTTTTTCGATCTGATGGGCCTTTTTCAATTTGATGGGCCTGATGGGCCGTTCGTGCTTGATGGGTCGTTCGTGCCTGATGGGCCGGCCCGGCCCTTGAAATAGCATTAGTGCCGTGCCATGGGCTTGACCCCCCGCCAATGGGCGAGCACGGCACGGCCCATGTAAGCACCGGGCCGTGCCGGCCCGATGACAAATGGGCCGTGCCCTGGTGGGCCCGTGCCGTGCTGGGCTGGGCCGCCCATGTGGCCAACTATATACAACTCTACCACCAGGCCACTCGTTGCTTTGTTAATATGTATACGATTGATTCTATATAACACAAAACAAAGACGAACTCGGACATTTGATTTGAGATGAATTCGAACCGAATTCAAAAAGTCTTTGGCAGGACGAAAAACGAAAATAAGGTTGGACGATCTCTTTCAGCCTTTTTAAGTAGTAGAGAAAGACGCGCGGACGGCGGACGGTAGACCGACAAGACAAATATAATAAGGAGTAAAGATAATTTGAAATTTGTTAGATTTATCATCAAAAGCACTTTAAAATTAATTTATATATTTAACTATTTGTATAAATATTTATAAATAAGATGAATGATCAAAGTAAAAAAAATCAATGGTGTCATATATTTAAAAACAGATGGAGTACTTCACAAAAATAAAAAAGGTTTCACAAACTAGAGTATGGAATGACATAATAAAAAAGCTTGTTTTCCAACCCCTATGATAATGTACAACAATCAACTGAACTCCCTAAAAGAAACTTCATCCCGTATTGATGCGAGATGACACGGATGTTGAGCCGGTGGAAACAAACGGAGTGCAGGATCATACGGAAGGCGTCGTACCACCGCGGCAGGCCGCCGTGGACCATGTAGTGGCGGTGCATCCGGATGTACTGGAGAGCACCTCCTTGACATTCATGCAAGCAGGGGCTTTAAGATTTATTAACACTGATTCTCACAGAAATACATTTTCCTGTTGTGGCCACAGAGACTTGGGTATTTGTTCTAAGTAAAACAATGTCATGGATAATGAATAATCCACCACCATATATTAACAAACAACAAAGAACATTTCAGGCACTTAATTTTGGGTAAAACTGGTGCAGCACTGTTGAGCTAATCGTTGACCATATATTACTCTAACATCTACATCTAGACTTGCACGACTCAAGTTATCACTAATCATCATGCAAATATTTAGAAAGTGCTAAAAAATAGCTTGGATTAATAAACCAAGAATAATATAGAAACTGAAATTAACACTTTCGATTAGAAATACCCATGATGTTACAATGAGAAACCTATCACGCTAAGGAGTAAACCAACTATTTAAAAATTAGGGAAATAGTTTACCATCAGATACACATATAGGGAAAGTTCACACAAAAACTACACAGATAACACCCTCCATCCTTTGCAGTGACAAGAAATTCCACTACCTCCGCACTCGCCGATCGTTGACCGCTTTCCTTATGATCTTCACAGAAATTGCTGCAAAATCACCAAGTTCCACTTCTTCATCCACTATTCCATGGTAACAAGCATCAAATCTTTGCTTCCACTCTTCACAAGAGGACTTCTGAGAAAAATCGGTATCTACGGACGACCCTTCAATACGAAGATCAAGGTGGCTAAATTTAACCACTGCTACCACTGAACTCAACTTACGACCAGCTTCTGCCACACCTTGAAACAGGCAGATCACATTGTTGAAGCCACTAGTCTTGGCATATAATTTCAAATTAAGGCCACATACAGGAGACCGGACAATCTCAACAACAACTGTTGCTTGGACAGCGATGTTCAGCACCGCAAACGTCACATCCAATCCACACTTCTCTCCATACAGACGGCCAGTTTCAACAAAAGATTCTGTCCCAAAAATATTGTCGATTTCGGTACATCCATCAATCAAAATGTCATCCTTGGGCTCTTCTTGTGTGCCTTCAGTCCCAATAAAGAATTTGAATTCGAACAACGCGTAGCTAGTGATGCAAATACCTTAGCAGGACTCGTCAGCGATGAACGTGCCATTCCCTACATGTAGGAGCCGAAGTTAATGCAACATATTTTTAAACTGTTGATGATAAATAACTAGAAAGTGATCAAAGTTCACAAAACTGCAATAATAAAACATGAAAAATAAAAGTATGTAGATAGATGCAGCACGATTTTCCGAGGTTTGGCATAGCACTTTCAGAGGACAAATATGCATACATGTAAATACCCACAGATTGCAAATGAAATTACCGTCTTTGGGTTTACATACACAGCTTCGTAATTGTCAGCATCACGTTTGTACACATAGTTGCGCAAAGGTTCAATCTTATCCCGGACCGCAAAAAATCCAAAGATCCGGGCATGCCCAGGCTGGGCATGGCGATACCCAGTGATTTTCAAGTCAAGGACCTGCAGCAAGTCCGTAGGATTGCACTTACAACCATTTGAGCAATCAAAGGACGCAGCATTGTCGACACTGACTGAAAAAGTCAACAAATGAACCGTGAAAAAATGTGGAGTTTTTCAATATAGTAATAGATGATAATGTGATATCAAATATCATCACAAAAGTAATTAACTAAAAAGACACGTACTTTCAGATTCATCGTGGAGTCGATACTGACTACCAAACCAATGACTGCGGCCTTCCATGACAGGATCATTGAGCAGAGGGAAAAGACTGAGTGGTGAAGGGCCTCGGCGACAAAGATCTTGCATCATTTTGTGTATTGTTGTTGTCTGCACAAAATGGTCGCTGCTAAGCCTTGGAAATTCTTCAACTGTAAAAGGCCAGCAGGTCCCTACATAAAAAACCAATGAAATAATCAAATTAGGGACATTTGCAAAATCAGTTCATTTGTGGACGTCAATTACGGAATCGGTCTCCTTTTTTAGACTTTGCAAAAACGGTCCTGTTTTTCGAACTTGAAGCCTCCGTTAGGTCCAGTTTTCAGCCGCCGTCTACTAAAACACGATTTTCGAATTAAAAGAAATCACAAATCCTTGGGGAAAAGAGGAAAGGACTAAAGTACCCCTGTTCTCCTTCACGAAACCCATTCTAGTCACGCGGCCACGCTCCTGTTCTCTTCTCTGTTCTCTCTTTCTCCTGTGACCCCAAGTTCCCAACCTTAACCCTAGGCAGGCAACATTGGAGGCGGCGGCGGCCAAGCTTGGAACCACGGGCAGGGAAGGACGCGACGCCGGCGGTGGTGGGCGGGGAAAGACACGCCACTGGCGGTGTTGGGCGCGGCCCGGCGCTACGGGAGTGCGGGGCGCGGCCGTGCGGAGGCCCGATGCTGCGGGGCGCGGAGGCCTGGCGCTGTGGATTTCAGCGGATGCGTAGCTGTCGTGGATTCGTAGCGCAGTCGTGGATTCGTAACTGTCCGGATTTCAGCGGAGCAGCAGGCCCCAAACTGAAGGCAAATGGAGGATCTGATGTTCTAAATCCTTTAGATAGAGCGCATGTGGTTTCGTCAACTACAACTCTATTATTTGCATGACGATACGCTACATAGGAGTAGCAGTATACATGAATGTCATATACTAACAAAGAAGCCTGTCACATGATAGACTGATAATTATAAAAAAAAATGATAGACTCACCAATTATTTGCATGACTTTTCAGGGTTCCCAATTATTATGTCCAAATTTATATGTGATTTTTGCTTGTTCCTCATCACATATAGTAAAACAAATGAAATATTGTCAAAATTATTTATATTTGGACACAAACTTATATTAAAAAACTGACTTTTTAGTTCCATATGGCTAATACCAAAAATAGGACTAGATTTGCAATTCATTGTCAAAACAAAACTGGTTTTGCAAAGGGCATATTCGTCTTTCCGTAAGCCATCTAACACCGTTAACTGCTGTTAACGGAATAGGACCTGCTCATGGCTTCAAATTCGAAAAACAGGACCGTTTTTGCAAAGTCTAAAAAAGAAGACCGATTCCGTAATTGATATCCAAAAGTGAACCGTTTTTGCAAAAGCCCCATCAAATTAACAGAAAAATCTTCTGATCTCTGTATTTTAATACAATCACTCTCCAAATAACCCAAGCTAAAATTAGATGCTTAAATGGTGATAGAAGAAAGATAGCAACAAAATTCAATAGAAATCAATATTGAACAGTTCTCCCGCGTGCTCTTTTGTACTTCGTTTTAGGGGGTGATCTTTGTGTTTGTGTTGGGTGTTCCTTTTGTATTTCTTTTTGCTCCTTCTGGATACAAAAATAGAAGTCAACATTGAACAGGTGGTGCACTGGACATGCATGAAACATAGCACATGGTCGTGCTAAACCGTAGCAGCCAAAAATATGAGACCTTTTCCGTGCTGTGATTTAGTATGGATCAGAGCTATGTAGGCATGACAAGAGGAGTGGAAGTGTACCTTGATCTTCCACCTCCTCGTCTTCTTTCTCCTCGCTGCCGCTGAACTCCCACACATCGTCGTCACTGGTGGTAGACATGGACGATTCCTCCGCGTCTTCGGTGAGAGGATTTTCCGTGGAAGGTGGCCTCTTGTGGCCGCGCCCGTTGATAGGAGCCTCAGCCGCTTCGTCAATTTCCATTGTGCACGATGTTTTCCGGGCGTCGCTGCCTGCAGGGAAAGAAGGAGATGGAACAGGGGATCGAGGGCGGCGGCGAAACAGCGGTGGAAGAAGCCGGGGAGGAGATTGTTGGTCCCTGGCCGTGGGCCGCGCAAAAAGAAGGCAGGTTGGATTCCTGCAGGCCCAAGCCGTGTTGAGAATCTTACAGGTGGGACACATAGAGACTTTACCACAAACAAAATCAAATCAAATCATCTCATTTCCGGTCTCAGTATGCATTGGTCTACTGAACTCACCATTCCAAAACTAGTATGGGGGATTGTGATAAACTGCACATCATTTCCCTTCCAAAATCCAACCTCAAGATTTCTCCGACTCTTATGAAAATGTACACGGATGCTCCAACAATCATACATGAAAGTGTACACGGATGCTTCAACAATCATAGAGGTTTCTATTGTTTTTCTGAGCAACACAATGCAACACCTGGACTGACAGACAAGTCACAAAACTAGACTATGTATGTGATTAAGATGAATGTCACAAAAAGCTTGTTTTCAGCTTCAAGATCTCTCCAACCCCTATGAAACTGTACAAGAATCAAGCCCTATGAAAGTCACAAATCCTTGATCCCCTACTGCTGCGCGGTGATCTGGACGTTGAGCCAGCGGAGCCACACGGAGTTCAGGATCATGTGGAAGGCATTGGACAGCTGTGGACGATGAAGTGGCGGCGCCCGGCGCTGCATCCGGATCTACTGGAGAGCACCTTCTTGACATTCATGCAAGCAGGGTTTTAAGATTAACACAGATTCTCACATAAATACATGTTCATGTTGTGGCCACTGACCTGGATATTTATTCGAAGTACAATAATGTCATGGATATGACCGTTTTGGGTAAAACTGGTGCAGCACCATTGAGCTAATTTTTGACCATATATTACTTTAACTTCTACATATAGACACTAAATTGTTGTTTGTACCATTGTTAAGAAAGAAATATCAAAGATTCAAAGTCGTACGGCATTGGAGATGTTGTAACCAAACATATGTGGTTCTGGATTCCGGTTTCATTTAAATACTAACAGGAGGCCCGTGCTTTGCTACCGTTAAAATAAATCATTTTAAAATTTTCTTGATATGTTGCAAAGCTAATAGATGGGTGATTACTGAAGCCAACTGGTCAAAGGTTCAAACAAACAATCAGAAAGAAAAATGACAAAATTGGACTGCCTCTGGCTGCACAAGCTCAAAGCTGACGGTCTTGCAGAGCTTTGCCGCATGCCCAATCCCACTAGCTGTTGCTCCGTGCCTGGCACCGGCCGGTTACCAGCATCCTCTTCTCGCGAGTCCAATCGATCGGCTGTTGCAGCTTCTGGGTCAAGTAAGGACCGTAGGATGTGTTTGGTTGAGTGGATTAAGTTGAATGAGAGATGCCGGTCTAGTTTTTTAAAGTGTTTGTTTCAGGGACGAAGGTGGATGGGGCTGCCAAGTTAAGAAATATTCTCTTCATTTGCTGGATGAGTCCATCCCTCAAAATTGGTGGGATGGACTATCCACCTTTGCTAAGATTAGCAAATGATTAGTGATAATTAGTCTATTTTATAATTATTTAGCATTTAGGATGACATAATTAATATTTTTTATTATTATGGATATATTTAATGTGCCCTTTAGAGTATAATTAGTAATTATTAGCCATTCTAAATTAATAACTCAGACTAAAAAGATTATTATTTGATAATAAATTGTGTCAACTAATTAGTGTATAATTAACTTTCAAAAATTGAAACTAAGAGATATAATTTAATTAATTAATTTTATCTTGTACGCCCTCATCCATCCAACCAAAAAAAAAAAACTTAGCCACCCCATCCATCCGACCAAACATGTAGAGTGGATGACATCATCCTAAAAAATACAAGCCTCCATGTTCCATCCGACTTTGCCCTCCAACCAAATGCATCCTAAGCGCCCGGGATCGGCGGGCGGCATGGTTGGGCTGCTCGAGCGGATTGCAGCAGCTACTGACCCAGGTGGGTGGGACCCATGTGTCAGCGCAAGTTTGTGAGAGAGGGAGGCACGCCCATGACCCACGACCACGCACACCAACTCGTGTTTTTAAGAGAAGTAAAGTAAAGAATTACATAAATGTGTAGATAGTAGTGGGTGTGGGTGTTATAAATAGTAAATTATTCCATTCAAATAAGTATGTTTTTTTAATTACTTAAAACAATTCAGACATTCATAACGCACGTACACTTACTCTATGGCCTCAATTCATCACTCCACTTATCCATCTTAAGGTCATATTTGCGCAGCTCGAGCATAATCAAGTTGAAATCAAAACTAGATCAAGCTGCAAGCACTTCTTTACAGCCCCCCTCACAGATCATGTAAGAAGATCGCGTTCAAGATGTGGCCACGGTGTGCATGGCCCGAGCGCCACTGGCCGCAAGAGGAGGCAGAGGGTCGTCGGTGAGCACGTGCGCAACGCCGGGACTGTTGAGGACGAGGAGCATCCACTACGGGTAACCCATCCGCGCTGTGCAGTGGCGTGACAGTGCAACGCCGGGACTGACATGGAAGCAATCGACGTGCCGAATGACAAATATTATGGATTGGGATTAATGGTGAATGAAGATGGACTAGCGGCTGCAGCTACATAACTGTAGGAGAGTTCGAAGAAGTATGAGATGAGACTTGATAAAACAGTCATTACAGATCATGAGTATACTTCAACTCTCAAGTATACTTACATGATCAGCTGTATCTACTTCGCCGATGCATTCTTTAATGCGTCCCGGAACTCGACGATGTTGGGATTGTTGGAGTCGCCCAAGAACTCACGCGAGAGAGCACACACACACGACGAGACTGTTTCAGAAGTTCCACTAGCCCTGCACTCGCCGTCATCGCCGATCATAGACCACTTTCCATATGATCTTCACAGAAATTGTTGCGAAATCTCCCAGTTCCACTTGTTCATCCACTATTCCATGGTAACAAGCATCAAAACTCCCCTCTACCCAAGACGACTTCTGAGAAAAATCGTTACCAGCTGACGACCCTTCAATACGAAGATCAAGGTGGCTACGTCTACACAATGCTACCACTGAACTCAATTTACGATCAGCTTCTGCAACACCTTGAAACAGGCGGATCACATTGTTGAAGCCACTGGTCTTCGCATATAATTTTAGATTAAGGCCACATGCAGGAGCACGGACAATCTCAACAACAACTGTTGCTTGGACAGCGTTGGCCAGCACCGCAAACGTCACGTCCAATCCACACTTCTCTCCATACAGACGGCCAGTTTCAATAAAAGAATCTGACTGCAAAATGTTGTTGATTTCGGTACATCCTTCAATCAAAATGTCTTCCTTCGGCCTATCTTCTGTGTCTTCAGTCCGAATACAGAGCTTGAATTCGAACAATGCATAGCTAGTGATGCAAATGCCTCTAGCAGGACTAGTCAACGATATACGTGCCATTCCCTGCAGGTAGAAGCCGAAGTTAATGCCGCATATTTTTAAGCTGTTGATGATATTAACTAGAAAGTGATCAAAATTCACAAAAGTGCAGTAATACAACATGAAAAAGAAATGGTATGTAGATAGATGGAGCACGAATTGGTAAAGATATCAATACCTCAAAAACAGGTCCTACATAGAGGCTTGTCAAAGAAAAGCAGATTTGGCATGGCACTTTCAGAGTGACAAATATGCATAAATGTAAAATACCCACAGATTGCAAATGAAATTACCGTCTTTGGGTTTACAGACACAGCTTCGTAATTGTCAATGTCACGTCTGTACACATAGTTGCGCAAAGGTTCGATCTTATCCCGGACCGCAAAAAATCCAAAGATCCGGGCATGTCTAGGATGGGCATGGCGATACCCAGCGATTTTCAAGTCAAGGACCTGCAGCAAGTCCATAGGAAAGCACTTACAACCATTCGAGCAATCAACGGACGCAGCATTGTCGACACTAACTGAAAATGTCAATAAACGAATCATGAAAAAAATGTGGAGTTCCTCAATATAGTAATAGATGATGATGTGATATAAAATAGCATCACAAAAGGAGTTAACTAAAAAGACACGTACTTTCAGAATCATCATGGAGTCGATACTGCCTACCAAAACAATGACCGTGGCCTTCCAAGACAGGATCATTTAATGGAGGGAAAAGACTGAGTGGTGAAGGGCCTCGACGACGAAGATCTTGTATTTTGTATGTTAACGTTGTCTGCACATAATGATCCTTGCTCAACCTTGGAAAATCGTCAACTGTAAAAGGCCTGCAGGTCCCTACATCCAAAACTACTGAAATATCAACTCAAATTTTCCAAGCTCTGTCGTGTAATTCACTATCTAACTCACCCCTGGCAGTATTATTCTGAGATCAGATAACAGTGTCGGGGGTGGTGAGACGTTTCCGTTTTCTCGGCCTTTTACTTTCTCGAACCTATGTATCTCTTGGCATGGAGGTGGGTAAACCCCGGTCCAAAAAATAAAAATAATTCAGTCTCTCGTTATTCTTACTATTAGAAGCTACAAGCAGAGGTTGAAACTATGACAGAAGAGACATAGCAATCGAATAAAATTTAATTCCAAAATCAACACAGCGGTATATATACTGGACGTGCTTGAAATATTACACACGTTCATAACAAAATATCAGTCGATAATGCCAGCAAGATGTTCTTTAGTGTTTCCCGGAATATTTTGTTCCAAGCAGTGTCGAATAATCAAGGACAAGTGTATAACTATATACTATACAATCCAGATGATCCTAAAATCTCGCACTAACGAAAGGACTAACTAAAAATCCATTATTTGCCTGCGCTTCGACATGCATCGATCCAGCCCAAAGTAAGTCAATTAGGAGCGAGTCAGACGTTGTACCTTGATTCTCATCCACGTCGTCTTCCTCCTCGCTGAACTTCCAGTCGTCGTCGATGGTGGTAGACATGGACGAGTCGACCCCGTCGCTCGGATAAGCTTCAGGGGAAGCGGGCCTCTTCTTGCCGCGGCCAGAGGGAAGTAACGCCGCCGATTCGTCTCCGCCGACGTCATTGTCCATCGCGATCACTCCGCCGGAGACGAAAGGGTTGGACTTGGGTTAGGGTTCGGGCTCCATCGAGAGCCACATGAATTGATTCTTTTTTTATTGGAAAAAGTCCATTTTACTTCCCTAAACAATCTACTTTGTCTATTTTACCCCCTAAACAAAATGATGGCTCATTTTACCCCCAAACAATTCTATTTGGTGCAATGTACATCTTTTTAAAGTTTGTCTTTTTTTATCTCAGCATACAAGTGGAATTTGAAGCTCAAATTTTGCATGATGGTACCTCACACAAAAAACTATATTAAGAAATTATGACATATTATTTTGATATTATTTACATAGTTCGATAGAAATTAATGTTATATGCATAAATATGATATCAAAAAAATAATTTAAAAATATTTTAACATAGATTATTGTTGCAACTAATATCATGCAAAATTTGAGCTTAAAATTTCACTTGTAGAATGACAAACAAAAGAAACAAACTTCAATAGGGTGTACATTGCACCAAATAGAATTGGTTGGGGAGTAAAATGAGCCATCATTTTGTTTAGGGGGTAAAATGGACAAAGTGGATTGTTTAGAGAGTAAAATGGACTTTTTCCTATTTTATTTATTTCCTTTGATCTTTTGGCGTGGTCACATCTCACGTGGTAACTGGTAAGCAGTTGCTAACCGATGGGTCTAAACGGAGTTACTTTGGGTCAACCGCGTCTAATTCGGCCAGGAACAACTTGAGCAAAAAGCCACATGAATTGATTATAGGATCCTCGCCTTAGTTGTGCCATAATTTTTTTTAAAAAAAAAAGTTGTGCCATAATAAATCCGTTTGAGAATGAAACCCAAGATTGGGAAACTTCCAGGTGGGATAGGATAGTACTTTTTGTAATGAATCATACACAGGGTTCTGTCCCAAATCAAATCATTTGAACCCAAGCTCAAATGTGCACTCCTGCACTCACAAGTCCCAAGACTTTCTTCTTCTTTTTTGGGGGCCTGGATATTTGTTCTAAGTACAACAATGTCATGGATATGACCACATTCTATCGTCAATGAGAAACCTATCACGCTAAGGAGTAAACAAACAATTTAAAAATGTAGGAAAATAGTTTACGATCAGATACACAAATAAGCAAAGTTCACACAAACACTACAAAGATAATACCCTCCATCCTTTGCTGTCATCAGAAGTTCCACTAGCCCTACACTCATCGATCATAGACCGCTTTCCATATGATCTTCACAGAAATTGCTGCGAAATCACCAAGCTCCACTTCTTCATCCACTATTCCATGGTAACAAGCATCAAATCTTTGCTTCCACTCTTCATAAGAGGACTTCTGAGAAAAATCGGTATCTACTGACGACCCTTCAATACGAAGATCAAGGTGGCTAAATTTAACCACTGCTACCACTGAACTCAATTTACGACCAACTTCTGCAACACCTTGAAACAGGCAGATCACGGTTTTGAAGCCACTGGTCTTGGCATATAATTTGAGATTAAGGCCACATGCAGGAGCACGGACAATCTCAACAGTAACTGTTGCTTGGACAGCGATGTTCAGCACTGCAAACGTCACATCCAATCCACACTTCTCTCCATAGAAACGGCCAGTTTCAACAAAAGATTCTGTCCCAAAAATGTTGTCGATTTCGGTACATCCTTCAATCAAAATGTCATCCTTGGGCTCTTCTTGTCTGCCTTCAGTCCGAATAAAGAGTTTGAATTCGAACAATGCGTAGCTAGTGATGCAAATACCTCTAGTAGGACTAGTCAGCGATAAACGTGCCGTTCCCTGCAGGCAGGAGCCGACGTTAATGCAGCATATTTTTAAATTGTTGATGGTAAATATCTAGAAAGTGATCAAAAGTCACAAAACTGCAATAATACAACATGAAAAAAAAAGTATGTTGATAGATGCAGCACGAACTGATAAAGGTATCAAATACCTCAAAGACAGGTCCTACATAGAGACTTGGCAATGCAAAGCAGATTACATGGCACTGTCAGAGTGAAAAATATTCATACATGTAAATATCCACAGATTGGAAATGAAATTACCGTCTTTGGGTTTACAGACACAGCTTCGTAATTGTCAGCGTCACGTTTGTACACATAGTTGCGCAAAGGTTCGATCTTATCCCGGACCGCAAAAAATCCAAAGATCCGGGCATGCCCAGGCTGGGAATGGCGATACCCAGCGATTTTCAAGTCAATGACCTGCAGCAAGTCTGTAGGATTGCACTTGCAACCATTTGAGCAACCAAAGGACGCAGCATTGTCGACACTGACTGAAAAAGTCAACAGATGAACCATGAAAAAACGTGAAGTTTTTCAATATAGATAGATGATGATGTGGTATCAGGCAGCATCACAAAAGGAATTAACTAAAAAGACACGTACTTTCAGATTCATCGTGGAGTCGATACTGCCTACCAAACCAATGACTGCGGCCTTCCATGACAGGATCATTTAATAGAGGGAAAAGACTGAGTGGCCAAGGGCCTCGGCGACGAAGATCTTCCATTTTGTATATTGTTGTTGTCTGCTCATAATGGTCGTTGCTCAACCTCGGAAAATCGTCAACTGTATAGGGCCGGCAGCTGCCTACATCAAAAACCATTGAAATAATCAAACCACTGGAAATCTTCGTAGCTCTTGATTTTAATACCATCACTCTCTCGTCAATTGAAAGCTAAACTTAGACGTTTACATGATGACAGGAGAAACATAGCAACACAGAAACCAAATAAGTCAGCATTCCCTGACAGTGTGGTGGCAATTCAGCATCACTTTATAATCTCTTTGGACTTGAGCTATTTATAAAGTTCAGGTAGGCAATTCAGTCTACCGTAGTGTCCTAGAGAAAAAAAGGTGTGGTGGCCTGGACATGCATGAAAGGTTACACATGCCTTTTCATTCCTTTTCTTACAGAACTGTCATTCATAACAGCAAGACGTTCTCACTAGATCATTCAGCGAGTCTTTGTTCCTAGCAGTGTCACCCAAACCGGGTATGGCAGAGACAATTTCCGTGGCGTGTTTCAGTACGGATTGAATCTATCTAGCGCATTACAAGCGGGAAAGGAAAGTAAAGGCACGGAAGGCGAGAAATATATTTATTTTCTGAAAGAACAGAAGTAGTACTAAAATTCGTGCACTATCCGATACTATTATCACAAAGAAGGGAAATTGAGTCGGGGCACGAGGAGTTGTATACCTGTAGCACCGTGATCTTCCACCTCCTCGCAGCTGTTGATCTCCCATCCGTCGTCGTCGCTGGTGGTAGACATGGACGACGATCCCTCCGCGTCTTCGCTGGCAGGATTTTCCGTGGGAGGCGGCCTCTTCTGGCCGCGCCCGCTGATAGGAGCCTCCGCCGCCGGTTCGTCGTTTTCCATTGTGCGCGATAGGAGCCTCCGCGGCGAGACAGGGAAGGAAGCAACCGGGGACGCGTGTGGGATATAGGTGGGCCGTGGGCTACGCTAGAAGCAAGCAGGCTGGATTGCTGCAGGCCCAAGCCATGTTAAGAGACTTGAAGGCGAGAAGCACGAATGTTGGATTGCTGCAGGCCCAAGCCATGTTTGTTTTTTTGAAACAGGCCGAAGCCATGTTGAGAGACTTACAGGGGGCCGGGGGAGACATAGAGAGACTTTATCACGAACCAAATCAAATCATCTACTAACGTCATGTCACAAACTGAACTCAACAAACTGGTACGGGATTATGACAAACTGCATATCATTTCCCTTCCAAACTCCAGCCTCAAGATTTCTCCAACTCCTATGAAAATGTACGCGAAGGCGCTCACAGCGCGATGGCAAAGTCCATCGGCTGTGAAGCTGCCCGCCCAGGCTCGAATCCTGGGTGCCGCATCGGGTCGAATAAAACGTGCCTGCCTCCCTGTGCTGCAGCTGCAGTTGACCCCATGTGTTGGTGTGGGTCCCGCGCTGGCCAGGCTTCAGTGGATCCCTCCTTAATACAATGTCAGTGAGGAGGTCTTCCTCACTGATCGAGTTTTTTTTTATGAAAATGTACACGGACGCTCCAAGAACCATACAGAGGTTACTATCAAAAACCATATCACTTGAAAATCACCACTGCACTGACAAGTCAGAAAACTAGACTATGTATGGATTTTGACAAATGCCACAAAATTAAGCTTGTTTTCAGCTTCAAGATTTTTTTTCTCCAACCCCTATGCAAAATGTACAAGGAACCAACCGAACCAAGATCCCCTAGCTACTGCTGCTGCGCGGTGATCCGGACGTTGAGCCGCCGGAGCCACACCGAGTGCAGGATCATATGGAACGCGTCGTACCTTTGCGGCGGCCCGCCGTGCACCATGAAGTGCCGCCGGACGGCGCGCACCCGTCGCTGCATCCGTATGTACTGCCTCGGCGAGACGGCGGCGAGCACCTCCCTGAGCCTGGGCACGTCGGCGACGCGGAGGCGGAGCGAGAAGGCGTCCCAGTTGAGCACGTCGGCGAACGGCAGCGCGTAGTCGCCGTCGTCGACGACGACGGGCACGCAGTCGAGGTAGATGGCCTCGGCGAGGCGCGGGCTGGCCACCTCGTACCCGCCCGGGCACAGGCAGAACCGGCTGCGCCGCATCTGCTCCGTGTAGGAGACGCCACGTGGCAGGTACTCGCTCACCTGCACGTCCGGGTGCTCCTCCGTGCGGCCCTTCCAGTGCTCGAACAGCACGGGCCGGACGGGCCCGTGGTTGCCGCCGGCGAAGAAGGCCAGGATGGGCCGGTGCGACGCCGACGGGCCGCCCACCTGCCGGTCCACCGCGTCCGTGCGCAGGTTGATCTCCGGTAACGACACGTCCTTGGATGGGTTGAACCCTTCCGACTTGTTCGCGTTGCACAGCACCCGGATCGAGTTGGAGAACAGGTGCTCATTCGCCGACGACACATAAGGCCCCTGTTTTTTTTTTTTCTCTCATTGTGTCAATATGTTACTCAAGAGTATAATGTGTGCAAACATGCATGCTAGTAAATTTCTGCTAATTATACCCACCCAGTCATGGCAGGAGAGCATGAAGTGATCGGCGCCGAGGCTGCGGTTCCAGTAGGGGTACTTGCCCGACAGCACGCCGATGTAGTCGGAGATGGTTCGCTTGATGGGGCCCATGTCGTGGGAGTCGGGCTCGTAGATCGTCTTCACCATCTTGACGACGCTGAAGGGCAGGAAGAAGACGTGGGCCAGGTCCGGGTCCCGGGTCCGCATCCGAGTGTCCATCTCCATGTTGTAGATGAACCGGCCCTCCGTCGAGTAGATGCTGCGGCACGGACCGTCGTGGAACACCGGCGGCTCGCCTTCCTCGTACACGTACACTTTGAACAGCTTCTCCATCTCCAGGTAGCTCCTGCAGGTGACCAACAAACAAAACAAAGTTCAGAAATTGTTTCAAATACTACTCTGTGAAATGCTCCAAGTCAGGAGTATGTTTTAACAGGAATCGTTTGTTATTCTACCTGTGAAATGCATAAGCATTGCGGTATATTGGTCCCACTGGCACATAATCTTTGTCGGCCAACGGAGGCTGATTGTCCCTGTTTTGGATAGCCTTCCTTATTGCTGACCGAGCTTTCGCGAGACCCAGTTCTAGTCGCTCAAGTTTTACATCCCTCCTCCTCTGCACTTGTGGGTATGATTTGAACAGCCTCATCATCACTTCCCTGCAATCCAAAGTTTGGTATTAGTATTGGTAAATCTACAACTCTGCTTTTAAAGTATCCCTGGTTCTGAATAGCGTGTTCCAAAAATTTTCTGCAAGTTCTGAACTACTCCTAATAAGTACTACACGTACATAAACAACACTTTTCTCGCCAGAAGCCCATCCTAATTCATGAACAGTCTCAACTGCAAAAGAAACAGATTCTCCAATTAATTCATGAAAGCGACGAATATGTCCTTCCTTGCTCCTTAGCCATCTCGCCTTCTCAAAAAGAAAAAAAAAAGGAACAATAGTTCATTCTACGTGTCATTGATTTGGTAGGGGAATTTTGATCGTTGATGCAAATTCTCACTGGGCTTAATCTCGCCGTTGGGTCAAAGATAAACAGCGGCGGCGCCAACACCACACCAACAGGTGTGGCATCATAGGATTTTGTCAGAAAATCTACTCATCACAGTTTGTACCCGTGGACCAGGCAGTACAAAAAGATAACAAGAAGTACAACGCTCTGCTCCTCTGCTACCAAAAGGTAGCATCATGAGAGTGCTAGATGTGCCGGAAAATCCACATGTAAAACTCAAACTTGGAAAAAGTTCTGGCTTACATTTACTGGGGAATCTAAATGTAATAAAACTTGTAATAATACAAAAATATTCCCATTAGAGGGCAGGTACAATGGTGCATCACTTGCGGAGATGTGCCGGAAAATCCACATGTAAAACTCAACGTGGAAAAGGGTTTTCCCTTAGGTAGGAAGGATATGCATACGCTACCATATCAGAGAGACAATATATATATATATATATATATATATATATATATATATATATATATATATATATATATATATATATATATATATATATATATATATATATATATATATATATATATATATATATATATATATCAATAAACTAATCAGAAAGCAAACAAAACACATAAGAACAAAAATCACCGTTACCTTAGCTTGCTCCGGGCCTGGTGCCGGTGCCGGCGCCTGTGCAGCCGCCACCGTTGCGATGGAGAGCTCATCAGGAGCGCCATGGACAGAGCTCGAGTTGACCATGGGCAGCAGGGATGGAAAACGTCCATCATCACCACGCGGCGCCTCCTCGTGCACATCCTTGCCGGTGATGTTCCTGCCTCCGCCGTCGGAGTACGAGCTCGAGGTCGCCAAGAGGAGCTCACCGGCGACACCTCCGCTGTGCCGCAACGAGGACGACGCGGCGGGTGGAGAGGAAGACGACGACGAAGAAGAAGACAGGAACCAGGAAGCTTGGGTCCCGGGGTCCAAGGCAGCAACGACCAAGAAGGTCACAATCGCAAGGCACGCCGCCACCACATAGGCAGCGGTCTTGCAGTCACGGCCATGCCCGTGCAAGCACGGAAGCAAGCTGGAGCAAGGCGTCGCTGCCGCCGATGAGGAGGACGACGAGGCGGTGGTGTTTGCTCTCATGTTGGGCGACGATCGATGGCCGAGGCGTCAAGCCACGGATTCCTCCATCGCAAGCTAGCCAGGCTCAGGGCTCCCTGCCTTGCGAGGAGGGGTAGCACGCGGCCGCAAGCTTAGGACATGCTGGTTTGAGGACGGCGGCTAGCTAGCTAGGTTCTTGTGGAGGCGATGCTTGCCATGGCGAGGAAGAAAAGCATGTGTGTGGGTTGCATCCGCTGATGTTGACGGAGGAAGGAGGAAGAGGTTGGAACTTGGGAAATACTAGAAGGGAGATAAGGGGTCCACAGGATACGCTGAACTCACTAGTTTACGGTTAGAAGTTCGGGCAGTGAGAGGACTGACCGGTGATGCACCTAGGTACCTTGAGTTCTTGAATTTCCACCATGATACAGAGGAAGACAAACAGAGTACAACATGAGAAAAGAAATGGAGGGGCGCTCTGTTAATTCACACGCTATGGATTCTCAAGAAAGGCAGAGGAGGACAAACAGAGTACACCATGAGAAAAGAAATGGAGGGGTGCTTTGTTAATTCACACGCTCTGGATTCTCAAGAAAGGCACATGGTATTGCTTACATCGTTTTTAGTCTATCCCATATCCAAACTTTTTTAATAAAAAATCCAAATAGTGAGCTATGAGTGTCCATTGAAATTAAAAGCTTTTTTGAGCAAAGTTTGATAAATGCTCTGTTACGTGAGGAAATAAAAATGACTGATGCTTCAAAGCTAAAAGATTGTTGAAATACTTTATTACAAAGATAATAAAACAGTATCATTAGACGCGCGTCAGAGGTGTTCTCATCTTGATTTGGGTCAACAGATTGTACTACTAGAGAGTTTGGCGGCTCGTGCATGTCCATTGCCGCTGCGAGCAAGATAAGCACACACGTGCCTTTCTCTGTCGTTAATTAAAAGCAACTGGTAGTACAGTCGTTTACAAAAATTATAGATTTTCAGATATGAATCAGTAAATAGTCTCTGAACGCTGAGACAATGTCCAGCGTTGTTGCGAATAATACGCAGTAAACACAGGGGCTCCTTCGTGAAAAGCAAGCCGGCCGGTTGGCGCCGTGATGATGCGTCAATCGTGAGGCGAGATCTTGGACTTGTGCTTCCCTGTCTGTGTCTGTCCCATGCATCAACGCCAGCCCATCATGCCATGCAGATATACCAGATGGAGAAGAATATGATATCAAAAAGCATACTGTAGCAGCAAAGACGCGATATGCATGGTGGTGTCTCGGCCAGGGGCGCCGCCGCCGTGTGCGGCGACCAGAGGCGAGGCGGACACGTGGGATCCCGGCGCGCGGCGGCGTGGACACCTGGACGGCCCGCGGCATCTTGAATGCGTTCCGAGCCCAACCCAGCAACCAAGCAAGCGATCGAGTTCAATGCTTTCGCATGCGGCCGCGAGAACGCAACACGCGGCGGCGCAGCGAATCTGCCAAAGCGGTGCCGTGGCGTGGCGTGTGCGGCAATGCCAGCACGACGTAGGGGACGCGCCCGGCGCTGCAGCAGCCGCCATGCATGGCCCTCTGCCTGTACCTGTGTTCTTTTTCCTGTACCTGTGTTCTTTTTATTCATATGGCGTATGTTGCTCGTCAACAATGTGCAAATTGAGGAAGTAGTACTCTTCCACTGTACATGAAGTTTTACTGATCGAGCACAACACGTCATCTAAACACGAAAATTTTCCGGCTGGCAGTATATTGATTGAAGGCCAAATTTGGTGTAGGACATTGAAATTTTGTGGCATTTGTTATTTCACACTGAACTTTGTATAATTTGTCAGAACACACTCTAAATTTGTACCCATTGCTAAAACACATCATCAGCTATATTATATGATTTGAGGTGAGAGAATGACGATGAAAAGACAAGAATACCCTTTAGACTTGTAAGGGCTATTTTAACTGATATATAAAACCATTTTTGCAATATAAAACGTAGTAGATGATCATTTGCAAACCGATGCTCACATGGATATTTGTCCAACACAAGATTAGTAGTTTAGCATTACATGGCCTTGCACAAAAAAAATAGCATAACGTTGTTCGTGTAGTACAAACTATGATTACGTGTAGGACTTACAGCAATCTGACATGCATGTTCAGCAGCTTGGACGAGCTATCTGCAGCTGCCGGATGCAGACCTTCCATGCGAACCAGTCCACGAGACAAAAAAACACTTGCAAAGTGAGGTGTAATACTGGCCAAAAATCACTTGCAAAGTGAGGTGTAATATTGGCCAGAGGCATTTCAAGTCATTTACAAAAATTTCTCTCACCAAGTTTAAAGAAAATCATATTATATAGTTGGTGGTGTGTTTTAGCAAATGGCTACAAATTTAGAGTGTGTTCTGGCAAATTATAGAAAGTTCACTGTGAAATAGCAAATGCCACAAAATTTCGGAGCAAATTTCGCCATTGATTGAAGTACAGAAGTAAAAAAAAAAAAAAAAAACTACGGTGGCCTAGAGAGTTTTAGCTGATCGCGACTGCACGGTAGTACCTTGCTGGAATCGAGTAAACCAAACGTTACTTCGCAAATGTCAGAGCATTTGCGGATAATTTGACCAAACTTTAGGTACAAGCAGAGTCCTGGCTGCAATCCCAATGAACAGAATAGAAGAATTGTACAAGTACACTGACAATTGTCTCCGCACATGTACACCGGATGGATATTCATTCACCGCTCCCCAGAGTCCCCAAACGCACCAATTTTGATAACCCACAGCACACACGTTAACAGTAAACCATTATATTTATATTACTTCCTCTAAGCATGTCATTCTCACGTTGTTTTCCCTCACCCAAGAACGCATTTAATTCCACTCACATTTTACAACCACACAAATCCGTGTGAATTACGGGGTCTATTATTTATTCACTTTCACTTCGGACAGCATTGGCCCACGATTCGGCATGGCCGCTTACCGCGGCCTTTCCCGCCGGCCCACCCGCGCAGCTTCCGGAGCAGCCTCGGCCGCCCGATGCCCCACCCGCCGCCGTCCCTGCTGCCGCCGGCGAAACCCATGCACGACGGCTCCCCGTCCACGCTGCGCCGCGGCGGTCCAGACATTGTCATGCCTGACGACGACGAAGACGCCGAGGCAGCCTTGCAGAGCTGCACCTCGTTGCTGGGCGCCACCTCGGCGACCACCGTCTCGCCCTTCTTCTTGTGCTCCTCCTCCGGAGGGTGCACGCCGCCTCTGCCGCCGTCGTGGTCGTCTTCGTCAACGACCACGGTGCCGAACACGTCGCCGTCGTCGTCGTCGCCGCAGAGCAGCAGATCGTGCTGCAGCCACGCGGTGATCCAGCCGAGGTAGATCATCTCCTCCATGCCGGCGGCCCACCGGTCCCGCAGCGCCTCCAGCCCGTCCACCAGGTCCCGCCCGCTCGACAGCTTCCGCAGGCTTCTCTCCACGGCCACCTCCACGTTCTGCAATGCACGCACAACAATTCGATCAAATTAATCACTTTTTGCTGATCAAACGAATACAAGTGACATGGAACGTTAACAGATTAAATCAGTTTTACCTCATTGTTTGTTCCCTTTTGCTCCTGCAGCTGTAAGGTCAGCTGCTTCATCTCCTCCATGCACAGCTCAAACTCCTCGCACCTTCTTGCCATCTGACCTTGCTTAGCATCAAGCGCCAGGATCCTCTCAGCAACCACAGCCGACTCCTGCTTGCTTTTCTTCGCGATCTTCTTCAGCTTGCTCTGCAGCCTGTCGAGCTTGCCTCGCATGGCCGCAAACTCTTCAGCAGCAGCACGGATCTCCACGGCAGCCGCTTCGAGCCGCTGGTTCTGAGACTCCAGCAGCTCCAGCTTCATGCCCAGGCACATGATCTGCATCTTCTGGTACGCCGACTCCTGCTCCTTCATGTCGCAGTAGTCATGGAACTGGGCCTCGATGCTGCAAGCTCTCTCTTCAAGGCCACACACCATGCGCTTCAGGGTAGCGAGCTCACCAGCCACTGTCGGATCATCCTGGTGGACCTCGCTGATTGCAACTTCTGCTGGACTCTCGCTGGCCTCAGCCGCCATGAGTTCTGCGGCATTAGAAGCCTGCCTTGAAAATTCACCGATCAGGAGCCTACCTGCAGTGCTGCAGGCGTTCTCTGATTGCGCCAACTTCCGTGATGCGCGACGAGTAGACTCCATTTCTTCTTGTTCCTCCTCTTCTTGACGGTTTGTTGAACCGTATGATGGATCAAATGGGACTGAACTATCATATGAGTCTCTGTAACTGTGGCTATTTGCCCTATTTCTTATCAGGTCAGAGATAAAAGAACCAGCCAGGGGAAAAGCTAAAGGAAGGACTATCTTTAGAAGCAGATTCTTGATGTCCTCTGCCTTCTTACTTTCCATTTAGAAAATTTCGTCATTCCTATGGTCCCAATGAAACCACCCATTAAGTACCCAAGTTGTACCACCAAGCTTGCTTTGCCTTCAGGGCTAAACTATGCCAAGGTTGTTCAACTATTTAACCATTTTGTAGTAACATTTTTGGTCAAAAATGGAAAGATGTTCTAGGCTGGATGTTTCCATACCATTGATCTTGTTTCATACAAGTAGCTCTGAGCATAGACTCACAGCTGGAGTTTGAAACAAGTAGGAAACATCTTTATCTTTCAGGGCAAGATTAGTATTGTTCCATTTCTTGATTAAGAGAAGAAAGCATAAACTTTGCATGCAGAAGATGCAAAGGCTTCCCTGGTTACTGAAACATGCCCAGGTTCATCTGCTCTGAGCAGCATGGAACCTTTTCTAACAGTCAAAAAGGGTTACCTATAACAGTAGGTTAACAACAATAGATTCAATATAGTAGTATCTTCCCTAAAGGCAACACACACACATATATACTGAAAGCATACCAGTTAACAAGGGAGAAGAAAGGTATGTCAGATGGATAAAATACACTTTTGCTTCCTTGTGCTAAACGAAACAAAAAGGTCCTATTAGGCCCTTTACCCTTTTACTTTTAGTTTAAAACTTCTTGTTGCATTGCTGTTTTTGCTTTGCATAAATGGATATGCATATATCTATTCTTATGTAAAATGACACTATTCACATAAGGAACGCCAAAAGGTGAATTCAATGTTTCTTACCAAATAACTTAAGGATAAGGGACCTTTGAATTGCAATAGATATATGTTCTGTAAAATATGGAATAGATAATATAAAATGATTTATCTTCACTGGATAGAAGTTGGAAAATCTATACTTCAGTGAAGGTCAAATTCTTACATGAGAATACACTTATCAATGCAATACCACCAAAATATTCTGATAATCTAGCCTTTTCCAATAGAAACACCATGCAACCTATGCAAATATGTACCATTTTCTGCAGAACTCTATGCACAGTTACCCTTCAACGATCTTCACAGGCGTCCTGTGAAACAAAAACTTATGTTGTAGTGATGGCAAGATGGAAAAAACAATAACGAACATAATAACCACAACATACCCGAATGGACTCTGTTTGATTGATAGTAGCTCAACATCCAGCTAATGCAAAGAGAGAACATTTAATAAGAGGAAAAACAAAATTGAACCAGGGAGAACAGAAGGCGAAGAATAGGAAAGAGTTTTGAGGTAGACGTTGCAGAAAGAAATGACAGTATACCTCAATCGTTGCATTTGGAGGAATTTCTTGGACGCCCTTCTTTCCATATGCCAGTTCAGGAGGAACTATGAGCAACCTCTGGAAAATTCACTACTCTTAGATGCAAGCACAAAACACTGTTTTTGGGATACTGTTATATCTGCCAAAACATGTTTGTTGAAAATAATGTAGCTGATGCAGTATATCAATATTTGATATGCACTTTTGATGAAGAATATGCTTTTAGGCATGGTGCAAGGAACTTGCATAGCACTGTCGTCAATTAAATAAACAGGTTTGAGAAAAATCATTAACATTGTTCCTTGATAAAGAATCGTATGATGGATAAATTAGTTATCATCATCCTTGTTCATGACTGATCTCGACATATAGAACTAGTGCATTTTTCAGTTTAAAGCAAGATAATCCATAGAGGAAAGCAAATTAAAATTTAGCATTAACTGACCTGGCCTCCAACCTTCATTCCCTCAACACCAAGGTCCAGCCCTTTTAAAACATTGCCTCTCTCAGAGTTGCCAACATCAAATCCATATGGCTACAAATAATTAAGACTTTTGCTGGTCAGTAAATATAAAATAACTGCAATTGAGATTATGAGTTATGATAACTCTACATATAAAAGAGTTGTAAAGAATAAAAACCAACAACTGTTTTTTTTTAACAGAAAATGTCAAGAATTTCTCATGAAGTACTGATGTACAAATGCATTATCCTGGATTTAGATAGGAACGAACTTCTCCAATATAAAAGTTTCATAAGATGTCAGGATATTCAGCCCGGTATCATGCAATCAGGTATAACCGTATAAGTGGAAAACACCATACACGGTGAGAATGACAAGTAGCTGTTGTACAGAGAAAGAGGCAAAAGATGTTATAGTATTATTACCGTTCCACCACCAACACCCATACCCTGCCTGCTTGTCATGAATGTGATGCCCTTCCACTTGGCTACGTAGTGTACCTACACTATCATTATACACAATAAGCATGATTTTACAATAGCGACTGCAGCTTGTTAACATTCATAGCCATACTATGTGAGTAATTCATGATTTATTAATTTTAAGTATGAGAAGTGAGAACATTGGGATATGACACTATCACTTACACTTAGATTATCTTCCGTTCAGAATTTTCAGCATGCAGTAAATTAGTTGTAGCATGCTTAACCTATTTCAGTCAAGACGTGTGTCGGAACTCGAAACAGGCTGTATACGTTAAAACATTGATGGTGGTTCTTAATGCCCACAGGTTGGCAGGCTAGTCACAATTGGTTAATTATTGTATTTCTAGGTATAATCGAAACAAAGAGCCCAGTGGAACACAATCAAAGGATGGGTAGCAAGCATTTTTTAAAAAAAAATAGGCATCAGCACAATTGAATGAAATCACTTTCCAATTCAAGTCAAACTACTTGTCTTCAAGTGGAAAACTACATGTTGCCAATCAGGTAGATAAATTCAAACAATTCAGACGTCACCATCTTAGAAGACCTTGGGCTCACTATTTCTCTATTACTGTGATTATACTTGTCATCAATTAGAATAGAGCAGTGCAAATGCAAACGTCAATGATTCATTCACTATGACTACATCAATTTATACATCCAAGAAACACCAATTTTTGTGGTACATACCGCAACACGGGATCCCTTAACGGCTTCAGCCCCACTTCCTATTTTGATGTCATAGTACCTGATCAAAAAATTGAAAGTTAATGCACATTACAATAGCAAAAGGATGCTTCAGCTTTCAGTGAATAAATATCGGCAAAATGGCTGAACTCTGAACAGAGGATTTCGGGTTTCTGAAAGACAAAACAAATTTTGATCTCCTCGTACCCCAACATTAGTAACCTTTATGATCAGTGGAATACAGCACCAGGAAATTAGCCTAGTGCCGTATCCACCCATTCTATTGACCAAGCACCAAGCAGAATTTTTCACCATGGGTAAATCTGTACCTTTGTTTCAAAAGTACTAGAAAAGTTGCATCATTTTGTCTTTTGTATCAGGCTAAAAATTCATGCCTATGCTAACACATTGCAATTTTGTTATAAAAAATAAAAGATACATGGGGCACTTAGAACAGAACAATTCCTCAAAATCACACAAACATGAAACGGAATCAGAGCAAAGCGGTACTTGAGGCCATTGGGCAGGGTGGTGAACTCGCTTTCCGGAATTTTGGAGGCCCTGAGCTGCACATTCGATCAACCACGGAGACAAAAATCAAAACGAAATCTTCGCACCCCCATTTCACAGGATCACTCGAGATTAGTAAAAACGGACTACAAGCTTAGAAGTTCCATACCGCCCTCCTGCTGGTGGACACCGCGCCGGCCTCCTCTCCGCCTCCAATCACTCCAACCCCGGCCACTGCGCGAACATAATTCAAGAAACGATCAGACCGCGCGCGCACCGGCGAAAGCAAACTCAGAAAAGAAGCTGTCAAGAACCTGCGGCGGCGGCGGCAAGGGAGGCGAACCACCGCCGGGTGCCCGCGGGGGCAGCGTCCGCGCAGCATCGGCAAGCGAAAGCCGGCCGTCTCCTCGGCACGGCCCTCCTGCTCCCCGCCTCTGCGGAGACCAGTGGGATGGCCAATCGCTGGGAGAGGGGTGGGAGGAGGGAGAGCTCCATCGGTGGAGGGAATTGCTGGTGCGCGGTGCGTGGGCGGCAGCCGCGGAGGCCTCTGAATTTTTGAGATTTTTCGGCGGCCTGTGATGTGTGTGGATTTGGTGCTGGTGGCCTCTGAAATTCTGAATTTCCATCTCCTCGACCTGGAGGAATGGTCAGTGTCCCTCCCAGTGGCAGATCCGTAGATATCTGAATCTTCCATGTGAGCGGCCCACACTGCAGGCTTTCTGCAGACAAGTCCAAACACGATACAGTTCGATTGAGGTTTCTTTTCGTTTGTTTTTGAAAGTAAGTTTGCTCGAATTTGTGGAGTTCTAATATGTAATGTTTATTATTTGAAGGTCAAAATCTACACACTCTGTCATGTAATGGATCTAAAAGAGATACTCCCTCCTTCCTTAAAAAGTTGTCGTTCTGGCATCTCAGGTGAAGGAGGAAGGCTGTGAGCAAATTATCTTTATACCCTTATTAATTGAAGTACTTCTTGAGACCACAACTGTACCGTTTATTATTTTTTATTTGGTGGAAACGCTGACCACAGCTCATGGCAGGCATACAAAAATCAAACATGACGCCATTCTTTTGGCCCTATTTTTTAACAACCAATAGTACACACATGTCATCAAAATTGGCCACAAACGTAAAAAAAAATTCAACTTTGCACCAAGCATTCAAGCAAACACACGGCAATAAAACCAGCCAGTTTCAACACTTCTTTCCTGGCAACAACACACAAAGCCACAACACACAGACACACACATCACACATGGCCATAGATCTCAGTGAGCCTCCACTGGAGGGAGATCAAGATGGCCTACTTGAGCATGAGCTTCTGGCCATAGATCTGAATGAAACACTTGTGGATGAGCAAGATGGAGTTCCTCCTGTCCATGAGCTGCATGAGTGTGATGAAGCCAACTTGCATGAACGGGAAAAAACTATGGGTTCTACTTCTACCATTTTGTAACTAGCTGACCGGACAGAGGAAGCTTTTGTAAGTAGCTGACCGGACAGAGGAAGCTTTTGTAAGTAGCTACAAATCAATGCATGCTTTTGTAAGTAGCTAAATCAGTGCAAGCTTTTGTAAGTAGGTAAATCAGTGCAAAGCTTTGTAAGTAGGCAAATCAGAGGTATCTTTTGTAAGAATATAATTAAGTACTTATGTAATGCAACTGGGAAGCTATATTAGTCACTACTCACTATATATATGTTATAAATCCACACTTCATTTCGTGTTTCATTTGTAAAAGTAAATCACGTAGTACATGGGCATCAGATGAGCACTAATTAGCCGAATGTCAGCACCACTAATCAGCAAAATGCGAGCATCAAAGTTCTGACCAAACAACAAATGTTGGTTTCATGTTTCAGGTTGATATCAGTATGTAATAGATCGGTGAAGTAACATGTACGTCAGAATCTGAGACATAGTATCTAGAAATGAAACTTGTATAAATATATCTCTACATGCAATACATGCACAAGGAGGAGTAAGCATTTGACTCACATAGAATGCCTATCAAACGTTAATATAATCCTAAGCACATTTATGAAGACACCAATGAATCACCAACATGTGGATTTTATGGTGATTGTGTTTCTTTTTTTCCTTTTTGAAAATTTATGGTAGTGTTATTTCTTTTTTATTGGAAACTTTTTACTGAAATAGTAGTAAGTTGTACGCCTTACAAGGATGTGGCCGTAAAAGTACAAATGTGATCTTTAAGGCAACAACAGTGTATATATACCAACTAGTCATTATGGATAGGTCAACAATGTATATCATCTAAATGTTGTGGTCTGAAGTACATTGAATACGGTGGGCCTTAATGTGTCGAGAAAGGTATAAAGGACCACATGATCCTTATAGTGGTATTTAATGGTTCAAATAGTGCTGGCCAACGGGCCGTGCCGGGCTGGTACGGCACGGGCCCGGCCGGGCTCGGGCCGCTGAGAAAGAGGCACGGCACGGCCCTTATAATAAACAGACCGGGCCAGGCCGGCACACGGGCCTTCACTTCAAGCCCAAGCACGGCACGGTCTGTTTTAAACGGGCTAAACGGGCCACAGGCTAAACGGACCGGGCCGTGCCGGGCCGGCCCTCTGGATAAAAAAAATATTTTTACACTGATTTTTATTTTTTAAAAATATAAATGGGCTAAACGGACCGTGCCGGCCCATTTAGCACGGCCCGAATGATGGGCTAACGGGCCACCGCTAAACGGGCCGTGCTCGGACCAGCCCGACGGCCCTACGCCCAGGCCCAAGCACGGCCCGTAACGGGCTGCGGGCCGGCACGGCCCGTTGACCACCGGGCCTGGGCCGTGCTCGGACCGGGCTAAAAGGACCGGGCCGTTAGCGGCCCTTTTAGCCCGGCCCACCTGGCCAGCTATAGGTTCAAAGGATATAATGCGTGCTCCAAAACAAATATGGTAATGGCTTACATAAGCTTAGAGCGAAGTGAAACCCGCTAAAATAACTAGTGAAAACAAAATTAAAACGTCATGTTTTGAACTTTTAATGTAACTATAAATAAGTTTCAACTTTCAAGTACCCTAGAATTAAACTTCTGCTCAATTTGCTATACACGCAACAAACACCGTGGAACTAAACTTATGTTCAATCTACCATTGTTGGCCGGTCGTCTTACCCCACAAAGTGACGACCATTCTAGAGCTTATTACGTCTTCGATCAATTCCTAGACCCAAATCACTAACCTATCTAATTCTTAACTTTTGTTCAAGATTAGGTGATTGACTGTAAATCGGAGAAGTTACCTTCGGCTTTGAGCACGAGTCTCGGCAAGGAAAGCTCGCTCCCTTCGACTTTAATCCTTCCCACCGCCGTGGCGCTGGCTGCCCGTTGCTGCCAAGTAGGGGTGCAAAATAGTGACCTTTAGTGTCACCTCCCACCCTCTTTAGTTCAATCAAATAAACTAGAATTTCATAGTTCATTTGATTAAACTAAAGAGGGTCGGAGGTTACTTTAAGGGGCACCTCTTTACACCCCTATTGCCAAGCGGATGCTCCTGACGCTAGAGGAGTTGACGCTCATGGCAATTGCTTGGAGGTTGGAGCGTGCTGTCGTCCTTGTCTTGCAGCACATCGATGCGAACGTCTCCATCTCGCAACGTCGTCATCATTGGCCCTAGTCCTTCCCTCCTTCTCATAGGTTGGATGAATGCTTTGGGGTGGACGATGGACAATTGGACATGTGGCCTCTTTCAGACTCTATCCACATTTGCAGTCCTGCACGTAAAGATTTGACATGCGCGTGAATGGCACTCACGGTTGACCATCTGTTTTTCGCAATAGCGGTATGCAGTAATACTAGGCCACATTGTATTGGAATGCAGTATTGCCACATCATATTACCATGGATCAATCATACCGCAACCTTCAGCATAAGAGAGCATATATGTCCATGGCATCTCTCAAGGCGAGCATAACAGAGCATATATGTCCATGATCGTTTTCCGCTCCCAGCAGCCGCGCATTGCTCAAGCTTCTGTCGCCCGCAATTGCTCCTTGTTCTGTGTCCCAAGATTGAACGCAAAAAAGCAAGAATGCATTGTGATTGCCAGAGGCCAATGACAACCGAGAGAAAGAGTGGTCTAAGAAAAAAAAAAGGCGTATATCTTGAACACCATCTCTCAGTCTCATCCGGGCCGGAGTAGTTTGATCAATGAAGCTATCTAAAAGTATGAAAACCAATAATTCTCGGTGTGATACTGTTGTACTAGTTGGAACTATGCATGTACAACAGCAGCGAGACATTTTTCCTCGCTCTAAGTTGCATTTGAGACCGAAACTATGCTATTCTCTAAGTTTCACAATAGATGTTATTTTAGGATTCTTTTTTTTTGTCAATATAGATGTCACTCACTTGCAGTGACGGAGCTTCTTTGAGACTAAAGGGGGTCCTGCCCCCCCCCCCCCCCCCCCACCCAACCCACAACTATCATCAAATCACTTGACGACATATTAATAAACTAGCTATTTATGCTAATAAATCACCAACAAATAAGTTACTTATGGTATAATAAAACTTTAAAACATACTTATTGCCTTAATGGCCCCCCTCTAAAATGGAGTTCAAGCTCCGTCACTGCTCACTTGGGTCTCGTACCCCTATGCAATTTTAAAGGTCAACTTCTAATCTGATCTCTAACTACTGCATACAACAATTACTCCATCTCCATCTGGGTACCTTCCCCTCCCATCGCCCTCCCACACCTTTGCGACTCTGCAACCCCCCCCCCCCCTCATCTCTCTCTCTCTCTCTCTCTCTCTCTCTCTCTCTCTCTCTCTCTCTCTCTCAGACAACCAGTGGTGAGGCCGAATGGTCATCGACACAATCTCCATCCGCATGCATCATGTTTCTCATCCGCTCCTCGCCGCAACCATCCGCCCCTCACGTGTTATCCCCGTGTGGCATAAAAGTAGTTCAAGAATAGGAAGGCAAAGACAACGTAATGGGTATGGCTGCTATGAGGGGCAACATGCCTAGAGTTGGATTGGCAAAAACTCCTTCATCGGCAATAACATGGCGAGTGGTTGCTATCCTCTGATGATTTCTCGCAGCCTCAACGTGGATGGGTTAGGCAACAACAACACCTCATCCCACCAGCTTGTCGCCTGTGTGATCTTTTTGACGACGCACCCATCCTCGCTTTTGCAGTTTGGCTGCGTGCCTTTTCATTAAATATTTTTTTTTTGAGACCGTGCGGAGCACGTATTTCATTAAGAAGAAGAAGAAGAAGTTGTTACATCGTGGCCAGGGCCAAATTCCCTAGGAGACTTAGCAAAAGCCAACCACGAGGTATAGGGTACACATGACGACCAAAAATACAGGAAATAGGGTTCGCAGACCCATGCCAGAACTAAAACAATTACTGGTTACAAGAGCAAACCGAAAAGAAAAAGAAAAACTACGCTCTTCTAGGAGAGAACAACTTCCGAAGCTTTGCGAATCCCGCCGCTCCCCAAAGGTTAGCTTCATCGATGATTTCTTGCGCTAAAGCGACCGGTTGAAGCGCTCTTCTCTTGAAGACTCTGTTGTTCCTCTCCTTCCAAATCCTCCATGCGACCAAAATTAGGAAGGTATCGAATCCCGGGCATAGCAACTTTGGAATCCGCTTACGCGACCTAAGCCACCAATCAACGAATGGTAGCTCCCCTACCTCCGGGGTGATATGTCGGATCCCCAGTCTACGGAGTACCCGATACCATGTTTCACGGCTGTATACACAGTGTAGCAACAAGTGGTCGAGTGTCTCTGGCTCCTGCGCACAAAGTGCGCATGTGTCCTCTTCCTGTAAACCATGACGAAGCAGCCTATTGGATGTCCAATTGCGACCAAGAAGGACCAGCCAGAAGAAAAAACGGCATTTGTTTGGGGCTTTAGTTTTCCAAAGAAGACGAGCATCAGCTGAAGAAAGCATTGTATGCACTAGAAGATGAAAAGCGACCATCAGCTGTCCACTTCCAACGGAAGCAATCAGGATCATTAGTTAGGTTGACATCGGCCATCATCTCGTAACTTTGAAAAGATCCAAGATAACTTGCACCGTATGGGGGCCCTGAAAGTCCTTAATCCAGTGCCTATCTTGGAGGGCTTCTGAGACTAGGCGTGTGTTGGCGTCTCTTACGGTCACGCAGGAAACACGCGACCGCGGGGAGACGCCGGGGGTTATGGAATTGTTCACTTGCACTATTTAACCAAATAATCCACAACTAGTAACAAGTACTAGATATGAATTATAAGGTTTGTCATGATAAATAGAATATCCGCAAGCGGACGGATAACCCGTTGTAGCATTTCACCCGAGAGTATTCCAGGGTATCGTATTTATATTTTCCCAAAGGAAGACATGGTTGACAAGAGTACTTATGTTCATGGTGTTACAAATGATAGATGATATAACCACATTCCAATGCAGGGGTAAGGTTTAATAATAATAAGGATAGTGTGACACACACGAAGGCATTCCACTCTCTCTAATAAAAGGGCGAGAGACAATCCTAAGCAATGCTAAGTTAGACTAGCGAGCTACTACTCCAAAGGTACAACATTCATATAGCGTGCATAACCTCTACCTATCATCTAGCGTCATGCAAGCACAAGCAAGCGTCTAATGCCTAGGCAACATCGGGAGATCCGGCATACGCAAGGTCTGCCTCGCGACTCCGGCCTATTTACGTACTCCTATGCCGTGCCCGAACGTGGAGGGTTCCTTTGGATGGACAGGGCTGTCACTTCCTGCCACCTACCTCTACAAACCGTGGGACACGCACATACCCAAGGGTGGATAGACTACCCCGGCACCATGCCGGCGTTACTAACCACGACTCTAGATCCCTCGAGGCACCCCCAACCCTTCGGATCGACGGGGTGATAAATCTAGAGCACCTTTGCAGGACAATGAGCCCGATGCCTAAACAGGAGAACAACTAGCCTAACTAGCATAAACTAGATAAAAGGGATCAAAGCTAGCACTCAGTCATGCATAAGCGTTCGTCGCTCAAGAACGAGCGACGAACGATGAACGATTAAGCAAGTTCAAGAATAATCGATGATCGAGTATGAACGAACGAAGAACGAACGATGAACGAGCATGAACGAACAACGAACAATCATACAAGACCATGATAGAACTAGCAAGCTCATAACAACTATATGAATACTTGTATTCCATAGATTAAATAACAAGTCTTACAAAGAGAGAGAAAAAGGATACAAGAGCGCTACCCAATTCTCCACAAGACTTTGGGAGCAATAGGGCAGCCCACTACTCAGCCTAGCACTACCTAGAATTGCCTCTAACTCTAGTGTGAGGAGGAGGGAATGATCCTTGTGTATTGTGTGTCTTGGAAGGAGGGGGGTACCCCTCCTTATATAGTCCTTGAAGGTCGGCAACTTTGAGGCGGTTCCCGAGGTCGGTGGCATTTAATGCAGGGGGAACCGACCTCCAGAGGTCGGTTACAAACCGCCACAGAAAGATGGGCCCAGGGGGCCACCCTGCCAGGTCGGCCGACCTGGCCAGGGGGGGTCGGCCGACCTGTGCCTGGCCCCTCCTGGGCTGGGCTTTGGCAGGTGGCTCCCCCTCTGGGTTTACTTCTCTGTTCCAGGTGCATTTGGCCTTAGTTGTGTTGGACTTTGACGAGATTTGGCCTTTTGTCTTGGAATTGTATTCCCGCGGCGAACGTTGTTTTGTAGAAGTGTTGATTCGTCGCCTTGGGGCATGATTTCACCTGGCTTTCTCCCTTATTCCACCTGCACACTAAAATCTAGAGGTACATGTGGAAATAGGTTATTCTTAAATAAAGTGCATGTAAAGAATGTCCAATCCTTCTTGTTTATTGAGCTAGTTGACGGTCGAAATTGGTCCGTAACGACCGTCAACAACTCCCCCAAGCTTACCCCTTGCTCGTCCCGAGCAAGAAGTAGGACTTTAGGTTGTTGATCAGGAGTTGCTACAATGCCTACTTCTCAAAGGTACCAAGTGTATAACAAAGATACTCATCCTTGAGTTGAATAAGTTGGTCAAGGTAACTCACCCTTCCCTTAGTCCTTATGGGGCTTTTGCTTTATACTTCACCTTGGGCGGTTGAGAGAGAGAACGGTGTACGAGCATTTGTTTTCTCATTCCTTGTCTTGCTTTTTATTCTCCGGAGGTTTTCAAAAGGATTTTCAAAAATAAAACCAAGTTCCTCAAGTGATACTCTCGAGTCGCTCAAGTGGTGTTTTCATTCCTCACCAAGGCATGTGTGTTGCCTCATCCTACATCTAATAGGCTTTTCGTGGAGCTCAAGGTAGGATATGAAGAGAGGCATACTTGCATTCATATTTTGCAAAACCAAAAGAGTGGATCCGCGGAGATAGCAAGCCATACAATCAAAGATCAAGATGTGCAAGTGTGTATATGTGGATGGTGGTGTAAGTGACTACTCCTCTTTTTGTTCACCTCTTTTTATTTTATATTTTGGGGCATGGCTATCTTTTCTTCTTTCTTCTTCCATGCTCAAAAAATGAGAGCAGATAAATTTTCTTTTTCTTTTTATGCTCATCTTCTGTGAGCTTTATTTTCTTTCTTTCTTTTGCATAGCCATGCCTAATTTTGATATTTCAAGAGAGGTGATAAATTGTGAGGAGTGTCTTTATTTTGGTGGATGGTATGACATGTTGCTAACTTCCGGTGTAGAAGTTTAGCATATGAGGTGGAATGTGTACGTGATCTTGATCATGAGAGTATGGAGAGCATCTCACTAGGGTCACACAATTTTGATAAAGCTCAATGAAATGACAAGCAGCATATGTAAGGTTTTTCATTAAGTACTACATATGGCTTTGGTAGGAAATTAACATCACTGAGGAACTTATAATTTTTATGATTTTCGAAAACAAAATCTCCGGAGTTTTCAAGCTTAACTTGGAACAAGATTGCATCAGCTCTTTTTACCATATCATCTCTCACAACAACTTAGGTTCAGTGCAAGCGTATGCTACCCACAAGTTTCAGGTTCTAAGCAAGTATTTTTCAGCCAACAAACTCAAAACTTGGAGAGTACTAAGTTATAAACTAGGCACAAGAGAGAAATACGGCAGAGCAACTATTCATCATCTCAACATAGAAGGAAAAGAAACACTTTTACAGCACATAAAAAGAAACTACACTAATTATTTTTGTTCTTTTTAGTTTTGTTATTTTTATTTTGTTTTTCATATGAGAAACAAGAACAAGCAAAAAAAAAGAGAAAAAAAAGGATACAAGTTGCGATACATGATACCTTAGCGGGGGGCATGGTGTCTCCCCCCCAAGCTTGTTCTTGCTTATGGGTTTCGTGGATCGAACCCCATGTGGCGAAAGTAAGCCGAAAGATCGGCTTGTCCCCGCTCCGTCATGTTGGTGAGGTTGGTGAGCTGGGTGTCGGTGCGTTCTTGCCACTGATGGGTTTGCAGGATGTGTTGGTTCAGCGTGTAGTCGATATCTCCTGCCGTGGTCTCGAGCCTTCCCATTTGCTCGGAGAGGTCGTTCATCGCTTGCTCAAGGTGGAAACCTTGAGTCGCACCAGAGTCGGAGGAGTGTTCCTCCCATTGTTGTTGCGGAGTGAACATCCTTGGGTCATGCCCCGAGGTTTGCCACGCCGAGCCCCCGGCCATGTGCGGTGGCGGGGCTGAGTATGCACCGGGAAAATACCCGGTGTGACCATGCCCCGGGCCGCCATGAGCCATGGGCTGCGGTGTGGGTGCCTCGGAACTTGATGGCTGCTCCGACCTGCGCGTCCTCCTGCGAGAAGAAATACTCCTGCGCGCACTCTCCATTTCTTGGAGCTCAATGGTTAGATTTTTGCAAGTATACAAGCGAAGATCCGGGTTAGGTAACCGAAACTCGTTTGTATACCCGACAAAATAAAATATGAGGGAATCGTTTGGACCATGCTTCAGTGTGTGACCACGAATAAGATAATCCTCGTTTATGAGTAAACGGGGCATAGAAAAATATTCAACATTAGCATCATGCAAGGCACCCACTCCCGTAGCAATACGTGTAATTAACGAGGTGCATTCAATTGGTCCCATCATCCCAAAATTTTCTAACCAATGATGAATCAAGTATTGGACAGGAGAAATCTTAATCTTTTCAACCATAGCATAAAGAATTTTCATATCATCTTCGCGCACAATTCTAATATCACTTCTAGGAAAAAGAGTGATGCCAATCCACATGTGCAAAAAGCGCAAAGTAGGGTGATGGATGTGATTAGTTCTAGGCTGCACACAAGTTGAAAAACCCGTGATCCTTTCCCAAAATGCAAGCTTTGAAAAATCAGGAAGGGCATTGTCAATATCAACATTGCAGCGAGTATTAAAGCCGAGTATCATGCTAAGGTCCTTCCATTTCAAACGGTATTCTTCCCGGAAAAACCGAAAAGTAATACCTTCATCTACTACTCGTAGGGTGCATAAAAACTGAAGTGTAAGCAAGCGGGAACCCGGCTCATCTACACTAGCAAAATCTTTCCACCCTATAGCTTTGAATACTCGAGAAAATTCAGCATCCATACCAGTCTTTTGTAGCAGCCCCGTGTCAAATGCTCGCGTAGGAGCAAAGATACGGTTTTGAAGAAGCGCGTAGGCGTTCGTCTCGTACTCGCCCACCAAGTCAAGGTCGGTGTCGACGAGGAGACGATGCTCGATGTTGCCCTCTTGCTCTTCTTCCTCGGCTTCATGTGGTGGACTTGGCGGTGGCTCGACCGCGGGGCGTGAGCGAGTGCTTCGGCGTGAAGAGCTTGGACTTGATTTTGAACTTAGGGACCTCTTCAACGCTCCGTACAGCTTCTTGGCACCGGTCATGGCTGCACACAAGGAGAGCAAGAACACAAGAACAATAGCTCCGAACGGGTTATGTTAGAAAAAATCCAATCGGCAAAACCGTTGGTTGTTCTTGTGAGCAAGAAAATCGCAACTCGGGAAAATCGAGCAAACCAAAAACAAAACACAAACTGAGAAAACACTAGGAGAGAAATTTTTCTGCAGAACTTTGAGGCAAACACAAAGTGAGAGGAATGGAGAGCCTTGTGAGCAAGAGAATGAAGTGAATGAGGAGTGAAAATGAGTGTGTGTGAGGGGAAGAGAGCCTCTGGCCGGTCACTCCAATTTATAGCACGAAATGTAGCTGTTTTTGAACGTTGGAGGGGCCAGGTGACCGTTGGGAAAAAACAGGGGGGCAGCAACGGCTACCCCAGGTCGGCCGACCTGTCCTGGTGGGGTCGGCCGACCCCCTTCTGGGCCCACTTGCCTCCCCTCTTGGCCCACAGCCCCCAACGGCCAAATGGTGGTTGACCATGGTTGCTATGTCCAGTAAATCCTCGGAAATATTGCTCAGAAAGATTTCCAAATAAAATCATGCCTCGAAATTCAAACGGTTTTCGGAAAAATTGAAACTAGAAGAGAAAAATGTTGGAAAATTCCAACATGTGGGAAATTTATTGTAGTGGTACAGAGGTACTCCAAAACCTTGCACAAAAGAGTGAAAAAGTTTTGAAGAACCAAATATTTTTGGAGATTAATTTTTGTATGCATGGCGAGATGAAAATTCAAATATGCTGGCGGAAAAAATTCAAACGATTGAAATAAGAATTTCTTGTGGTGAAATAAAATATGAGGGTGATTTTAAAGTTTTTAAATGCAAGTGGTGGGTTTGAAAAAGAAAAATCAAAAAGGAATCAAAAGAAATGATAATGCCGATTATCCTGTCGGCCAGGGCTTCGCCGTTTTAAGTCCGGCGAGCAAGGACTTCTCCATGCGTTTCATTCTTGAGGTGCCGGCCCCGTCCTTGGAGAAGAGGATGAAGATGGCTGCACCTTCTTTACTTGCCACATTTGTTTGATCTTGGGTTGTGTTGGTGGCTTCTCAATTTGAGGGGTCGATTTCTTGACCCATAACCCCGGCCTTGTTGTTGCGGGCTTCTTGGGTTGGTACCATGACGGGTTCTCACGTTTGTCAATTTGCTTCCAAAGAGCAATGAGACTATCCGTCTTTCTCGGGGTCACTTCAACTTCTTTGATGTTTGAGGGGTTTGGCCCATACTTGATCTTGATCATCGAGCATTGTTCTTTTCGGGGTTGGAACTCGAATTTCTCCTCCTTCCCATTGATGTAGAGGCGGATTTCTCCAACTCCAACATCAATTTGGGCCTTTGTGGTGCTAAGGAAGGGACGTCCCAAGATGAGGGGCATTTCCTTGTCAATATCCATGTCAAGCACCACAAAGTTCACCGGGACGGTGTGGCCTCTTATGAATACCGGCACATCTTCCGCAATCCCCATTGGAAAGCGAAAGGATGAGTCGGCCAATTGTAACCGCATCGCTGTTGGTGTGAGGAACCTGTACTTTAATTGCTCGAAGATTGCCTTGGGCATAATGCTCACGCTGGCCCCAAGGTCGCACAGTGCGTAGTTGAAGTGGAATCTCTTGATTGCACAAGGGATTACTGGAAAGCCTGGATCAGCTTTTATTGTAGAAGGTTCTTCTCTTATTTGCCTGTTCTCCCCTGCATGGTTAGTCTTACGAGAGAACATTTCCCCTCTCGTAGTGATAACGTTAACTTTTTCAATGGGAGATTCTGGTTGCCCAGGAATCTGCCCGGAATTAGCAGAAGGGCTGGTACGGCACGGGCCCGGCCGGGCTCGGGCCGCTGAGAAAGAGGCACGGCACGGCCCTTATAATAAACAGACCGGGCCAGGCCGGCACACAGGCCTTCACTTCAAGCCCAAGCACGGCACGGTCTGTTTTAAACGGGCTAAACGGGCCACAGGCTAAACGGACCGGGCCGTGCCGGGCCGGCCCTCTGGATAAAAAAAATATTTTTACACTGATTTTTATTTTTTAAAAATATAAATGGGCTAAACGGACCGTGCCGGCCCATTTAGCACGGCCCGAATGATGGGCTAACGGGCCACCGCTAAACGGGCCGTGCTCGGACCAGCCCGACGGCCCTACGCCCAGGCCCAAGCACGGCCCGTAACGGGCTGCGGGCCGGCACGGCCCGTTGACCACCGGGCCTGGGCCGTGCTCGGACCGGGCTAAAAGGACCGGGCCGTTAGCGGCCCTTTTAGCCCGGCCCACCTGGCCAGCTATAGGTTCAAAGGATATAATGCGTGCTCCAAAACAAATATGGTAATGGCTTACATAAGCTTAGAGCGAAGTGAAACCCGCTAAAATAACTAGTGAAAACAAAATTAAAACGTCATGTTTTGAACTTTTAATGTAACTATAAATAAGTTTCAACTTTCAAGTACCCTAGAATTAAACTTCTGCTCAATTTGCTATACACGCAACAAACACCGTGGAACTAAACTTATGTTCAATCTACCATTGTTGGCCGGTCGTCTTACCCCACAAAGTGACGACCATTCTAGAGCTTATTACGTCTTCGATCAATTCCTAGACCCAAATCACTAACCTATCTAATTCTTAACTTTTGTTCAAGATTAGGTGATTGACTGTAAATCGGAGAAGTTACCTTCGGCTTTGAGCACGAGTCTCGGCAAGGAAAGCTCGCTCCCTTCGACTTTAATCCTTCCCACCGCCGTGGCGCTGGCTGCCCGTTGCTGCCAAGTAGGGGTGCAAAATAGTGACCTTTAGTGTCACCTCCCACCCTCTTTAGTTCAATCAAATAAACTAGAATTTCATAGTTCATTTGATTAAACTAAAGAGGGTCGGAGGTTACTTTAAGGGGCACCTCTTTACACCCCTATTGCCAAGCGGATGCTCCTGACGCTAGAGGAGTTGACGCTCATGGCAATTGCTTGGAGGTTGGAGCGTGCTGTCGTCCTTGTCTTGCAGCACATCGATGCGAACGTCTCCATCTCGCAACGTCGTCATCATTGGCCCTAGTCCTTCCCTCCTTCTCATAGGTTGGATGAATGCTTTGGGGTGGACGATGGACAATTGGACATGTGGCCTCTTTCAGACTCTATCCACATTTGCAGTCCTGCACGTAAAGATTTGACATGCGCGTGAATGGCACTCACGGTTGACCATCTGTTTTTCGCAATAGCGGTATGCAGTAATACTAGGCCACATTGTATTGGAATGCAGTATTGCCACATCATATTACCATGGATCAATCATACCGCAACCTTCAGCATAAGAGAGCATATATGTCCATGGCATCTCTCAAGGCGAGCATAACAGAGCATATATGTCCATGATCGTTTTCCGCTCCCAGCAGCCGCGCATTGCTCAAGCTTCTGTCGCCCGCAATTGCTCCTTGTTCTGTGTCCCAAGATTGAACGCAAAAAAGCAAGAATGCATTGTGATTGCCAGAGGCCAATGACAACCGAGAGAAAGAGTGGTCTAAGAAAAAAAAAAGGCGTATATCTTGAACACCATCTCTCAGTCTCATCCGGGCCGGAGTAGTTTGATCAATGAAGCTATCTAAAAGTATGAAAACCAATAATTCTCGGTGTGATACTGTTGTACTAGTTGGAACTATGCATGTACAACAGCAGCGAGACATTTTTCCTCGCTCTAAGTTGCATTTGAGACCGAAACTATGCTATTCTCTAAGTTTCACAATAGATGTTATTTTAGGATTCTTTTTTTTTGTCAATATAGATGTCACTCACTTGCAGTGACGGAGCTTCTTTGAGACTAAAGGGGGTCCTGCCCCCCCCCCCCCCCCCCCCACCCAACCCACAACTATCATCAAATCACTTGACGACATATTAATAAACTAGCTATTTATGCTAATAAATCACCAACAAATAAGTTACTTATGGTATAATAAAACTTTAAAACATACTTATTGCCTTAATGGCCCCCCTCTAAAATGGAGTTCAAGCTCCGTCACTGCTCACTTGGGTCTCGTACCCCTATGCAATTTTAAAGGTCAACTTCTAATCTGATCTCTAACTACTGCATACAACAATTACTCCATCTCCATCTGGGTACCTTCCCCTCCCATCGCCCTCCCACACCTTTGCGACTCTGCAACCCCCCCCCCCCCCCCTCATCTCTCTCTCTCTCTCTCTCTCTCTCTCTCTCTCTCTCTCTCCAAAGGTACTACTCCAAAGGTACAACATTCATATAGCGTGCATAACCTCTACCTATCATCTAGCGTCATGCAAGCACAAGCAAGCGTCTAATGCCTAGGCAACATCGGGAGATCCGGCATACGCAAGGTCTGCCTCGCGACTCCGGCCTATTTACGTACTCCTATGCCGTGCCCGAACGTGGAGGGTTCCTTTGGATGGACAGGGCTGTCACTTCCTGCCACCTACCTCTACAAACCGTGGGACACGCACATACCCAAGGGTGGATAGACTACCCCGGCACCATGCCGGCGTTACTAACCACGACTCTAGATCCCTCGAGGCACCCCCAACCCTTCGGATCGACGGGGTGATAAATCTAGAGCACCTTTGCAGGACAATGAGCCCGATGCCTAAACAGGAGAACAACTAGCCTAACTAGCATAAACTAGATAAAAGGGATCAAAGCTAGCACTCAGTCATGCATAAGCGTTCGTCGCTCAAGAACGAGCGACGAACGATGAACGATTAAGCAAGTTCAAGAATAATCGATGATCGAGTATGAACGAACGAAGAACGAACGATGAACGAGCATGAACGAACAACGAACAATCATACAAGACCATGATAGAACTAGCAAGCTCATAACAACTATATGAATACTTGTATTCCATAGATTAAATAACAAGTCTTACAAAGAGAGAGAAAAAGGATACAAGAGCGCTACCCAATTCTCCACAAGACTTTGGGAGCAATAGGGCAGCCCACTACTCAGCCTAGCACTACCTAGAATTGCCTCTAACTCTAGTGTGAGGAGGAGGGAATGATCCTTGTGTATTGTGTGTCTTGGAAGGAGGGGGGTACCCCTCCTTATATAGTCCTTGAAGGTCGGCAACTTTGAGGCGGTTCCCGAGGTCGGTGGCATTTAATGCAGGGGGAACCGACCTCCAGAGGTCGGTTACAAACCGCCACAGAAAGATGGGCCCAGGGGGCCACCCTGCCAGGTCGGCCGACCTGGCCAGGGGGGGTCGGCCGACCTGTGCCTGGCCCCTCCTGGGCTGGGCTTTGGCAGGTGCCTCCCCCTCTGGGTTTACTTCTCTGTTCCAGGTGCATTTGGCCTTAGTTGTGTTGGACTTTGACGAGATTTGGCCTTTTGTCTTGGAATTGTATTCCCGCGGCGAACGTTGTTTTGTAGAAGTGTTGATTCGTCGCCTTGGGGCATGATTTCACCTGGCTTTCTCCCTTATTCCACCTGCACACTAAAATCTAGAGGTACATGTGGAAATAGGTTATTCTTAAATAAAGTGCATGTAAAGAATGTCCAATCCTTCTTGTTTATTGAGCTAGTTGACGGTCGAAATTGGTCCGTAACGACCGTCAACAGCGTATTTTCTGAATTTTGAGGTGCACTCCCGCGACCAGGTTTGGCGCAATTGTTTGAAGCGACCTGCCTTGACACCAATTGTCCGTCCAGAACAAGGCGGAGTGACCGTTTCCCACTATGACTGAAAGAGAATTGTCGAAAAGCGCCTGTGCAGCAAGGCTGGTTGAAACAGGCAGGCAAGCCCAAGTTTTTTCTGGGTCAACTCTCGCTAGCCAGTTCCATCGCATCCTTAGCGCTTCGCCAGTAATTCTGAGATTCCTGATACCTAGGCCTCCTGACTGAAGCGACTGACAGACCTTGGACCACGCCACTGCGCATTGACCTCCATTCTCGACCTCAGAGCCTGTCCACGGGAAAGCTTTTATAATTTTCTCGATAGTTTCAATTGCCCAACTAGATAGGCAGACTGCAATGGAGAGGTATACTGGGATGGCGCACAAGGTGTCTTTTGTCAGGGCCAAGCGACCGCCTTTATTTAGAAGACGCCCTTTCCAAGTCGGTAATCTGTCCGCCACCTTGTCGACCAGAGGTTGAAGGTCTGCTTTAGACAACTTCCATACGGATAGAGGTATTCCCAGGTATTTGCATGGGAAGGAACCTGCCTGGCAGGGAAGTTGTGAAAGTACCAAGGCGACCTCGTTCTCCGAGCATCTAATGGGGTAAAAGTTGCTCTTGGAGTAGTTGGTAGCTAAACCAGACGCTTCATGGAAGATACGGAGGATTTCAAATATCGTCTTTAGATCTTTTGCGACCGGCGAAATGAAGAAGATGACGTCATCCGCATAAAGGGACGCTCGGAATCGAGCCTTGGGGATTCCTAAAGGTAGGAAAAGCGACCTTGCGTCCGCTGCTGCGACCAAAGCATTAAGAGCCTCCATGACTAGGAGGAAAAGCATGGGGGATAAGGGGTCTCCTTGACATAGGCCTCTCGCATGGCAGATTCGACGACCTGTGTTCCCGTTGAGTAAGATTTTGGTGCTCGCAGTGGAAAGCAGCAGTGAGACCCAATCTCTCCATCTTGAAGGGAAGCCCATGTGTTCTAGGACCTCTAGGAGGAAAGGCCAAGAAACTGAGTCAAAGGCCTTAGCTATATCGACCTTTAACAGGATCTTCGGTCGGCGCTTCCTATGCAGTGCCTTGGCCAAACCTTGCACGTATATGAAGTTATCGTGTATAAAGCGACCTTTGATAAAAGCACTTTGGTTCAGCTGGACGAGGCGAGGCAACAATGGAGCCAGCCTATTGGCCATGGCCTTGGAGAAAAGCTTCCTAAAGCTATGGATCAGACTAATTGGTCTATAATCCGAGACCAATACAGGAGCGACCTTTTTGGGTAGGAGGGACAACAGTGCGTCGTTTATGTGGTGGAAGCTTCTTCCATCCAGTGCGGAAAGGGCGTTAAACCCTTTTATTATGTCGTCTTTAATAATCTGCCAGGCAGACTGATAGAAGCGACCTGTGAAGCCGTCAGGGCCTGGTGCCTTGTCCAGAGGGAGTTCCCGAATGACCTTCCAGATTTCTTCTTCCGTGAAAGGTAATGCGAGTTCTTCCAATGGTAGGGAAGGGATGCCTAGGTTGGCAAGGTTCAGATGTAGCGACCTCTCTGCCGTAGTTCCCAACAAACCATCAAAGAAGTCAAAAGCGACCTGGGCTTTTCCTTCCTCTGTAACGACCTGATTTCCGTCCACTATAAATGATGGGACGAAATTTCGTTTCCGCCTAAAGGATGCATGTAGGTGGAAAAACTTGGTGCTTGCGTCCCCCTCGGAAAGCCAGTTGAGGGAGGAACGCTGCCTCTCTATTGTCCGCTGCAACGAGGTGAGACCTAGGTACTTAAGCTTTGTTTGCCGTCTTAGACTCAACTCCGCAGGAGACAGCGTCCTCTTCTCCTGTGCAATATCCAATCTTAGGATGATCTCTTTGGCGATTTCGACCTTGGTTCTGATGCTACCAATGAACCGACCACTCCAACTTTGTAGCGACCTACTTGTTGCTCTTAGTTTCTGGTCTATGGTGAGTAGTGGGTCTTCCACAGGACACAGGAGGGACCAACCAACACGCACCGCTTCAAGGTACCCCTCAAACTTGGGCCATATGGCTTCGAATCTGAAGCGACGCTTATTGTGCCATGTAGAGTCAAACTGTAATAGCAGAGGTGCATGATCGGAGTATCTTGAAGATAGTGCGTGCAGCATAGAGTTTGGATGGATATCCTCCCAGTCCAGCGTGACAAACACTCGATCAATGCGCTCTAAAGTTGCATGATGACGCTCGTTGCTCCAAGTGAAGAGGCGACCATGTAAAAAGATTTCTTTTAATTGGAGGTCATTGATGACCTGCCGAAAGCGACCCATCATTCTGCGATTTAACTTATCATTATTTTTATCTTCGGCCTTGTAGATGATGTTGAAGTCTCCACATATCATCCAAGGCTCATTCGACGACCCTAGATCTTTCCTGAAGGAACGCGATCTTATCCGTGACCGATTGAGGTCCATAAACGTTAGTTAAACGCCAGCTTGGTTGGTTAGGATCCCCAGCTGGACGAATACGAACAGAGAGGGAGAAAGAACCTTGGACTGGGTTGGAAACTACCCAGTCCCCCTTCCTCCGTGCGACCAAAATGCCTCCTTTAGTTTTATCAGCAGGCACAAAGTAGTAATCAAAATCAGCTCCTAACATTTCCAACATTAAGGACGAAGGTACATCATTGAGTTTTGTCTCCTGTAGACATAGCAGTGAGACATGCTCAGACACGATCAACTCACGCACAGCATTACGCCGGGACCTTTTATTTGGGCCCCGAACGTTCCACACAGACATATTTAGTGACGCCATTAATAACACACTTAGAGTAAGCGACCTAGGGCCTAGACCTACTCGTCCGGCTCCTCGACCAGGTAATCCACCATGAAGTTGCTGTTGAGCAGCTCTCCAAGCGCCAAGCATTCTTCGTCGGTCATCCCGCGTTCCAAGACCTTTATGTATTCCACGACGGATGTGGTATCTGGAGGCTATTCCCCAGAGATTATCTCCAAAGCTTTCATCATTTTGTTCTGCGCGACTGTCTTGGCGGATGAGCCGCGCACCCCACTTTTTGCCGCTAGCCGTTGGCTCCGCCTGGGGAGGCAAGGCGGTGATCTTGCCCTTCTTGGTTTGGGTGGCAACCTGGAGATCGATTTTGGGATGGGTGCAGCCACGCAAACGCCACAAACATCTCCAACTCGTCCTGTTTGTGTGGCTGTTGCGTCTCGGCCGACTCCCCAGGTGTTGGCATTGCAGCATGATTGAGAGGAGGGGATCCTGTCCTGTCGTTGGCTTGGCTACCCGACCCCAGGGCCGAGACGAGGACGGCTTTGATTGTTTCGAAGACGAGCGCGACCGGAATTGTGGCAATTGTTTGATTTTTTCCCCCGCCCGAGCTTGATTGAGGGTCTTATGACTTCCATGGGGATGCGAATCCAGGGGCGGAGAGTCCTCCTCAAGTGTCTCCTCATTCAATTGAGGAGGCCGCTCCGTCGAGACTCGTGGAAGAACGCCCACCGGGCAGCTGAAGCCGGGGGGAGGGGTGCCATCATCGGGCTCTACATCCCGCAACAGTGCGCCGGCGCCGTCACTCAAGGTAGGCGAAGACCCGACAATGGGCTTGCAAGGTTGGTGGGCTGCCAGCTGGTCCGTGGACAGGCCCACCCGCACTGACCGGTAGGTGTACGATTACGATTACCTGCCGACAGTGGGAATGAATGTAGGGGTGGTGGCGAAGGTGTACGATTACGAACCATGATCCACACAGGCTCGCCAGGACGCGGCCGTTTCCCACCAAAAACCTCATCAGCTATGTTCCCAGCGACCAGACCCTGTAGGAGTAGGGCTTGGCTAGAAGAGTGGGCAATAACTTTGTTGTCCATAGCGAGAACTTGAGTTTGGCACTTGCCCTCCGGTTTTCCATTGAAGCCACCACCAAAGAGGCGACCTTCCTTCGTACTCATATCGCCATCAGCACGATTGACCTTGTCACGACCAAGCGACCCATGGTCAGCAGCATTAAAGCGACCAACATCGGCATCAAAGCGACCATCCGCATGCCGAACCACGTGACCTTTGGCTTGACCATTTCGTTGACCGCCATCAGGACCATCTTCCCGTTCTTCGACGCGACCAACAGTCATAGTGGTTTCATCGCCTTGGGCGCTACCAACACCATCAATGGCGCAATTGCGACGCTCCCCGTTGCGACTCCCGCTGCGACCATGCGACTGTCCTCCACCTCCACCGTTGCGGTGTCTATCCTCGCGGCGATCATGCGACCCATGTCTGTCACCGCGGCGATCATGCGACCAATCTCGTCGATCCGAGCCATGCGACCCGCCGCCTTGGCTCCTGCCATTGTTACCTGCACCATGCGACCCGCCACCTCTGTCCTTGCCGTTTTTTCCGCTGCGATCATACGGTCTGCCATCCGCGCCTTTTCCATGCTTATGGCCTGAATCACACCGTAGAAGGCAAGCTTTGAACGTCCACAATCTTGATTTTCACCGGGTAGTACAGAGATAGATGAGGTGCGCCTGGCTCCGGAACCGAAGCAAGCTTGTCCACCGGGATCAAGTCCGGATGCAAGCAAGAAGTGATGACCTTGAACTCGGCAACATTTGCTTTCGTTTCGGTCTCATGAGCCATGCCAATGATGTTACACGCCGATCCAAGGACGTGTTGAGCTGTGGAAAGCGACCATAAGTGAGCGGGGATCCCGGTGATAATCAGGTGCACCTTGTACCTCATCGGAAGTATTCCGCTTGCTGTAGGCGACTCCATCGTTTTACGGCAAGGTAGAACCGCGCCACCGGAGGACACGGTGAGTGCAACACCCTCAACAAGTCCGCTGGTTCCTCAAACATGATCAACCAATCCTCGGGCTGGTAGACCTAGACCATAACCGCTTTTGGCGAAACCCGGAAGAAGCGCCACAGGTGGTCCTTGATCTGGTCGACGGAAACCTCATGCTGGCAGCCGCCGACCACCGCGAGGAGGGCTCTGGAGAGGGCTAGCTCATTAGCATCCACCTCTCCCGAGCGGGGGATAATGCAAATCTCCTTTTTGGTGCAACCAGTTGCTTCCATGGTGGCGAACCAGCAGCTTCCGCCTTGCGCTTGGTTCGTGTTGACGAAGGTTGGGACTGAGGAGGTGGTGATTGTTGTCTTGGCGGGGAGCCCGGATGCGACCAAGTCATCTGAGAGCAGTGATCCTGGTTGGGCATCACTTGAGAAGGCGTTGGTGAACGGTGTGGCGCCATGGTGCCTCGCCCCTCTTCTGGCGTCGTACCATGTCTCCTTTCTGGCTCTGCGCCGCGCCTTCTCTCCGGCGTTGTGTGTGCTTCCTCCCTGCGGCGGCGCTGCCGCGTCAAGATGACGCGTGCGTCCAGTGGCGGCCACGCAGAGTGGTCGGCCACTGGGTGAGGCCGAGCACCTCCATTAGCAGCATGCGACCTGGCGACCTCTGGAGCACGATGCGACGAGGCGGCGCCATGTTCACCATGTGTTCCCTGCCGCCCCTGCGTGAAGCGCGGGCGAGTGGATCGGCTGCCGTGTTGATTGCTGTTGCGCGGAGAACGGGGGCAGGGGAGGGTGCAATCTTCAGCAAGGTGGCCGATTTCCTTACAATTGAAGCAGCGCTTTTCATTAAATATTAACGTTCTTAAAACGACAAACTCATTGTGGTCCCCTTGCCGATATACCTCACCTCGGACAAACTCGTAGTGAGACTTACGCAAACTCTACCAATAATAGGAAGACAAAGACAATACGGTGGTTATGGCTGCAATGAGAGGAGCACACCTAGAGGTGGATCACGGGTTAGTTCGTGATGACAAAAACTTATCCATCGGCAATAACGTGGTGGGCAACTTGCCGTTACACCTCACCTAGGGTGGTTTGACTGAGGCGCGGGGGCAGTAGGACCGAGGTAAAAACGTATCCGAGATGGGGGAGAGGGGGCGGAGATCTAGGATTCCTGACCGTTAGATTCGCATCCCAGCGTCACAAAATATCTTATAATTTAGGCAAACCAATATATCTTGTGTTAATTTTTATTTGGAAGGATTGCTAACAAACTTTTTGGTCTTCCAAATAAAATTAAACGGGCTAAGTTCACAAAGAAGACGCAGTTTCGTTTCAATGACAGGTGGGGTCCCTTCTTGCTGTAGTTTTTCTGGGCCCACTTGCAGTGACTGGTGATACAATCCGCCGGTTGCCCGCGACCAACAAAGCCGCGAACGCGTCTTCTGCCTGCGCCGGCGCGCGGCGTGATTCTATAAAAGTGAGCAGTTCCGGCCACGTCCGCCGGGTCCCGTCAGTTTCTTTTCTCGTCCTTGCCTTCCCTTCCTCCTCTCGTCACCAGAAAACCCTCTCGTCTCCCCCATGGCTTCACGCGGCGGCGGTGGCGGTGGAGGGCGCGGGCCCGGGCCCGGGCCCGGTGGACGCGGACCCGGAGGCGAGGTCGGAGGGCGCGGACCCGGCGGCGATTTCGGGGGGCGCGGACCCGGCGGTGGTCGCTGCGGCGACTTCGGGGGGCGCGGACCCGGCGGTGGTCGCGGCGGCGACTTCGGAGGGCGAGGGCCCGGCGGTGGACGCGGCGGCGACTTCGGAGGGCGCGGGCCCGGCGGTGGCCGCGGCGGCGATTTCGGAGGGCGCGGACCCGGCGGTGGTCGCGGCGGAGGGTTCCAGCAGCAGCCCTACGGCCGCGGCGGCGGGTTCCAGCAGGCGCACGGTCGCGGCGAGGGCGGAGGCCGAGGTGGCGTGTACCAGCAGCGGGGCCGCGGAGGCGGAGAGGTGCACGCGCGTCCCGCCGCGCCACGGCCCGCTGCCCCAGTGGTGGTCCCCGCGGCGGCTTCGACTTCGGCGCGCCCGCCTCCTCCTCCTACGGCCGCGGCCTCGTCGAGTTCGGCGCCCGCTCCTCCTCCGGCCGCCGCGGCAGCCGCATCTGCGCTGGCGAGGGACATGGGGCGGCTGGCCGTGGCGGATCCTGCTCCACGCGCTCCAGCGCCAAGACCCGGAGCTCCTGCGCCGGCGGCTAGATCGGAAGCTGACGCGGCGGCGTACCAGAAGCCGCAGCTCCCGCCCGTGTCGAGCAAGGGGATCGCGCACCCGGCGCGCCCCGGGGTCGGCACGATTGGGAAGAAGGTCGTCGTCCGCGCCAACCACTTCCTCGTCGACGTCGCCGACAACGACATCGTGCACTACGATGTAAGCATCCGTTCCTTCCCCTTTCCTTCCTTGTACCTGTGCACTCGCGCTCTCGGTTTTGCTTGCTCTGTTTCGTGTGGATCTGGTTGGTGTCTTGCTCGCCATTTCTGTACTTGTTTGTTCCTCGGCGCGATTAGCAGTAGCAGCTTAGGATTACCAACTTCCTAGTTCGATCCATGACGCGATCGAGGTTTAATTTTGCTTACACGATCGAGATGCTGGTCCTTGCTCGTGTTCGTTGGGGTTTTCCTGATCTTCCCCTAGTATTTATTTCAGGGCCTGTAGTGGTTGCTTGCTGCAGTTTTGCAGTTGCCATTTTGAGGAATAGCCTCCAGCTTGCATGTGACGCGCTCGGTCATGGCTTGGTGTACTAAGATTTACAGTAGGAGGTGATGTTGACAACGACTTAGGTCCTGTGCGCCAGGCAGCTTTGATGCTTTCATCTCTCTGAGTCTTACACGGCGTCAATGGTCAGTTGAGGCTTTCCCCAGGGTTTTTGATGGATTAATTAGGCTTCACTTATGGATGCACAACATTTTCCGTTCATATAGTACCATGGGTTCGAGTTGGTCAATCGGTACGGTTTATTGGTACTTTAATTTCTTTGTACTCTGTTTTGGCAAAATCGTCTTTGGAGATGTACTTTTCTTTTGTGCTTACCTTTTATGTATTCTTAGCTGAGACTTTTGTTACGCTTGATTGATTTCCCAAAATAGACTACAAATGTTAGTGAACTGTCGGGCTCTGCCAACAGATGGGGTGGGACCTGTGTTTTTGACACACAATGTTTTGCGAAAATTGTCTTCAGTTTCTTTTCTTGTGTAGCACACATTTTCTACAAAGCCTTGTGTGTCAACCATAAATGTTTCCAGAATTCTTCCTCAAAATTTTGAAAGTGCAATGTCTTGACTCATTTTAATGGTTTCATACACATTACCAGGTCTCCATTAATCCTGAACCCAAGGCAAAGAGCACAAACAGGGTGCTACTCTCTGAGCTTGTTAAGGCCCACGGTGCGACATCTCTTGCCCGCAAAACTCCTGCCTACGACGGAAGAAAGAGCCTCTACACTGCAGGCGAGCTGCCATTCACATCAATGGACTTCGTGGTGAAATTGGGAAAGGAACGCAGAGAAATGTAAGAGCAGTGCTATTTGTGTTTTGTTTTTGTACAGTTGTTGTGACTTGTAGCAGCTAACTGATGTACTTTATGCTTCTTGATCTTCACTCCTGGAAATCAGTGAGTACAAGATCACACTCCGACGCGTGGGATGCGCAAATCTGTACCACATGCATGAGTTTCTTCAGGGTCGACAAAGGGATTCGCCGCAGGACACAATCCAGGCGCTTGATGTTGTCCTGAGGGAGTCACCATCCCTGAAGTATGATAGCTTTCTTTTTGTTTCTTTTCTGCAGTATTGTGATTAGTTTGATTATTTACAATAATGGTTGCTGAATACTCTTCTTTTTGCAGTTATGTTACTGTTTCTAGATCCTTCTTCTCCAAAGCTTTTGGACACTCAGACATCGGTGAGGGGCTGGAATGTTGGAGAGGATACTACCAAAGCTTGCGCCCCACTCAGTTGGGACTCTCATTGAACATTGGTACATATTCTTCTCTCAGATCTGTTTCTGTTAGAATGCTAGTAGAAAATTACATTAATTATAATTCTATTGAGTATCCACATGTTCATTTTCCTAATTTGTGTGCATGACATTCGCTAATTTCTTACTTGTGTTTATGCCACATGAACATGTGTATGCTTTACCTATTTCATTTTGCATGCATGAAAATGTGCCTCTGCATATCCTTTCACGACTTAATATTGTTTTGATCTCTTTATCATACTTTCTTTTCCAGACATATCCTCAACTGCATTTTACAAGCCTATCCCCGTGATAGAGTTTGTTCAGAACTTAGTGCGGGGTATAAACGCCAGGCAGCCGATTGCTGACAGGGATCGCCTCAAGGTGCTATATCTATCTGTACTGTGTTGTGACGAATAATCTGCTTAAAGTTACTAACTGGTTCATGTCTACCTAAAATCTTTTCAGATCAAGAAAGCACTTCGTGGAGTTCGTGTTGAAACAACACACGGCAAAAGAAGTGCGTACAAGATCACTGGAATTACCTCTGTCCCACTGGCACGACTGAAGTACGGGGCTGTCTCTTATCGCTTTGCCTTGTCATTTCTTCTAATACCAACTTACTCGTTAGCATTTTTGTCTTCAGCTTTTCTCCAAATGTAGATGACCACATGACCGTTGTTCAATACTTTGCGAGCCGGTACAATTACCGCTTGCAATACACGGCTTGGCCATGCCTGCAATCGGGCAATGATTCTAAGCCTATATACTTGCCAATGGAGGTAACATTCGCAATGGTTTCTGCACAACATGAGATGCACCATTCTGATCATACGCATTTCAATTGGCTTTAGGTGTGCCAAATCATAGAAGGACAAAAGTGCCCCAAGAAGCTTAGTCACCAACAAGTGACCGAAATACTCAAAGCAACTTGTGAACGCCCCCAGGATAGGGAGAACAGAATCCTTCAGGTATACATCCAGCCCATTAGTTTTGGCACTGCCTTTGAATGTGAACTTTTTATTCATGGCTTTGGGCATTCCATTAGTTTCAAAATATCGTAAAAAAAATCTTGTGTTGGGAAGAGGCCATGAAAGGTCCTTCAACCCTGAACCCCACATAATATAGGAGGGTTTGTGGCATGCTGTTAAATGTACTCAACACAAATATTCTTCCCTTACTGCCACCATGCTTTTGGGTTGGTGCCAATTATGGCGTACCCACGTTGACTGCACAGAACACAAATTTCCTCGCCAGGTGCTGAATACTCCGAGTCACAGTTTTTGTTTCTGTGTGTAGTGTGGATGAATTTTCCATTTGAACTTTGTGCAATAAACACACCCTTAACTTTGTGTACGACGTACTTTTTTTTGAACTTGGTTGGATTGTTATCCATATATTCCCAGTAACATAGTTTGGTTTCTTTATAGTTTCATTTTCTGTTCTCTTATGGTCGATTATCTTTTCTGATGTATTGTGTACAAAGCATCATGAATATTAACAAGCGTTTTGAACTATGTATAGATGGTTAGCCACAACAACTATTCGGCTGATAGGCTGGCACAAGTGTTCGGGATCCATGTTGATAACAAAATGGCCGAAGTGGAAGCACGTGTGCTGCCTCCACCTATGGTACCTACTGTTCAACATTCTCAGTCTGATGATATTCTTTTGATTTGTTTCATTTAAAGCATTCCTGTCTTTTTCTGCAGCTGAAATATCATGAATCTGGAAGGGAGAAAACTTGTGCTCCAAGTTTTGGGCAGTGGAATATGTTCAATAAGGTGATTCCACTGGCTAGTTAAAATTCCAAATTAAGCTCTTGTTACAATTTCATTCTCATTTACTTTAAACAGTGCCACGAACTATATAAATTTAGAACATTGTATTTAGGTTTCTAACCTACTGATGTCACTTTATGTTTGCAGAAAATGGTTAATGGAGGAAACGTTCAGAGATGGACTTGTTTGAACTTTTCACGGTGGCAAACTGATAAGGCACGCAGGTTATGTGGTGAATTGGCTCAGAAGTGCAATTCCATGGGCATGGTAGTTTTATTTCACATAATTACACACAGTATTTGAAATCACCATTTTTGTTTGCCGCAACATGCAGAATTTGACGTTAATCTTTTAGGTTTTCAATCAAACGCCAGTGACAGAAATTTGTTCAGCTTCTCCCAACCAAATTGAAGATGCTTTGAGGGGTGTTCACATGAGGGCTCCTGATCTCAATTTGCTAATTGTTATTCTTCCAGAAGATACTGATCACTATGGTATGTTTGATCTTATTAACGTCCATAGGCCCGTGGTCTTTGTTTCGTGGTAACATATATTGTGAAATTCAATCTGCAGGAAAAATTAAGAGGTTGTGCGAGACTGAACTTGGTATAGTATCTCAATGCATCAATACTAATAAATCCAAGAAGATAAACAACCAATATTTTGAAAATGTCGCCCTTAAAATCAATGTGAAGGTAAGTTCACTTTGTAGCCATGCCTTCGATCCCCTTTTGTGGTGTACTTTTGCTGTTCTGGAGATTGATACATACAGTATATTTGTCAATATCAGGTTGGAGGGCGCAATACAGTTCTTGAGGAAGCCGTTCAGAACAACCTACCATTCGTTTCTGATACCCCGACTATCATTTTTGGTGCTGATGTTACTCATCCTGCAGCTGGAGAAGACTCCTCAGCTTCTACTGCTGCAGTCAGTTTTCATTCTCTTCATTAGTTACTGTTTGTTCATATTATGTTGTAACTGAAGTGAAAATTCACTTGATGGTTGATGGCCACTCTACTCGTAATTGATTGATGTTAGAAAAGTAATGGCAAGGGTGCATTATCTTGTTGCAGGTCGTGGCATCCATGGACCTTGAAGTCACAACCTATAAAGCCCTAGTCTCTGCCCAAGCACATAGGCAGGAAATTATACAAGATCTCTTCTGGACCGGTACCGATCAAGAGAAAGGCACGCCAGTAAATGGTGGAATGATACGGTAACTTGCATCCCTTGTTTTCTTGAGAATGGTAAAATGACTGTTTGAAACTGAGACGCTCCATAATTTTTTGCAGGGAGCTACTGGTGTCCTTCTATCAGAAGACTCGCCGAAAGCCTGGAAGGATAATATTCTACAGGTCTGCGCTTATAATTTACATTGTTCGATGCACATTTGGACCAACCCTTGCTTGAATTTCTTTTATTGTTGTATTATCTAGGGATGGGGTCAGTGAAGGGCAGTTCAGCCATGTTTTGCTCCATGAAATGCATGCAATTAGGAAGGTGATTCCCTTTATCATGTTTTGTGCCGATCTGCCAACTTATGATTTTATTAGGTTTGAGTGTACTCACTGTTCTGTTTTCCTATGTCAAAGGCTTGTGCTTCAATTGAAGAGGATTATCTACCAAAGGTGACATTTGTTGTAGTACAAAAGAGGCATCACACAAGGCTGTTCCCCGAGAATCATGGAAGGCGTGATCTGATCCATAAGAGTGAAAACATTCTCCCTGGTTAGTGTCATGACTCGCCTTCATCTTCCCGGTCTATGGCCAATACAAACCTAATGTTGAAGTTTTGATTATATAGTGTATATATTGATTCTGATTTGCGACCCTCGAAATTGCAGGAACAGTGGTTGACACTAGCATCTGCCATCCCAGTGAGTTTGATTTCTACCTCTGTAGCCATGCTGGAATCAAGGTACCTATCCGACAACTCAGTGCTGACACATTTTCAATATCTGTCAGGCTGTTCACGTATTGGCTGAATGTAAATGTGTATTTTCAGGGAACAAGCAGACCGGCTCACTATCATGTCCTCTTTGATGAGAACAAGTTTTCGGCCGACGCACTGCAGATGCTCACCAACAGCCTGTGTTACACGTAAGCTTGGTTCTCCATCCACTACAGCTCATGTTTGTTACATTTGGCTACCTATTGAAGTTCCACTTGAGTGTCTCTGCCATTTTCACTGATTTTGATTCTGCCATTGCAGATATGCACGCTGCACGCGCTCTGTGTCAGTTGGTATGTTCCCGTCTTTTATGATCATTTACCACTATCCATTTGGCAAACACTTTGGCTGCTATAATTCAACTGTTTTTTTTTTTTTTGAGAATGCTATAATTCAACTGTTAGATTCACGGCATTAGTCTTGGTTAACAATTGATTCCTCCTCCGTGCAGTGCCGCCGGTCTACTACGCTCACCTGGCGGCGTTCCGCGCGAGGGACTATGACGACCGAGAAGGCACCGACGCAGGGGGCGCTGGTGGCCCTCCTGCATTCCGCCGGCTACCCCAAGTAAAGGACAATGTCAAGAATGTGATGTTCTTTTGCTGATGAGGCGCTATGCTTGACTTGCTTAGTCCTACCGTTTAGCTAGCTGGGGACTGGGGTCAGCAGGATACCGTGTATGTATTAGATTCTTTTGCTGGAAGTTTGTATTGAAACTGCCATGTCGATGGATAGACTTGCTACTGCTGGTCGTTAAATGTAAACTAGTTTAACTGTTCTGTATGGAGGTTTATTTTGCTGGTGTTTTGTATGAGGGCTGGCCTTCACGTCCGAGCAACAGGCACGAACAGGGAGTCAGCGAGCCACCGTTATGAAACGATCTGAAGTTCCGTTCCGCGATGACGTCCATGTGCGGATGCTGCAGTTGCATTGCCGTGTCAAACTCATACGGCGCGCACCAAAGCCATAGGGCTGAGCTACAACAGTTGGCTGTATATGAAAGAAATGAGGGCCATATCCTGAATTTCAAGATCGTAAAAATGAGGGCCATGTTCTCTGTCTGCGTTCGTTCAGCAGGAAAGTTCAAAATACCATACAGACAGAAAGCATATCTTCAGAATCACTTGCAATCATGGAGCTCACAAGTGATATTTTTCTCCTTCAAATAATTTGATTGACACCAATCACTTGGATATTTTCACATTAATTTGCGCAATGAAGTCTGTATTGTCAGCTCCTGTTAAAATCATCTCCTAGTGGAGGTTCGGTTTCATCACGATACGTACATATCAGGCATGCGATTGTTGTAGTGGTGGTCGCCTTCTTCAGTCTGAATCACCCTTATCTGAACCAAGGCACCTGCGAAATCCGGCCATGTACAAGGTGACGTTCTTATCATGAATGCAATCAATCTAGAAGCGTTCAGTCAAACTGAGAAAGACAAGCTAGAACCGAATCTTCAGTCTGCAGTGGAATACTATATATGAACCAGATAGCGTTACTTGAGTACACGTCTCGTTGACTATATGCTCTTGACTGAAACATCGCCACGAATGGGGTTTGTCTGCGACGATCGAGAGCAACATTTCTGTTTTTAACTATCTGTATGTATGAGCAAATTGGATTCTGTTTTTAACTAGCTGTATGTATGAGCAAATTGGATAAGTGAAACATCTAAAAACAAGAATACTACAATTTGCTATCCATACGCCGCCTGCAAAAAGCTTTCTCACAGCTTACTATGGACGTGTGTTCCCCTTCCCTAAAAAAAATAAAAAAAATGGACGTGTGTTCCCTTCTTTGCGTCATATTTTCTTTCTACTTTTGCAGCATCTAGCAAGTGGGGGCTACCAAATACACGTTTGAGGAAGCCATCGCAGCAACGAAGACGACAATGACGTGTTGGTCATCACTGTATAACATTTCCAGTGTCTTAAATTATATATACGACTGGAAATGACAGGTACATGCCATTAGTTTGTTGCATAATCCACGTCCCTACATAAAGATTTGCACACACATATTTTATCCTTTTTTTTTCTAAACAAATACACATATTTTTACTACAAACATAACGGAGAAGCTGCGTTGTGCAGCACACGCAGACGTTGTGACCTGAAGTCAACAAAGGCATGCGTGCGAGTGCGTGGTTGGTGCCAGTCCTACCAAAGTGCATTGCTGGTCTTCACTCTCGTGCAAAAGAGCAGGGACATTAGTCTAAAAAGCCACGGAGGCAAAGCAAGTCATACATTCGGTTCCCAACTGCCACAACAAAATCGATCAGGCTACGTGTTAGTGTGTCCCACTCACTCATGCTGCCATCGGTCACATTTCGACGATGGTAGGCTCGATCTTCACCGTGTACGTCGGCAGTCGCTCAGTATGATGAGAGTAACCAAAAAAAAAAAAAAAATCTTAACCAGGCAGACAGCCCATGAAAATTTAGGCAAGGGGCGCCGAGATTCAAACCTGGACTATTTTCTGACTAGCTGGCCGCGAGAACCCGGACTAATTTCTCACCTTTTCTAGTTTATATTATTGCAGGTCGAACCAATAAGTTTGTTTGAGGACTACTGCTACTTGGATTGAGCACTCTGCAACAGTAGTTTGAGACTGGAACGAGCTTAGATGGACAGGAAGGTCGTTGAGCTAGTGAGCTTTCCCTCTGTGCTTAATTAAACTAGTCCCATCACGTAACCAGCACTTCCCTTTTAGATGGACAGGAAGGTCGTTGAGCTAGTGAGCTTTCCCTCTGTGCTTAATTAAACTAGTCCCTGTTCTCAAAAAAAAAAAAAAATTAAACTAGTCCCATCACGTAACCAGCACTTCCCTTGCTCGCTGGCCTCGTCGGATTGGGCGCCTTGAACCACTCACCTGCCTGCCTACCTAGCAGAAGAGAATTATGTATGGATGAGCAAAGCGAGAAGCAAGCGCTAAACCCGGACCTAACTGCGCGTCGACGCGGGTCTCCCGGTTCACACATGCAGCGCCTCCACACGAGCTGCCCGCACACCTCTCTCTCGTCGCCGTGGTCGCCGGCTCGTCGTCGTGTGGGGTCTGCACTCGCATCCTTGTCTCGTCTCCTTTCTTGCGCTCCCGAGTCAAGCTCGTGGCCCGCGCGAGTCTCATGAATATCTATGCTGCCTCATCATCAGTCAAGTCGTTGCCAGTGCATGCAGGTGTCTGTCAGTCCGACGAGATCGCCACGATAGGATAGCAGAATTTTCAAGGGCGGCAGATAGCCAGATACGTATCTCCTCCCTCTTGGTCCACAAATGGATATGCTCTATCATCCTTTTTACCATCTTTGACAAGTTTTACTACTACCAGTAAACGAATTATCATGTTACCGCCAATGTTGAAACCAAAGGAATGCTTGTTTTTGTAGTACAGTATATCGCAGGCCGTCGTCGTGGCTTGAATCCAAAACAACAGTTTATTAAACCTGGCCGTCCATGCTACACACACAACTACCTCGGCTGAATCTAGTCCAAATAAATACAACATTTCTGAAGCCCAATTTCTTCCGTCTTATTATTAATTCATTCAAGGACAGCCGTGTGAAAGAGACACGACATAACAGAGCGAGGACGGCTAGCTGGCTGGCTGGCTCTCTCATATTATGCGGCTCCGTCATTATATACAACGGGGCCAGCCTAAACAACCTCCCTGCTCCTCATTCATTCACACACACCAAACATCAACCAACTTCCCTCCAACACGATCAAGAGCACCAAACAAAAAACAGAGCAAAAAAACAGAGCAACCAGGCAGCCATGGTGTTCGACGCGGCGGGCGCGTCCGGCTCGCCGTCGCCGGACGGGAACCCTCTCCGGGTGATCCTGACGCGTCGCTTCGCCCGCCAGGTCATAACCGGCCGGTGGTTCACGGTGTTCGCGAGCCTTCTGATCATGGCGTCGTCCGGCGCCACCTACATCTTCGGCAGCTACTCGGGCCTCCTCAAATCCTCGCTGGGCTACAACCAGCACACGCTCAACACCGTCTCCTTCTTCAAGGACCTAGGCGCGAACCTGGGCGTCTTCTCGGGCCTCATCAACGAGGTGACCCCGCCGTGGGTGGTCCTGGCCGCGGGGGCCGCCATGAACCTCGCCGGCTACCTGATGGTCTACCTCGCCGTCTCGGGAAGAACTGCAAAGCCACCTCTATGGCTGGTGTGTTTGTACTTCTTCATCGGCGCCAACTCGCAGGCGTTCGCCAACACGGGCGCGCTGGTGACCTGCGTGAGCAACTTCCCGGAGACCCGCGGCGTGGTCATCGGGATCCTGAAAGGGTTCGTGGGGTTGTCCGGCGCCGTGTACACGCAGCTGTACTACGCGTTCTACGGCGGGGAAGACCCCGAGGCGCTGGTCCTGCTCGTCGCGTGGCTGCCGGCGGCCGTGTCGGTGCTCTTCGTCCACACCGTCAGGTACATGCCCAGGCCCAGAGGAAGGCGTGGTGGGCAGGAGACGAGCTCGGACCCGTTCTTCTGCTTCCTGTACCTGTCGATCGCGCTGGCGTGCTTCTTGCTGGTGATGATCGTGGTGCAGCAGCAGGTGGCGCTGTCGAGGTCGGCGCACGCGCTCGCCGCCATCCCGCTCTTCGTCCTCCTCTTCATGCCGCTCGGCGTCGTCGTCAAGCAGGAGTACAAGATCAACCGCGAGCGCCAGCAGCTGGCCCTCGAGTCGCCGCCGCCGACCATCACCGTCGTCGACGCCAAAGCAGAGCAGCAGCTGGAACAGAAAGCAGAGCAGCAGGAGAAGGATAAAGCAGAGCAGGAGCAGGGGAACGGCAACGATCCGCCGTCAACCTCCTCTTCATCATCGTCGTCATCCTCTTGCTGCAACTGGATGAAGAAGGTGTTCCGGCCGCCTGCAAGGGGCGAGGACTACTCGATCCCGCAGGCGCTGGTGAGCATCGACATGCTCCTCCTCTTCCTCGCCACCATCTGCGGCGTCGGCGGGACGCTCACCGCCATCGACAACATGGGCCAGATCGGGCAGTCCCTGGGCTACCCTCCCAAAACCATCAACACCTTCGTCTCGCTCATCAGCATCTGGAACTACGCCGGCCGCGTCGCCGCCGGGTACGCCTCGGAGGCGGTGCTCTCCAAACACCGCTTCCCGCGCCCGCTCCTGCTCACGGTGACGCTCCTCCTCTCCTGCGCCGGCCACCTCCTCATCGCCTTCGCCCCGGCGAACTCGCTGTACGCGGCGTCGGTCGTCACGGGGTTCTGCTTCGGGGCGCAGTGGCCGCTGGTGTTCGCCGTCATCTCCGAGGTGTTCGGGCTCAAGCGCTACTCCACGCTCTACAATTTCGGAGGGATGGCGAGCCCTGTTGGGTCCTACATCCTCAACGTCCGCGTCGCGGGGAGGCTATACGACGCCGAGGCCGCCAGGCAGCGCAGTCCTGGCGGTGTGTGCCTCGGCGTGGAATGCTACCGCCGCTCGTTCCTCGTCATCACGGCGGCCACCCTGTTCGGCGCGCTCGTCTCGCTCGTGCTTGTGTGGCGCACGTGGAGGTTCTACAGGGGCGACATCTACGCCAGGTTCCGTGACGGTGGCGAGGATGCACGGCTTCCCGCCGTCGGGCAGCAGCAGCAGCAACGGCGGCCGGAGGAGGTGGAGAAGGACCAGGAGATGGCAGCGGCCAACGGCAGGAAGGGGTGAGAAGCAGGGGGAGTTTGACTTGGTCAGTACCGTTGCTGCTGCTATGATTTGCTGACGTGGAAGCTACGTCGGTAGTACCCGCCAGACACCGCCACAGCCAAAGTAGCTGACCATTCCCCTCAAATATCAGCCTGATTAGTGGTCCCGGTGTGTAAATATATAATTGCCAGCCGAAGAGGAACAAAAAAGTGCTGTTGCCATTCCCACTCCTTTCTTTTCCCACTTCCGCATTCGCACTCTTTTTTGACCATGGATGAGAATCCAACTGGAAAATGGGAGCCGATGATGGGGGCAGGTAGGTAGGTAGCTGGAGGAAGGCGATCGGCACGTACGGGAGCAAGCAGCTCACCGCTGAGAGTGAGAGCTCCAAAGCCTTGTCGCGTACTAGTACTATACTCCCTCCCTTGTCAAGCCTGGTCAAGTGTGTGCATGTGCGGTGGAAGCGATAGGACGCCGGGTCATCAATGCACGCCTCCCTGCATTAATCTCACTACCACCTCTAGGTGGAGAACGATGATTTCCCTCAAAAGAAAAAAAAGGACAGTTAATTATGATTGTCCACAGGCCGGGCAGATGAATGGGCTGTCTCGGAGCCCAGCTGTTTTGACTTCCTGGTGTGTCGGACCGTGTATGGCCTAAAAGCCCGCTACAGAGAAGGGCAAGGAATCCTGAATCCATGATGTTCAGCACTTCAAGCCCAATTAGCCATCAAGAAAAGCCAATGGGCAATGGCTAGCCCAGCACACCTCAGCCTTCCATTGTTCCACGTTCGGCGTTGCATTCGCATCATTTGGACGTCTTTCTGTTTCTGTTCTTCTCGGTATTTTCGTGTCGCCGCAGCCCGCCCGCCCGCCCGCCTGCCACAGAACGGTGTGATCCTTTGCCAAGCAAAGCATGCAGTGAGCTCCTTAAAAGGACGCCGGGTCATCAATGCACGCCTCCCCTTGCATTCATGCGGCTCGACAAACTCTTTGCATTGTCCCCTGTTGATATTTAAGAAAAAAAAAACTCTTTGCAGGGATGAGATTGATGATTGTCCTGTGCCAAAGGGGCCGGGCAGATCAATGGGCTGTTTCGGAGACCAGCTGTTTTGACCCAGCCCAAACACGATTTGCGCAGAGTACTAGTCACATATGCAACCAATTAATTTTTGCCACGGGTTTGCATTTGATATCGCCTACTCACCATAACACCTGCAGAGTTTAGCTAGAGATCACATGTGCTCTCTTTATTTAGTAGCATTTGTAGCTGGCTCAGTTAAACCATGTCCTCATCGAACCATGGGAGATCATATATATAGAGGCCTCCTGATGCTCCAAATCATAGTGATATCTCTATTTATATTTAAAAAAAAATCTGATCATAGTGCTAGATTGTTCATTCTTCTGGTATGTGGGTTTGAGAGGTATTAGGAACATGATACTCTCCACCGGTACGGCATGAACATGTTACTCTCCACCGGGGCGCAGTGGTAGCTGGTGTTCGCCGCCATCTCTGAGGTGTTCGGGCTCAAGTGATACTCCACGCTCCACAACTTTGGAGGGATGGCTTAGCCCTATTGGGTCGTACATCCTCAACGTCCGCGTCGCCGGGAGGCTGTACGACGCCGAGGCCGAGAGGCAGAAAGCGGCCGGAGGGGTGTGCCTTGGCGTGGGATGCTACCGTCGCGCGTTCCTCGTCATCACGGCGGCCACCCTGTTCGGCGCGCTCGTCTTGCTCGTGCTTGTCTGCCGGACCTGGAGGTTCTACAGGGGCAACATCTGCGCCAGGTTCCGTGACGGTCGGTGGCGAGGATGCACGGCTGCCCGCCGTTGGACAGCAGCAGCAATGGCGTCCGGAGGAGGTGGACAAGGAGCAGGCGGAGCTCGCAGCGGCCAACGGCAGGAAGAGGTGAGAAGGGGGAGTTTGACTTGGTAAGTAACGTTGCTGCTGCTACGATTTGCTGACGTGGAAGCTACGTCGGTAGTACCCGCCAGACACCGCCACAGCCAAAGTAGCTGACCATTCCCCTCAAATATCAGCCTGATTAGTGGTCCCGGTGTGTAAATATATGTCCCTAATATAATTGCCAGCCGAAGAGGAACAAAAAGTGCTGTTGCCATTCCCACTCCTTTCTTTTTCCACTTGCGCATTCACACTCTTTTTTGACCATGCATGAGAATCCAAGTGGAAAATGGGAGCCGATGATGGGGGCAGGTAGGTAGCTGGAGGAAGGCGATCGGCACGTACTGGAGCAAGCAGCTCATACCGTGGAGAGTGAGAGCTCCAAAGCCTTGTCGCGTACTAGTACTATACTCCCTCCCTTGTCAAGCCTGGTCAAGTGTGTGCATGTGCGGTGGAAGCAATAGGAGGACGCCGGGTCATCAATGCACGCCTCACTGCATTCATATGGCACTACCACCCATCTCTAGGAGGAGAATGACGATTTCCCTCGAAAACAAAAAAAACAAAAATGGAGGAGAATGATTATTGTCCTGGGCCAAACAGGCCGGGCAGATGATGAATGGGCTGTCTCGGAGCCCAGCTGTTTTGACGCAGCCTAAACACGACAATCCCTGGTGATGTCGGACCGTGTCTGGGCTAAAATCCCGCCACGGTGCATAAAGCACGAGCAGCAGGCCGAAGGAATAACAAGAAGCTCTGCACTTCAAGGCCAATTGGCCCATGGTCAAAGTCCATTGGCTAGCCCAGCCTTCCACTCTTCCACGTTCGGCGCTGTATTCCAATCATTCGATCGTGTTTCTGTTTTTGTTCTTTTCGGTAATTCGTGTCGCCGCAGCCCGCCCGCCCGCCCACCCCAGAACGATGTGATCATCCCCTGCCACCCAAACAAAGCATGATGTGAGCTCCTCAAAACGACGTCGGGTCATCAATGCACGCCTCCCCTGCATTCATAGAGCTCCACAAACTCTTTGCATGGAGGAGATACATGATTGTCCTGTGCCAAAAGGGCCGGGCAGATAAATGGGCTGTCTCGTAGACCAGCAGTTTTAACCCAGCCCAAACACGACTTGCGCGGAGTACCAGTCACATGTGCAACCAATTAATTTTTGCCACGGGTTTGCATTTTATTTCACCTACTCACCATAACACGTGCAGAGTACTAGAGATCACATGTGCTCGCTTTATTTAGTAGCACTTGTATGTGGCTCAGTTAAGTCATGTCCTCATCAAACCATGGTGTACCGTCATATATAGAGAGGCCTCCTGGTGCTCCAAATCATCATAGTGATATCTCTATTTATATATAAAAAAACTGATCATAGTGCTAGATTGTTCATTCCTTTGGTATGTAGGTGTGAGAGGTATTGGGAACATGTTACTCTCCACAGGTACGACAAGATGTTGCAACGTCCTTAGGGTTGGTAGCCTCTCCTTTTGTTACTGTACATTGGCCCTGAGAGCTGCTGTACAACCAAACCCAGAGACGAGCACAAACACAGCTGTGGAGAGGCTTGACGACTTCGACGTCACAGCCACCCTGGATCACCCATGCTTGGACTCGAACAAAGGCTATGCTCGAGTTCCTGGGGCGACAGAGTTTGCCTCTGCGTGCACCGGTGCGTGGGCGGTGCCAACCGATGGAAGGATGTGACACCCCGTGTCACTGAAGCCAGCCAGCACACATAACCATCTGAACAGAACACAAAAAGGGAACCAAGTTCAAAATTCGAAATTCAATTATTCAAACAATTGTCAAATCCAAGCTTCTGAAGGAACTCAAAATTTTCAATAACCACTTGAGAAACCAAAAATACCAGTGGATAGCCCTTATGAAATAAGAATTTTGGAGAATGTTTGGTGATTTTTGAAATTCATCTGGTTCCCCAATAAAATCCCTAAAGCTTAGAAAGTAACCCAAATTTGACGGGCTGCCATTTGAAATCCTTTTGGATTCCAGATGTGCATGTTGGCCAGATGGTAGATTTTTTTCAAGAGCTTTCCAACGGTACCCAATTTGCTAATTTTAGAGTTTGTTTGCTAGGCCAAATCATATGCCAAAGTTTGGGGGAAAAACAGAGTTTGAATAAATCGGAAAAATAGAAAGATACCGCCAGGACCCACCTGTCAAGCACTGCAGCCACTTTCTCTTTGCCTCCCCAGGTCGCTTCCTCCCCTTCCTCATTTCTTTTCCTCTCCCGGCCACCACCTTCTCCATTGCCGAGCTGAGCCCAAGCTCGCTGCCCCGCCGCCACAGTCCATCTCCACGCGAGCTGCTGCAGCAGGAGCTACACTAGAGGCTCGCGTGAAGCTCCTCCCGGCCTTCCCTTCTCCATCCCCGCACTGAGCAAGGAGATCGACGCGTTCTTCCTCAGCCATGGTCGCCGTGACGAGCTCTATTGTGTTGTGAAACACGCCATCCCTGGTGAGCCTTTGGCCTTTTTCCTCGAGCTCATAGCCCCTTCGCTCGATTGCTCATGTTCTTGAACGGTTCTTGGACCGACTCTGCAGATCATCATCCCCGCATTCGAGGTCCTCGTCATCGCCGTTCCTTGTGCCAAGCTGCCTCCATGTCAAGCTCCCTCATCCGCCCTTCCTTGTCGTCAACACCCCCAGCGCCGTGCCTGTGGATGAGAAGGTGAAACTCCTGAACAACTCGTTGCCTTCGTCTTCGTGTTCGTATGTGCAATTGGCCGGAGTTGCCATGCCACTGCTCGTACGTCGCGGCTGGCCGCACTTCTCTTGGGCCTGGCAATCAAGGAGCCACTATGCACGTATGTTCACCATTTTTTTTCTTTGATTTGGTGCTGCTGTTGCCATTTGTATTCGAGCTGCAGTGGCCTTGGCAGCCAGCAGAGATCGCCGGCATCCTTTATCCATGGTCGAGATCACTGATGCTGCTGCTACAGTAAAGCAGGAAGGCTAGCATTTCTGTAGTACTAGTCAATCTCAGTCCTTTCAAAAATCATCAAAAATCAGTGGGATCTCAGAAAAGTTGTGAAACTAACTCTGTTATGCTCTGCATGTTTGTGTCTAAGCAATAAAAATGCTTGTGCAGTTCAGACACCTTTCAGGCTCCTGTTAGCAATCCTTTCTGTCATCTTCTCTTTGTTAAATCGTACATAGCATGTACATGCAATGATTCTGAGAAATGCACAATATGCTCCTCTGAAAATCACACATCTTCAGTTATGTTTGCAAGTTCAAAATCTCTGTTCTGTTTTGTGAAATAAATTTCTTATGCTAACTACTTGTTAAACTGTACTAAATGATCCCTGTTAAGAAAATCATTGAAATTTTGCAAGAATGCTAATCACATCAGTACTCACCTGCTGTATGTCACACACACCCATAATTCAAGTTTGTCTCCTGTCCTGACATTTAATTGTACAACTCATGTTAATCAATGAAGTGTTCCTTCTTTTCCCAGGAGGCGATTCTATACAACGTAAATCAATTTCTAATCTGTCATCGGTGAACCAGACCCTCTAATGAACCCACCTCAGTTTAGCTCTCACTCGTAAATGAATGTCCACTTAATTATTAAGTCAAAAATCTGTAAACTGCAGCATATCTCTTATGCATTGCATTTAACTTACATAATTTTTGTCATAACGTATAGGATCGGAGGTGAACCACGTGCATGTGCAGAGCAGGTCCAGGAGGAGGATTATGACTAGGAGATTGGTCGAGAGTATACTAACCCCGAGGCAGCCCAAGGTAAGCCTCGGTGCATGCCTACCTGTTTAGATTTTTGTTTATCACTTGATTGGGGCTAGTAATTGTTTGTGCATTAAGTTTATTAGGAGTTGCTGTGAAACCATAGAACTGCATTAGGATTTCCCTTCCAGATTTACCTTGTGTCCTATTTTGTAGTAGTTGGTTCTAGGATATCGTTAGAATCTGCTATGCTTAGGGTCTAGCGGACGGTAGAAGACGAGTGGTAGGTCCCACTCGCATGATTGGATCACCCTGGATTGTACTAGAAGGATTTAGGATTTGTTGAGACCGGACGGGGGATTGTTTGTATAGGATGGATGGGGAAGGCTGGGCTTCACGGTGGTAACCCTGTCTGTGTCGGTTAAGGACCGTCCGTTGTTGGCCCTGTTGAGCAAGTTCGAACGTACTGATCATATGCTAGTGTTCTATGGGCCTAGTAAACTTAGTAGCTTAGCAATCGTGGGGACGACATCACCACCTGCTGCTACGGGGGAATGAGGGAAGCCACCCACGGACGACGACTGGGCCGGGTGTTTTGTGGGCCCAAGACTTCTGCCGAGAGCAGCAGATTGAGTCGGCCTTGCGGGGGTTTTGTAAAAGGTTGCCATATGTAGTGCCTTTGTGCTGCATATGTCGTGTGGTCAGGTTTCTCCTGCAGGATGTACATCGATGCCGCCGTTCTCGGTCAAGAGCAACCTTATTCACTGCGCCACATCGTAGTGTGCTGTGATTGATGATATGATGATGCTAGCTCATTACTGTTATATTTATTATCTCATTACTGTTATGCTGTTTATCTGATGTATTGTTACTCTATACTGTTTTAGAGATAAGTGCACTGTTTATTTGGTTAAGTATTTAATCTGAAATAAAACTTGAAAGTAAGGACCAAGTAATTAGTGTGGTTTTATGCTATCGAGTCAGCCTATCCCTTATAACCTTTGCATATTAGGAGTCGGCTGTAGTTAGCCACGTTGACGGGTAAGTCTTGCTGAGTATTAGTTGCTCAGGGTTTGGCTTTTTATGTTTTTGTGCAGGTTTGTTCTTGCTTCTGCTGATGTTTGGTGGAGCTTCCAGCAGGTCCGCATCATGGGGCTTCGATGTGCGGCTTTTGTATCGTCGCGAGTAGTAGTTGTTTTATGTATCTTCAGACTTCCGCTGTGTACTCACGTGTTTTAATCCATTTGACTCATTGTAATAACTTAAACATGTAAAAATTCGTGCTTTTTATGTGATGTACTGTTGTGTCCGTTCACCGGCACTTCCGACTCGATCCTGTGAAAAGCGGAAACGCTTCAAAGGAAGGCGCTTCTTTGACCAGGAAGACGAAGAAGATGTAACAAATTGTTGGGCTTACTACTACTGAGCAGAGGTAAATATATATTCTAGGATCAGCACAGCACATCACACAAATTTTAGCGTGCTATTGTTTGCTTGTATCTACTGTTAATAGTGAATATGTGCTTGTGCTGCTGAACTTTCCCAGTTTGTCTTGCTGTGTTCAACTCTGGTGTTCCATGGGAGCATCTGATTTTTCTCATTTTGTGTTGCTATCTCCAATTCTGATGTTCCTTGCAAGCTTTACATTTTTCATGTGATATAAGCATGTGAGTTGAGTGCTGATTGTACTCAAAATTACCTCTCTATTTTTTTTTATAGGAATTACCACTCTATTGGTTTGCTTACAATGGAATTGTTTCTTTCAGGATCTTATCATTCTGAATCATAGTGAAAATCAAGGAAGGTGGTGTCTTTTGACCCTATCTCATTTACCAGAGTGACCTTTTTCTGACACGTCAAGTGATCTGTTGAAAGCACGATTGGTCAACGCAAATTAAATTATTGAACTTATATACTGTCTGTGCACTCAGTTAATTGACTACATGGAGTATGAGACATTGATGTATATTGCCACTATGTGCTTGTCAAAAAAAATTTAGGAAGGCTCAAAATAAGCCCATGTTGTATATTGCTAGTGCGCAAGGATTAGCAATGAGCATGCTCACTGATTCGTGTTGTCTCTGATTTTTGACATGAGATTACGCTGCATGTAAAGTTTCAGTATTATATGATTACATCCTGGTAATCATGATTTGTGAACCTGCAGTGCGTTTATGAAGTTCACATTTTTTTTCTGATTTTTTAGAATATTTTCCCTAGGCTTTACACTTGATCCATAACCTGTTTGTATAATGGAGAATACACAGCCCATGGGCTGAAGCTGCAGTGTTCAGAAAGGGCCGGCTCGAATTTGCAGAATAGGCCAGGATAGGATAGGATAGTAAAATTCTAAAGGCCAGGCCGGATGGGGTTTGCCAGATTTAAAAAGGGCCGGATTAGGATCGGGCCATATAGCTGGAAACAAGGATCGGGCCAGGATTAGGATCGGATCACGACCCATTGTCAGGCCTAATTCGTAGGTTTCCTTTGCTGGCTCTTGCCTTTGCTGTATCTTGCACTAGTCTCCTTAAATAGAGAGATCACTGGTACCCAGTAGGATCAATATTTCAGAACTAAGACCAAGCGATCACTGATACCCGCTAGCTTTGAAATCGTACTAGTAAAAATCTTAGATTCTTAATACAACTAATGATCTTAGATTCTACATAGCTTGCGGTAGCAAGATTAAAACACGAAAAGAACATGGCTACTTGCCTTCTTGCCTTGCAAATTGCTTCAGGCCTCACACATGAGCTGCAAGCCCATGCAACACACTGCTCTGCTGCTGTGAATGAGTGTGCATATGGTCTCGTGAAGTCGGCCGTCCGGGAATTGGGAACGAGCAATCCTGCTACGTTTTGGGGCTTGAGCGATCTGGGGATAGAAGAAGCTAGACCTGCAATGCCGGGTGGCTCCGGGTGGAAGCCAAACATTAATTCGCACGTGTCAAACCTCGTCGATTGATAGTGCGAGCCTGAATTGTCTTTCGCTTCACCGAACCAGGTTGCGTTAGGTTTTTCTTGACTTTTGAGCTGTATTTGGCCTTTTTTTTCTAGCAGTCCTATATCTAATGAATTGCAAATTGGAGGCCCCAAAAATATGGAGGCCCTGGCCCGTCGGCCACCTTGTCCCTGCCACGATGATGAAAGAGCAAGCTGCGATCTGCCAACCAAACAGGTCCCGATTATATCACAATTTTTTTTAAAAAAAAGAAAAGAAAATCGAGCCCATTTTCACATTCATTTGAATACGCCATCATATTTTTTTCAATCTTTATATATTTATTTCACACTTAGGATTTATCTCTTTTTTCAAAAGACCACTTAGGATTTATCTCATTGAGCAAGTTAGTTAACAGTTTTGCTTATATATGATCATGAACGCTTACGTGTCAGGGAAAGGCTACACATTTTTTTTTCGAAGGCATGGCGAGCCCGGTTGGGTCCTACATCCTCAACGTCCGCGTTGCCGGAAGGCTCTACGACGCCGAGGCCGAGAGGCACAAGGCGGCCGGAGGTGTGTGCCTCGGCGTGGAATGCTACCGCCGCGCGTTCCTCGTCATCACGGCGGCCACACTGTTCGGCGCGCTCGTCTCGCTCGTGCTCGTCTGCCGGACCTGGAGGTTTTACAGAGGATACATCTATGCGAGTTTCCGAGATGGAGAGGACGACGGACGGCTGCCCGCCGTTGGGCACCAGCAACAGCAACGGCGGCCAGAGGAATTGGAGAAGGAGGCGGAGCTGGCAGCGGCAAACGGAAGGAAGGGGTGAGAAAAGGGAACAGGGAGTTTGACTTGGTCAGTACCGTTCCTACAGCTACGATTTGCTGACGTGGAAGCTACGTAGTACTCGCCAAAGCAGCTGAGCGTTCCACTGAAATATCAGCCTGATGTGTAAATATATACCCTCAATATAATTGCCAGCCGAAGAGGAACAAAAGTTCAGTAGCCATTCCCACCGTTTATCTTTCTTTTCCACCTTGCGCATTCGCACTCTTTTTTGACCATGGGATCAGGATCCAACTGGAAAACGGGAGCGCATGATGGGGGCTGGTAGCTGGACTGGACTGGACTGGACTGGAGGAAGGCGATCGCCACGGGAGCAGCTTTTTTTTATTATTATTGAAACGACCACGGGAGCAGCTGACACCGCGGAGAGTGAGAGCTCCAAGCCTTGTCGCGTGGTAGAACTGGTAATACTATAGTCCCTTGATTAGTGATGTGTGTGTGCATGTGCGGTGGAAGCGAAAGGATGCCGGGTCATCAATGCACGCCTCCCCTGCATTATTGCCGCTTGCTGGACATCTCTGAGGAGAAGAATGATGATTTCCCTCAAAAAAAAAAGAAGAAGAAGAAGAAGAGGAGGAGAATAACGGGCCGGGCAGGTGAATGGGCTGTCTCGGAGACCAGCTGCATTGACGCAGCCCAAACACGACAATCCCTGGTGCTGTCGGACCGTGCATGGGCTAAAAGCCCGACACGGACAAGGGCAAGGAATCCTGAATCCATGATGTTCAGCACTTCAAGCCCAATTAGCCCATGAAGAAAAGCCAACGGGCAATGGCCAGCCCAGCACCACCCCAGCCTTCCACTGTTGCACGTTCGGCGGCGCTGCATTCGCATCATTGATCGTCTTTTTGTTACTGTTCTTCTCGGTAATTCGTGTCGCCGCAGCCCGCCACAGGACGGCGTGCCATCCCTTGCCACTAGTGGTGTCCAAACGGGCCGCCCGGCACGGCCCGGCCCGAGCACGAATTAGCCCGGCCTATTTAATTTCGGGCCGGCCCGGCACGAAATTCTTTTCGGGCCGTGCCGTGCCGCCCATCGTGCTGAGCCATCGGCCCACGGCACGGCCCGAAATTATATAACCGTGCCGGGCCGGCCCGTTAGGCACGTAAGCCCGTTTAGCCTGTTAGGCCCGTTTAGCCCATTAGTGTAAATATATAGCAAAATGAATGCAAAAATGAGGGACTTGAGATTTGAACCAAGGACCTCATGGTCTAGAGTGAAGTGTTTTACCATCAGACCAAGTTTCCTTCTTGAGTCTATAGGAATTCAAAATATATTTACACTATTCTTTATTCGGGCTCGTGCTTTAATAGGCCATTAATGGGCCTTTGCGTGCCGCGGCTTAAACGGGCCGTGCCCGTGCTGCCCGTCGGGCCACGCCCTCGGCCCAAGCACGGCACGAAAAGTTTTATCGGGTCGGCCCGGCACGAAATTAAACGGGCCGTGCCGTGCTTGGGCCGGGCCAAAAATTTCGTGCTTCAGGCCAGCCCGCTAAGCACGGCCTGTTTGGCCAGCACTACTTGCCACTGACTGCCAAGCAAAGCATGCCGTGAGCTCCTCAAAACGACGTCGGGTCATCAATGCACGACTCTTTGCATGGAGGAGGTTGATGATTGTCCTGTGCCAAACGGGCCGGGCAGATCAATGGGCTGTCTCGGAGACCAGCTGTTTCGACCCAGCCCAAACACGATTTGCGCAGAGTACTAGTCACATGGGCAACCAAATAATTTTTTCCACGGGTTTGCATTTGATTTCGCCTACTCACCATAACACCTGCAAAGTACTAGAGATCACATGCGCTCTCTTTATTTAGTAACACTTGTACCTGGCTCAGTTAAACCATGTCCTCATCGAACCATGGTATCATATATATAGAGGCCTCCTGATGCTCCAAATCATCGTAGTGGCATCTCTATTTATTAAAAAAAAATCTGATCATAGCTAGATTGTTCATTTTTCTGGTATGTAGGTGTGAGAGGCATTGGGAATATGTTACTCTCCACAGATATGATGAGATGTTGCAACGTTTTTAGGGATGGTAGCCTCTCCTACTGTTGCTGTACATGAGCCCTGAGGGCTGCTGTACAACCGAAAGGTCCGAAACCAGAGGCGAGCACAAGCATAGCTGTGGAGAGGCTCGATGATGTCGACGTCACTAACATTCTGGATCATGCGTGCTTGGACTTGAACAAAGGCTATACTCGAGTTCCTGGGGCGACAACGTCAGCTGCTGTGTGCACCGGTGCGTGAGCGGTGGTAGTCGAGGGCAAGTACAGGAACGCTAATCCAGCATCAGTCATGACGCCGACGGAGGCCGACACCTCTACTGTCGACGGCTTGCAGAGTCAGGTAATGCGCGACGGCACCAGAGAGCGCACACGGGGCTGCAGTTCTCTCGGCATAGCCACGTCTTCTCATGTCCCGACGCCGTGTCGCCATCGACGCCAGAGCTGTGCGACTGTTGCTGGCCCACCTGGAGGCTCCCGGTGGCTCGTGCTGCTGCAGGGTGGCTCGTGATTGTCGGCTTCACTATTTTGATAGGATAATTAGTCATCGTGAGTTGAGACAATAATAATTATTCTGGATTGATCCAGGAACGGGAAAACCCACAGCGAGCTCCTCAATCGCCTAAACTCTTCTTGTCCAGCCACTTCTCTTTGCACCAATAGTAGGTTTCCTTTGCTGTCTCTTGCACCAGGCTCCTTAAATAGAGAGATCACTGGTACCCGCTTGGATCAATATTTGAGAACTAAGATCAAGCGATCACTGGTACCCGCTAGGATGTCGTGCTAGTAAAAAACTTAGTATCTTTAGTAGAACTGATGATCAAGCGATCGAGCCGAGTTGCCTCTCTTTGTCCAAATCCTGGCGACAACCATGTGCTACCAACACCCTGCAGATGGCCTCCCTGCTCAATCACACCCGACAGGGCTGCGGTTCAGGGTGGTGGCCGCCTCAACGACACAACTGCTCTAAAATGGTAGGGCTAGCTGAATTCATAATTTTGTTGCGTTTCACAAGGAACAATTTACTCTTCATTTTCTTTATCAAATAAAATTCTAAGGTATAGTCAGCTCCCGTAAATGGCAAAATCATCATAACTACTAGTACTAGTTCACAAAGTTGGTACGTCTTCACCTGTCAATTCTCAAATAAAATTCTGTTGTTTTTTCGCCTTTTACTGTTTTCCTTTGCCTTTTTGGTTTTACTTGTTTTTTCGCTTTATAATCTGTAGGGGTTTGCCCCTCCAGTTCTTTCCAAAAAAAAAAATAAAATCACAACCAGAGCCAAACTGCAGTAACATTCAGCTCTGCTATGCTTGAGAGTACAATACTAGAATCAGATGGCTAGTGCAAGCCCCATGTACATCAAAGAAGAAAAGAGAACAAATAATTATGATTGTCCTGGGCCAAACAGGCCGGGCTGATCAATGGGCTGTCTCGGAGACCACCTGTTTTGATGCAGCCCAAACACGACAATCCCTGGTGGTGTCGGACCGTGTATGGCCTAAAACCCAACACGGAGAAGGCCAAACACGACAATCCTGAATCCATGATGTTCAGCACTTCAAGCCCAATTAGCCCATGGAGAAAAGCCAATGGGCAACGGCTAGCCCAGCACGGCAGCACCCCAGCCTTCCACTGTTCCACTTCTCGGTAATTCGTGTCGCCCGCCACAGAATGGTGTGATCCCTTGCCAAGCAAAGCATGATGTGAGCTCCTCAAAAGGATGTCAGGTCATCAATATAATGCACGCCTTCCCTGCATCATGCGGCTCGACAAACCCTTTGCATGAAGGAGATTGATGATTGTAACGGGCCAGGCAGATCAATGGGTTGTCTCGGAGACCAAACACGATTTGCGCGGAGAACTAGTCACATGTGAAACTAATTAATGTTTGCTCAAAAAAAATAATTTTTGCCACCGGCTTGTATTTGATTTCGCCTACCGGCCATAACACCTGCAGAGTACTAGAGATTACAAGTGCTCTTTTTATTTAATAGCACTTGTACCTGGCTTAGTTAAGCCATGTCCTCGTCGAATCATGGTGTATCATATATATAGAGGCCTCCTGGTGCTCCAAATCATCATAGTGATATCTCTATTTATATATAAAAAAGAATATGATCATAGTGCTAGATTGTTCATTCTTCTGATATGTAAGTGTGAGAGGTATTGGGAAACATGTTACTCTCCACAGGTATGACATGATGTTGCAACGCCTTTAGGGATGGCAACCTTTCATGTTGTTGCTGTACATGAGCCCTTGTGGTTGCTGTACAACCGAAACCGGAGGCGAGCACAAGCATAGCTGTGGAGAGGCTAGATGACGTTGACATCACGGACAGCTTGGAACATTCATGCTTGGACTTGAGCAAAGGCTATGCTCGAGTTCCTGGGGCGACAGAGTCTGCAGCTGCGTGCACCGGTGCCTGGGCGGTGGCAACCAAGGGCAAGTGCTGGAACGCTGATCAAGCGTCAGTAATGGCGCAAACGGAGGCCGACGCCTCTATTGTTGACGATGTGCAGAGTCTGGTGATGCGCGACGGCACCAGAGTGCACACACAGGGCTGCACCAGAGCGCACAAACGTAGGTTTCCTTTGGTGTCTCTTGCACCAGGCTCCTTAAATTGAGAGATCACTGGTACCCAGTAGGATCGGTATTTCATAACTGAGATCAAGCGATCACTGATACCCGCTACCTAGGAAATCGTACTAGTAAAAATCTTAGGTTCTTAGTACAACTAATGATCAAGCAATAGAGCTGAGTTCCCTCTCTTTGTCCAAATCCTGGCGACGACCATATCAATTCACAACCAGAGCCAAACTGCTGTAAGATTCAGCTCTGCTCTGCTTGAGAGTACAGTACTAGAATCAGATGGCCAGTGCTAGCCCTATGTACATCAAACTTGAAGAAGAAGAGGAAGAGGAGGAGGAAGAAGAAGACGAAGAGGAAGAAGAAGAAGAGGAAGAGGAAGAAGAAGAAGAACATTCCACAATTTTATTGTACATCAAACGAATCAACAAAATTCCCTGACAAAATTGTCCTTGTATACTTTCACTATCATCTCACACACAAATCTTACAGCGAATGGCGTTATGTGATATATGTCCACTCAGGCGTAGCTCTGGATGATGCCGGCCAGGGACGAGTACGTACCCACGCACGCGCAGCAGACCCCCACCACGATGATGAACGAGCAAGCTGCGATCTGCCAACCAAACAGGTCCCGATTATATTTCAGTTTACTTTTTTTTTTTAAAAGAAAAGAAAATCGATCCCATTTTCACATTCATTTGAACACGCCATCGTATCTTCTTTTTAATCTTTATATTTTTATTTCACACTTAGGATTTATCTCTTTTTTCGAAAGACCACTTAGGATTTATCTCATTGAATAAGTTATATATGATCATGAACGCTTACGCCTTAGGGAAAGCCTATATGTATTTCATACCTGATACCAAGTCACTTTGTTCTTGAGGATCGCCAAAAAACACGTGCATGGTAGAATATAGGTCTGCAACGAAATGTGAAGGTATTTCACCGAGATAAGCAATTAGGAAGCTTATAACATCTGACATGAGTGAACACGGAAGGCTTTACTGAACTTACCACAAGCATGGTGAGCAAAGAGCCGACCAAGGCCATCACAAGTCCTGTCAAACCTCAAAAACACAAGTTGATGATTGGATCTTACAATACTTGTTAAAGATATGTTTATGAGCAGTAATATACGGCCGAGATGATAGAACTTACCGAAGAAGGGCACGGACAGAGCGATGATGAGGGTTGACAGCACCAGGGCTGATCTGAGCACGATTATGTTGGAGTACTTCTGTTGATTTCGTGGCAGCAGCTCTTCCAAAGCCATGGACAGCGGGGTTATTGTTAAAGCATATGTAATCATTCGTTAAGGACATGTAAGCGGACTATAATAGTATATGCTAGTATAGTTTGAAATGTAGGCAATATTCATGTACGGCATCCTGAAGTATAAAGAACTAGCATGCATTTAAAAATGTATTACTAAAATCTTCAAGAACATAGCTGGAACACCAAGGATATTTGGTTATCGGATTTGCAACCTGCAATAAACAGCGAAAAGTAATTAGTTTTTATTGGTATGATTTGACCATGACGGACAGCAATGTAACTGCAAGATGAGGGGTTGAGAACTGGCAGTAAGAATTACCGTTGTCCAAACTGCAACCTTTGAAACCACTAAATTGTCTGGCAAGTTTAGTGTGAACTGAGACTGTGTGGCTTCACCAAACATTTTATACCCCATCACCGCAGCACCGGCAAACAAAAGGGTAGATAGCCCAATGCTGACAGGAAACGTAAACCAAATCTGAACGATAAATATCCATAACATTATGTAATACTGTACGGGCTAATACGGGTGGTCCTGATCACACTGCTTACCAGGTAAAAAGGACTGAAGGAAATTGGTTCCGGTTCTTCAGAGAAGAATAGATGTTAGGAAACACCCCATGCCCCGAGTAGCAATAACCATAAAGTCCAATTGCAATAGGAATTCCTGGAAGGTTCAGCGCAGTCCCTTTGTTCTCAAAGCCAACATTATCAATAACCCCGACCCAGAAGAGACACATGACAACAAGGAACGATGCAACGACACCTCCAGCTGCAGCCACAAGAATGGCGTCGCATCAACGTTTGTCTGAACCAAAAGCAGAGCCAGCATACAAATTGTGTGGAATGCAATGAGGAGGCAAAACAAGAAATGGAAACCTGAAAGATAGCTCAGAACACTTAGGTCACGGAGCCAAGTGGTCGGCATGACTACGAGAGTCGTCAGGATTGCGAAAAATACATGAGAGTTCAGTGTCATGCTCCCAATTGTCAGGTGTGCATTGGGGAATAGTTTCGATAAATTGTCGCCCTCCAAAATAAGATACTCGATGCAGCAGGCCTGCACAACAGATTAGGACTTATTAGTACTGTTGCTCTTCACTTCTTCAGTAATCAGGAACACTTCAGTAAAACGACTGTGTGTATTCATTTATACTTACATAAAGTTCCACGTACAGTATTATCTGCATTACCAAATCAACAAAGAAGAAAAAGAAATTATAAGTTAGCACAAACGCTTACTCCATTTCACACCGTGCTGAAATGTGCAGAATTGAAGCAAAGTTGAATCGATTATCATAAAGTGAAAGATATTATACCGAGATGGCTATACGACCGGTGGTTCCGAAAGCGGCATGGCCAATGTCTGGGTATGTCTCAAGACCCTCCTTGCTGTCCAGGCAACGACGCAGGAGCACACCAGTGTACCATCCGAGCAGAGCAAATAAAAAGAGTAACACCAGTCCAAGCCATCCACCTTGTTTGATGGCATAGGGTGTTGATAGGATTCCAACACCACATAGAACATTTATTCCTGCGTAAGCATATTGCATAATTGATGAAGGAAATGGAAAATTTACCCATTAAGAACTCTAAAACTTATCTATGTTGAATTATTTTACAACGTTCAAGTTAAATAAATATTGTTACAGAAGAATTTAATCTAGGCTTTTCAAACAAAAGCACTGTTAGTTATGACAACATTGATCTGATCTAAGTAGATACTCCAGAATTTTCTTCCAAAACGAAGAAATAGTACGGAGTACTTCATGATTGATAAGTATGGTTTGTCCTTGAGCAAGAGTACGGCTTGCAGATCAATGTTCTGGGTGACCAGTGTCACATGGCTTTGCTGACTCATCAGCCATGTGATGTCCCCATTAATACGGAGAACAAGAAAAGTCGAATTGGTCGACTGTGATGCGGCGGATCAACAACGAGAATGGCAGAAATAATGTAGCCATGTGATGGGATTGATGCTTTATGCTTAAAACAGTAAACCACTTAGCTGAGTAGATCTGGTGCAATTTTTTGCTGAAGTAAGTAATGCACGGTGTCATGTGCACGATTTAGCGCTAAATCAAATGAAATGGTTCATGTAAAACATTTGCATCTAGTTGAAACATGAACCGATTGAGACAGAGTAATGCCAGTCTAGATACTTCAAATGTCATTTCATTGTTATTAAGGTGAACTACATAAATGTCTAGTGCACAGCATCAGTACATTGAACTTGGACATTTGGTACATCTGGGGTGCGTCCAGGTTCAGTAAAGCTCATATTCAGGTGTGGCATATCGCAAGAATATTCTACGCTATGCCAATGATTGAGGGTCCGATCTATCATGCTGAGTTACACAAACAAGAAACTTAACTTCAGGACAGCCATACATACATCCAGGATTCCAGGCAACAGTTGGATCCCTTAATTGTTTTACCAGTGCATCAACCATTTAAACCTAGCAGTAGCCACTAGGTGTGGCATTTCTTTTCACGTCAAGAAAGGACAGCGTGTAACTATAAAGAAGTTGTGTGTGCTTACCGTTCATCACTCCCTGGGTGTAAGAACAATTTTGATACGGAGACACCTCATGGCCTACCACCACTGGCTTCCGGTCCTCAGGGATTTGATCCAGAGATGGTTTTCTCGAGGGCATAATGTACTGGGAGCTCTTCCGGGCATCTTCAGGCTGCTGCTCTTGCTGCTCCTGATCGTCACTTGTAGTGGGTCGCAGAAGCGGCTTGACAAGATTAGAGATGATCTCAGGGGTTTTGCCCCGGAATGAGTTGGTGAGGAAGGAATTGGACAATCTGCTTAGCGTTGGGGTCCCCAAGAAACTGAGGTTGGGTGATTGCACGCTACTCAGAATGTCGATCGATTGCCTGTTACAATGATGGAAAAGAAACGTTACTTGCGAGTAAAACAGAGATGAGAAAATTCGTACAAACTTATATTTGGAATGTTCCCTCTGATCTTTCACAGTGAGGAATATAATTTTCCCCCTGAGGACTGTTGAACAGAGCTACTGTATGAACAATGTTGAGGACAATCGAGTTTTTAGAATAAGGAAATATGTTGAGGACAATCGAGTTTTTAGAATAAGGAAATATCAAATGCACAAGAAGTATTTGATGCACATATACACAAACTCATTGAGGGTCATTGGATTTGATGCATAGGTGGGAATTTCCATTGATGAAGCAAATGTTTTTGGAAACATAATCTGAATTTATGGTTGCTAAAATGTTTGTGCATATGTACATCAAATAATCTATGTGCATCCGATATGTCCTCTTCTAGAATTACAGTTTAGTAAACAGGACAAAGAGAGAACAAAATGAGAGGAAACTTAAAGATGTGACAGCTGCTGTTCCGTGGACCCGAGCTGGATTCAGCAATGGTTTATCTGACAGCTATGGTTTACCCTTCAGTCTATCTACAGCCAGAATGCATTATCTTCTCGAATTAAATACTAGAATGGAACACCACTTCGCTTCTCTGGAGAGAGTCAGACTCAGCATGTACAAGTATTTTTAGAAGGAAGGTCATGACTCATCCTCCTGATTTTTCAGAAACGACGCACCCTCGTCAAGCAGCATTATTGGCAAGAGGAGTACAACTTGTCCACCTCGAGTGTTGAAATGGTTGCCACATGAGCAGGATCATATCCAGATCAAGTCAGGGAGAAGGAGGAGGCGAATTGGTTGTGGAGTAAGGTCGCATTCGCCGTAGCGTGATTGACGGCCGTGGTGGCGACGTTCCCGGCACCGTGTCGCCGCGCGCGGCCATGGAAAGGTCGCATTCGTCATGCCTCTCTCTACCCCTCCGGCCTGGCCTCTTGTAAATGTTTGGATCTCAGGGCGGAAGCATTATCAGTGTTGTCACGGGACGGGGCAAGAACAGAGGCGGAAACAGGGCAATTCGGCACACGGCAGGCGTGTAAGTTGGGTTGGAGCTTTAGATGGAAAGGTGAAATGGTGATAAGACGACGCAGCAGAGGACAAAGGAGCGAGCCTTTGCTTGCGTCTGTGATTCACGCAATCGAACTTGCTCAATTCGGCCGACGAAACAAGAGTGCTGAATGGAATTCCAGGTGGTGGGAACGCGTACCTGTAGCTCTGCGGCCATTGGTGGGTGTAGGAGGACGCGCTGGCCGTGGCCGGGCCGCGGCGCGGGGTGGCGCACGAGGAAGACGACGACGAGGAGCCCGAGTCGGAGTCGGAGCCCGCGTGGTCCTCCTCATCGCCGCCGCCGCCGCGACGGTGCCTCCTCCTCCTCCGTCCGGGGGCAACAGGCGCCGGCTGGTCGTCGTCGTCGTCGCTCTCGATGAGGAGGCTGCTCTCCTCCACCGAGTTCCTCATCTCTGCCTCGTCTCGTCTGCGTTGTGGGATCCCACCCTCTCTCCTGCCCGCTCGCTCCCTCGTTAAAATACTGGCGGCAGCAGGCCAGGTTGCGCGGCCGATTGGAATGATCTGCTTCCTGACACTTCAGTCCAGCAGGTCTCCTCTACCTACCGGGCGCGGATCGGCTGCCTTAAAAGCGATTCACGGCAGCGGGGCACTGTTTGAACAGTGAAATGAGTCTGTTGCTACAGTGATTTGCAGTAAAACTGTAGCAACAGTGATTGATTTACTGTTTCCGGGAACTGTAGCAACAGTGTCTGATCGCTGTAGCTATCGATCTCGACCGTTGAACTTCGATCCGACGGCTCAAGTCGTTTAAAGTCACACTTAAGGCAGGGCGCTCATACTTCAGGCGATCCTCTTCCCTACCTATCAAGCAAACCAGATTTACAATAATTATCATTATTATTATATGAAAAATGCGATAAGGAAAGAAAGCAAAGCACCATAATTTCACTCGTTCATTACTCCAAGTAGGCAGAGCCTAACCATACCAGTTTCGAAAGAAAACGGATGTCAGATCCAGATTTGCTAGCTTGTCTCCATTAACTTTGTCCTGCGTGGCCTGCTTGCATGGTCACCAGAAACACAAGCCAGCCCCATGCCCCCACGGCAGCGACGTCCCTCAAGAAAATTTCGTTTTCACCATGTGACGGCGTTGGGGTGGACTGCCGTTGGCTGGCTGCACACGGACGGAGGAGGCGGCCCCACACACACACATCTCCCCATCTCACGGCACGATCGGATTGCACGAAGAAGCATGTGCTCCGTTTGGTCAGGCTTTCGTTTCCTCCTCCCCACTTGCTCGCCTTCTTCTTCCTTGCATGATTGATCGCTGGTCGATCCCACTCCGGTTAACAAAGTTTTTTGTGTCCCTCTCGGCCCTCTATGCCCGATCGTAACCTATTCTATTTTTTTTTTGTGTCAACTGACATAAAGCTCTCTCACTCAAATGAATTACTACCCATCGAGTATTCATTCACTTGCGATCGGCAGTACGTGCAACAGTTATTTTGGTGACTGAAAGCGACGACTAATGTCGTGTTTCGACAGAATTTGCCAGCTGACACGACAACAACTGCTGTTCCACATGTAGTATGATTTTTTTTTTTTTGGAGCAACAACAGGTTTTGATCGCTGATCCCACTCCATGATTGATCGCTGATCCCACTCCAGTTAACAAGTTTTTTTTTTGTGTGTCCCTCTCCGTCCTCTATGCCCGATCGTAACATCTTCTAATTTTCTGGGTGGATTGACATAAAACTTTCTCAAATGAAATAGTACCTGATTAAGCTAAGAATCACACGACTACCCATCGAGCTGTACACTTGCCATTGGGCCGTACGTGCAACAGTTATCTTGGTGACTGAAAACGACGATTACTGTTTTGTTTCGACAGAATTTGCCAGCTGACACGACAACAAATCGCTGTTCCACGGGAGATTTGACTTTGTGCGGTACGTGCTGCCGTGCTGACTTGCAAACGGCCCAGAGACAGCTGCTTTCTGGTGTGTCGGCCTGGTTTACCCAAGTAAGGCTTATACCAGAGCAAACGAACGAGTTTTGGTACATGGGCTGCAGCCCAACTAAACTTTGTTACAGCCAGACCACCGGACCGATCTATAGTGACCGAGCCCAGCCCACAGACAGAACAGAGAGACGAGCGGGCCACACTGCCGCCGCCGCCACAGCCAGCAGCCTCCACCTACGGCTCCGGCGGCCGTCCACGGCGAGGTAAAGCAGAAGAATCCATCCAATGGCTCTCCCTCTCCGGCGCGGCGTCAGATCCCTTGCGCTCCGCTCCTTCGCCGCCTGCCTCCGGCACCACGCCCCTTCACCTCTTCCTCCCTTGGAGAATCTCTTCCCGGCCGCTCCCGCTCACATCCGCCACCAGCTCGCGCCGCCGTGCAGGCACTTCGCCGCCCCGCCTCAGGTACGCGCCCACTCTTCCTGGCCCCTCCATTCATTCCTCACCTCCCAGCCTCACTCCCCAGAGGACTCCCGTACCCTAGGGCGCGGCTGCTGTGCCTGCGTCAGAGGTGAGGAATGAATGGTTGATTTGAGCGCACTTCAGTAGCCTCATCATGATCCGATCGCTAAGTACATTACTCCAATTGAATTGCCAAGGTTAACAAGAAAAGCAAAGAGGACGACGATGAGGGACCTCGCGTCAACAACGCCATCACGGCGCCCTTCGTCAGGCTGGTCACCGACGACGGCCACAAGGTTGTCTCGAGAAAAGAAGCTCTCGACCTTGCTGCCAGGATGGAGATGGACTTAGTTGAGGTACAGCCAGAACTGTGCAATTCATTTCTCTGCCACTGTTCCACTCAAGATCTTTTCTTTTTGCCCACACACGAATTTTGTTCCTCCGGTAATGCAATGGCACTGCTATACGAAATTATGTGATGCGGTTATGTCAAGGGTTTCTGCACAAGGACATTGAAGAAAAATCTAAAATACTACCGTTATGGTGTTCTTTTCGAATCCTTACCAGTAGAGGGTACCACACAAAGATCATTAAGCTCAATGTGGACAGTACTAAACTTGCTTCTCTGAATAACCGAGTCATGGCCTTCTAATTTGTTATGTCGTGTTCATTGAGAAACCAGCTATAAATATGAACATTTTAGCTCCTCAGCTTTTATCTGGGGCTTTTATGCGGAAACGATGCTCACATGTGGGGTGTGAACTTTAGTTTCCATGGATGTTTCCTTTCCTTTTTTGCTTTCAATGTGATTTAATATGTTGATGGATGTTTGAAGTACGTGCTTAAGGACATTAGGATTGAATGACTCTGTTTTATCCGTGAATGTCTTGTTGTGCCTACTGATGTTGTCATCATTGCACGGTTATCTTCTTGTGCAGGTCCACAGAAAATCTGACCCTCCTGTCTGCAAAATCATGGATTTTCACAAAGAGAAGTATAAGAAAGATGTGAAGGAGAAAGAGCGATTGAAAACCAAGGTATTCTACTTAGAGAATCTGCCATATAACCATTGGAATTCCGTCATTAGTTGAGGAACAAAAAATGATAAATATATTCAGCTCTAATGACAGATTGCACAAGGAAGTTTAATTTAGATCTGTCATAAATGTAGAAAAGTCACTATTATGTAGGAATTGAAGTTATATTTAAATAGAACTGCACTTTCAAGCATCCAAGTTGTACAATTAATGCAATTGTATTATCAAGTCTAACCACAAAACTACACGTTCTAGTGGGCCAGTTATGAACCAACAGCTCGTTGCATCCTCTTTTACCCTTACAAGTCTGCAACAAAGCTGAACATGTTAGATTTCACCTTTTCTTTATTCTTTAGAAAACTCAGATAAATGCTGAATCTTCCATTAGAGCAGTGGCACATTTTTAGGTGGATAGCTGTGCACATTCTTGTTGTTGTCATGGATATGCACAAGGTTTGTTTGCATGGTCTGTTAATCACTGAGGCCCCTTTCTGCTCGTCGAGTGACCATGTTTGCACAAGTGTCCTTTTTTCATACCTTATGCACTGTTGAGGTCACGCCATGTTTGCAGTACTTTTGCATGGCTTGTTTAATAGCGCAGACCTCTTCTGATTTTGAACTTTGGATCTGCGCCTGATTTTTGCAGTCTGCTATCGTCTTGCGTGGCGGGGACAACAAAGAAGTGCGATTTAAGGGGAAAACAGTAAGTAATCTGTTGCTTCTTTTATATTGATGATTGCACCCTAGCACCTTGCAATAACGAATTGTTTTATTAGTACCTCATAACTGGACTACAAGCTTGTTTGGACTGCTGTGGGCTTATGCTCTGTTTGTTTGCACATATATGGAAAATTAGTTCCAATGCCTTGTTGCTCATTTTTTCTTGAAATACAGAGCATCATTAGGGAGGCCTTGTGACATGCATCATTATTGAAAAAACATAAACTACTGCATGCAGGAACTAAAAGATTTGATGGTGAAAGCAGATGCAATCACCAGATTGATGGAGCGGGGTTACAGGGTGAAGGTGAGCTTGCCTTCTTTGTAGTTCTTGTTTGTTCAGTTCTGCAAATCTTTAGTGACAACATAATTAATTCATATTGGTCTTTTTATTTTTAGTTGACTGTACCATCTTATTGCTTACTCGTCATTATTCCTTTTTGATTCATAAAATTAACTTTCGATATCAGAGCAATAGAGCTTATATCCATGGAAAACATTTGGTTTTTGTGTAACTTCAATTTGATCATACCATCTTTATTGCCTGCCATTTGTAATTAACTTCTGATGCCGGAGCAATAGACCATATAACCTGGAAAAATCAAATAAAAACCTTTGGGCTCTGTTGAACTTCTAGTTGATTGTACCATCTTAATTCCTATTCTTTGTTTTCCCCTTGATTCAAATATTTGGCTTTTGATACCAGCGCATGTAACCTCATATCCAGGAATACCCAGGGAAAGTTTTTTGGAATTGGAGATTTGATCTTGTTTTGTGATGCTTATTGGGCAATTCCCAGAAATTTAACCTGTTTGTTCCTCAGGATGTTTATATTCAATTGTATTTAACCTGTATAAGTAATTTTGTTCATAATCACATCATGTATTTGCCTTAATTTCTCATTTCAACACCTGAAAAGCTCAATGATGTTCTTATTTGACAGTGCATGGCCATGCCCTCAGGTAATGAAGGAGAAGATTTAGGAGCACCGCTATCACGGTTGTTAGGACTTGTGAGTTCTCTGTCCCTTCCTGTTTCTCTGTTGCTCATGTACCAAATGCCATCAAATTCAATCTTGGAAGGTTGACATCCTGGACTCCTGGTAACATGTTCAAGTCTGTTATCAGTAGCAGCTCACCTATAAATTCCATCAATTGAACAGATACAAGATGTCTGCATTGTCGAAAGTGGTCCGCATTTGGACTCGAAGCATGCGTATGTTATTGTCAGACACGTGAAGTTTGCAACAAAGAAGGGTGGAAAGAAGGCCAGCAAGGCCATGGAAGATGCAGGAAAAGGAACCCATGGTACTGCCTCTGAATCACCTGTGGCTGGTGATAACAAAGATGAACCAACCGAGTGTGTTACGGAAGCTGGTGACAGGGCCGTCTCTGCCCAGAAAGGTGGGCAGGATAGAGATTTTAAAAGGGATTTGAATCAGTCTGTAGCTAACCAAGGGGACCGTGAAAAACTGCACAATACCAATTCTGGTGGAAGCAGAGCTAATCCTGGTAAGTGGGTACCACAAGCCCCTGAGCACAAACATGGTTCCAAGGATGCAAAGCCTGACATGGAAAAGCGAGAGAATAACAATCAAGTTAAGGAACCTGGGGAAACCAATAGGTATGCTGCTCGGAGACCGCCAGTTAGAGGAGATAACCATGGTTTCAGCCAAGGAAGATCCCCACAAGATCACAGAAGAAATGAAAACGAAGGCCGCTATGCTGTGACTGACAATCAACGACCTCTGGAACAGCGTAACCGACCGGTACCAAGGTTCAACCAAGGTAGGTTACCACAAGATCCAAGAAATGAAAGAAGAGGTCAATTTTCATTGAATAACAGCCAGAGGCAACAACCAGGTGGTGATTCAGGCAGTCCTAATCCAACAGCCAAGGGTTTTGGAATCTTCAGTACTCCAAAACATTCCTCATCTGAGCCAAAGAAGACAAATGATGCACCTGCTAGCAAGCCTGCTAATACCGACTCGCCTAAAAGCTATGGAATTTTTAGTTCTTCTAAAAGGTAATCTGATAATAGAGGGCAAATAGCAGTTTTGCAGAAATTTTGGGATATTTGGCACAATAAATCCTAGTTCTATATATGGGCCAACCTTCCAAATTAGGTGGCGCCGATTGAGTGTTTTAGTGTTTACTTATTGCAAATCATTTCCATTCATTGTGCCTCAGTGGATGATACGTTGACGAAAGGACTGGTGATCAGCAGACTGAGCTTAAGGAACATTTTTTGAGGGGCTGTTGAGAACTCCTGTTCACAACTTGAATTGTTATTGTATACCTCGTTGAGGAATCATGTATGTATTGAAACTAGAGTAGCATTTTCCCCTCTTTGTTTAGATTGCTGGCATAATAATCTGATGTGGACACGTGTGGGTTAGCAGCGGATTTTTCGGTGAGAGGTGGGGGGATAACTTTGATTTCGATGGAGAGACGTTCACGGCCCGACTACAACCAACAAGGATGCGCCTTAGCGACCGATACACCAACTCCAGCGGTTGTTCACGATCTTGTGGAGCACGATCAACCAAACCACGAGGGTAATTCCTGCAAGCAATCGAAGAACAAGCAAGAACAAGATAAACAAGTAACTGAACACACAAAGGTGGGGTTCCGAATCAAGTAGAACGGATGGTCTAGTCAACACACGCGTCTACAAGGAAGTAGCAATGGCTAAACTTACAATCAATCAAAACCCAAACCCTAATGGTGTGGCGGCGGCTGTTTATGAAGACTTTAGGGTCGTGCAAGGACCCTTGGACGCGCCCCCTAATGGGCTCACACGAGATACAAGCCCAAAGGCCAAATAACGGCGGCACAACACCGAGACAAATTCTGGACGTCAACTTGTTTCGACGATTCCCGACGCCTCCGGATGAATTTAGGCATGAGACCAGCGGCATTGGAAAGCTGATCTTCTTAGCTTTCCTTCCATATAAAGAACGTCCAAATCTGAGCCCGTATGCGATCTGGGCAACCCTTTTAGTGCGTACTGGTCCTGGAGTCCGAAACGGACTCGAAACCGATTTGGATTGGGCCTCAAAGTTTATTTGCACTTCTTGCCGGCCCTCCACGCCTCCAAGTACCTCTCCAGCTGCCTCTTCATCATCTCCATGGTTCCTAACAATAATTAATTCATTAGGTATCAATATATTCTCAAAACCATACATAGACGGCATTAGAAACGAGCTCACCAATAAAGTTGCCTGTCGTGCTCTAGCTTTTGGGATTGAATCTTGCCTGTCCATTAGATGAGTGTTGGTTGTATCTGTACGAGTCATGTCCTCATCATTCTCCCTTTCTTGACTGCAAACCGTCCTCGGTTTGACATCATGGTTGAAATTCAGGCATAAGATTTTATCACGTTCACTCAAATATAATTCTTGAACTTCCAGCATAGTACATTCCAGCAAGGATGGCTCCCTTTCTTGAAAATTGACCTGCAACTTGTATCCAATAGAAGAGAAACTAGATATGTTCTTGTTAGCGTGAATGCAAGTCGTCATTTGATCATTCATGGAGTCCATTAAAAGTGTTTTTAAATCTAAACAGATATATAAGCGATGCACCATGTATTTATCATTTTCATCATATTTGCCACTCATATGAAAAGAACAATAGTCAAGACATGGCAAACCAGATTTCTGAAATAAATTCTCCACCAAACTATTCAGGTCACAAAGAAAATCAAGTTTGATATAACCTAAACAATTTAAAGAAGCTATGATCTTCAACTCTTCGTTCTCATTCTCAATGCAATAAACACACGTTATTTCAGCGTGTGTATCATGAGAAACAGATGTAAGGGAAGAACATTCATGTACTAGTTGTGTTGTAGATATAAGTGAAGCATCATCACACAACTCTTCTTTGTCACAAGCAACAATATAATCATCTTGTAACAAAAGAAATTCAGCAGCAGGTTCTACTAATGATTGCTCTAAACTAGCATGTGGAGTGGATAAATTCAGCACATCATGATGAGAAACATTGTGTGGCAAGGTTCGAGCAAGTGCGTCCTCATTTGCTGCAGCAAATTCAGCAGTAGAAAAGTTACCTTGTCCACTCTTTGGAGTCGAAGAAGGTGCAACAGGTTCCTCATCTTCCTGTCCAATGTTAGCAATAATAGGACAAGGAATAGGTAGTGTCACATCTAAAGAATTGTTAGTGTCACAAAGGGGTAACAATCCAGCCATTTCAATTTCACTCAATTTTGTTGCAATCTGAGTTTCAGCAATTTGTGCAAGCAAAAATAAGTGAGCGATGTGGTTATAAGTTTTAGAACTGAGCATGGTTCGAATTTCAGAATTCAGCCCTCTCAGGAACCTACTCATGACATCTTCGTTATCACCATCAAAGCCACCAAATATGATACAAATTTTGAACTCGTGATAATATTCTTTGACAGTTCTACCACCTTGTTTCAAATAGTCTAATCTGGCAAGCAATTTGTCAACATGATATTCAGAAATAAAAGAATCTCTAAAATGAAGTTTGAAATCTTGCCAAGATCGTGGAACTTTATTGCGCCTACAAATACGTTTCCATTCAAGCAATGCATTTTCAGTCAAAACATTAGAAGCAATATAAATCTTTTCTTGCTCAGATAAATCATGCTCATCAAATTTATTCTCTACTTGTAGCTCCCAATCAATATATGCTCTAGCATTAAAGGACTCACCATTATAAAAAGGCAATTGTTGAATGATGTCCTGAATGTTAGGATGCAACATGGATGGCTCAAAAATCTCCGTGTCACCTGTCATGATTATTAGCAAGAAACACACACACACACAATAATATGTATGCTCCTATATATCAGATAGTATTATGTGGCTGGTGTAATTCTCTCAATCTCAACTTGTTCAAATAAGGTCTTACAAGTTCTTACCTTGCTTAACAGGAGGTGATGGCAACCAACAAGTCAACAACGTGAAAGAAAATGTATCGGTGCCGCAGCAACAAACCTGTCAAGCTATAGTCGAATATGTGGAGCTGTAGGTGGGCTGAAAGTAATACACAAGGAAAAAGCTAGCACCACATTAGTATAAAAGCAAGTTGAGTAATTGTTCAACGGTGGTACTGTTGCTGGTCCTAGCCTAGACCGTGCTAGAGACGCGAGCCTAGACACAAAGGAAACCACAACACACACACACACCGAGAACAAAGAAGTAAGACAATGGTCAGCCCCTTTTCTTTCTTTTCTTTTTTTTATCTTTCCTTTTTCTTTCTTTCTTTCTTTTCTTTTCTCTTTTCTTTTTTTTTCAACTCTTTTTTTTTTTTGGTCAACCTCAGAAACAAATGATAGGAACAAAGGAAGCAAAATAAATGAGCAATTCACAACACACTTTTTTTCTGAGATTGCAGCAAAAGGTCTCTGCAGTAAAACAGTGACTGCGACCAATTCCGAATAGATATTGATGTGCGACCAGAACCACTAGAAACTAGACTTGATAAGCTTTCCGTGAAGCACTAGAACACCCCAATCGGAGTTCGTATGTGGTCGTGGTGGCCGTCGCAAGTTGGTACTGTTTTGCAGTCCGAAACCGCGTGTGACAAGAACTCGAAACTCTAAAGGACTAAAACTAAGACCAGCAACTCGACACAAACCGATGCAACTAAAATCTCGACAAGCCCTAACTAAGTAGCAGTAGCAAAAGGCTCAAAGGTCTATAGGATAATGGAAAACAAACTAGTATTTTTGTTGGCTTTTTTCTGGACAATAGGAAAATGAAAACAACGAAGAACGGGAAATCTCTCACCGATAAACCTTGCTCTGATACCAAATGATGTGGACACGTGTGGGTTAGCAGCGGATCTTTCGGTGAGAGGTGGGGGGATAACTTCGATTTCGATGGAGAGACGTTCATGGCCCGACTACAGCCAACAAGGATGCGCCTTAGCGACCGATACACCAACTCCAGCGGTTGTTCACGATCTTGTGGAGCACGATCAACCAAACCACGAGGGTAATTCCTGCAAGCAATCGAAGAACAAGCAAGAACAAGATAAACAAGTAACTGAACTCATAAAGGTGGGGTTCCGAATCTAGTAGAACGGATGGTCTAGTCGACACACGCGTCTACAAGGAAGTAGCAATGGCTAAACTTATAATCAATCAAAACCCAAACCCTAATGGTATGGCAGCGGTTGTTTATGAAGACTTTAGGGTCGTGCAAGGACCCCTGGACGCGCCCCCTAATAGGCTCACACGAGATACAAGCCCAAAGGCCAAATAACGGCGGCACAACACCGAGACAGATTCTGGACGTCAACTTGTTTCGACGATTCCCGATGTCTCCGGATGAATTTAGGCATGAGACCAGCGGCATTGGAAAGCTGATCTTCTTAGCTTTCCGTCCATATAAAGAACGTCCAAATCCGAACCCGTATGCGATCTGGGCAACCGTTTTAGTGCGTACTGGTCCTGGAGTCCGAAACGGACTCGAAACCGACTTGGATTAGGCCTCAAAGTTTATTTGCACTTCTTGCCGGCCCTCCACGCCTCCAAGTACCTCTCCAGCTGCCTCTTCATCATCTCCATGGTTCCTAACAATAATTAATTCATTAGGTATCAATATATTCTCAAAACCATACAAAGACGGCATTAGAAACGAGCTCACCAATAAAGTTGCCTGTCGTGCTCTAACTCTTGGAATTGAATCTTGCCTGTCCATTAGAGGAGTGTTGGTTGTATCTGTACGAGTCATGTCCTCATCATAATCTTTATAGACGTAATCCAATGCTATTTCTTTTTCTTTGGGTTTTTTTGCCGCTTGGCTGAGTTCAGGGCCAGTTCGCTTTCTCGTGCTTACTACCTTACTACCAAAACACCCATGAAAACATGAGGCATCGGTAGATGCAAATCGGTCATGATGGGCCAAGAGTAAGAAGACAAATGGTTTTTCATCTGATGTGACTTCATGGGTGTATCTTATTACTGAGTTCTTCATTGGTTCTGAACATGTAACTAGCCACAATTTTGTAGCAACAAGACTGCAATAGCACTCAGCTCTGTTTCCTGCACGTAGAACTCATTTTCAGTCTCACATATGCAAATGGAACTGTCTTCGAATTCCTTTGCTTCCGAGATGCTAGGTGAACGGCCTTTGATGTTTTGTTTACAAAATATCATAGTGTACATACAACCAACGTGAAATATAACTCAATCCTCTTCGAATTAGCCACGGAAGTGAAGAGTTGCTACAACAAAATACAAATCAATTCTCTAAGAAAGCCAGTAACCAGCATCTACAAGCAGGGCCTTGGATATGCAAATGGATAAAAGTCACGAGTTGTCTGATATTGTTCTGCAGCAGATATTGGAAATTTTGCTCACGAACTAGAGCATTCTTGGTGGACTAGCATAACAACTTGTACATGAATGAGGAGAATAAAAATTCCAGCTAACGAACTCATTAGCATTAGTTATTACTGAGAAGATCCCACAAAAGAAAGAGAACATTGAAACTAGGAAAAAGTTCATGATACCACAGGATGGTCGTAATTTGGAATTGCAAAGCAACCTGGGAAATCACATTCACATATGAGGTTAATGGACCAGAATTTCCAGTTTTCCAACGCCTACATTGTTGCTGGTATAGTCAAAATAACTGGAAACAGCATCTATTTGCTAATGAGTCAAAGTAGGCGTTGGAAACAGCATCTATATGGACCAGAATAAACCAGAATTTCCAGTTTTAACAATAACTGGAAACAGCATCTATTTGCTCAGCATAAACAGACCCAAAAAAAATGAATAGCAAAAGATTTGCAATTAGTGAACTCACTAGCAACTGTTGAGAAGATCTCAGAAAAAAGGACATTGAAACAAAGAAAACGTTCAATGTCACAGGATGATCGTAATTTGGAATTGCAAGGCAACATGGGAAACCACATTCATTTAGATATCTTCAGAAAACTACAAAGTAACATTAGATCACTGAGCACCACTTGGAGTTTATAGAAGTAAACTATGAATTCAACTGGCAGCTATACTTATTACTTTAGCATAAATAACAATATACAGGAATGGAGAGGAGGAAAAATAATTGCAGTCAGCACTCAGTTATTACACATTAGTACTTACTGAGAAAAGATCCCAATAATGGAAATTGTGGAAATGCAAAAGCAAAAGGTGGCATTTGAAACACAAGACTAGATCACTTGAACGCAAAACAACATAATATGGGCAATTAGGAAAACATAAGGCTCGTGGAAAATATCATGTTGTTGGAATCTGGTCATGTTATGATTTCAGCATTTGTCCCTCGACTAGACTCATCATGTTGACGGAAAATAGGCAGGTTTCCTACCACAAGTAGATAGGGTTTGAGGTTAATGCAGAACTTTCACTTTCAAATTTTGAACGCCAAGATTTGTCAGCAAACTACCTGGAAGACATATTTTATCCATTTAAAGTAAATAAAAGTAAACAGGAATAGAATCACCCTGAGCATCACTTACTAGTAACAATTAATGCTATGTTAAAGATCCCAATACATAAAGATGATTGCAGTCCCTGAAACTGGAAATGTAGAACTCAAGGATTACGACTTAAGAAAAGAGTCATAAGTTTTGCAACTTGGGAAGCTGCATCCTAGCATATCTAAAGCTACCCTGCATTAATGTCTCGACAGACGAAGTTTTAATTGGATCAAAAGCCTGAGAATGAAAGCATACAAGAACCAGTAAAATGGCAACATAATTCTAGTAGACATGCCCTTGTTGCCATCAACCCATGCTGTGTTTCTCCATTGTCCGTACTACTTGGAGATCGAAATCCAGTTGAATGTACCAATGAGTTTCCCATTTTCAGTGCTTATTTATGAGCACAGGCAACTCTGAGCAATAGGGAATGTACGGAATAACAGGAACAATAGGACTACATTCGAGTTCAAGGGAGCACAAAGCATGCACTTCCTTACTGTCCATGTCATATGATATCAGCTTTCCGTTCTGGTGGTCAGCAAAGAAAACCAAATTGCGATCTGGATGAATGGTGACCACATTGTAGCCCGGACCAAGTATGCTAGTCACTTGCCCAAACAGCTTCAAGAAGCTTACACTCTGCTTCAGGGACCACTCTTCTTTGTCATAGGCCTCAAGAACCCAAATAGACAGTTCATCAAAATTTTCCACAATAATACAAAGTTGGCCTTGGAATTGTCCTACAAATACAGAAAGATCATATTCCTTTTGGAAGGGGATGATTCTACATGTCTTCCCTTTACCATCAATAGCAACTATCATGCTGCCAGACCCCTGAAGGTGGATGATGAAATGCAGCATGTTGTTAAAAACGGTATTGTTGTAAACGGGCAAGATGATCGTGGACTCGCCCCACTGTGCCCTCCATTCACTCAACCTGTCACTCCATACCCCAGTTTCAGACGAGAAAGTTTGCATTGCTTCCACAGGTGGACGAGAATGAAACGGTGAGCTCCAGATCCGGATCAAGTGGAAGTGCGAGGAGACAGCCGGGTCAAACATCAGAAAAGTGGTGATTCCAAGCCAATAGCCATCATCCTTGCTCTCTCTGAATGGAGATGGAGGCACGGCCATCAATTGCTTCGTGGCAGGGTTGCACACGACATACCCGGGTGGGTCCTCCCAGCCGTGCTCGAAGAGGAGGAGCCCATTGCAGGAACGCCGGAGCCTGAGGTTCTCGATGCCGGGCGGCAACTTGTCGAGGAACGAGAAGGAAGGGTCGACGTGAGGCACGGACCTGTTCATGAGGTCAATATAACGCCTGTCCTCCATGTACCCGCCGAAGAAGAAGCCCTCTAGGGTTTGGGGGAGCTTCTTGCGGTGGATTGGGTCGGCGATGAGGCTGCACCAGGCTTTGGACACGCACTTGGATCGGTAGAGGTCCTTTACGGAGACGCGCGAGAGAATCTCCACCAGGGGGTCGTCGGGAAGCCCAGCCACCGCGCGCTTCTCCGGGCGGTCCATGCCGCTGCGAACGGGAAGATCTGGAGAAGAAATCAGAGGGGTGAGGCCGAGGCGATGAGCGAGAAAGAGGAATACACTGCGGGAATAAGGGGTAGAGCGGAGTGTACCTGCCGCCGGCCGCCGGAGACGGTGGTTGTCGCCGGACGCCGGATTTGCTGCTGCGGGAGGAAACGGGAGAGTGGAGTGGGGAGAACTGACTGAAGCAACCAGAGAGACAGAGAGCAGTGGTATTTGGAGGCCTTTTTGACTGGGCCGAGGAAACAAAGCCTTTAATGGAAGCTGTAGCAAAATGGACCCATTTCTGTTCAAATCAGTAGATAGACCGAGCTCTGTATTTTAAACTCTCCAGATTTTCGAATCTCACAGAGCCTTGCTCAAGTGATAAGCAATAAATTTGTATGCCTGTCATGTTGTTTACTGTTGCCTCTGCTACGAATTGGTTAAGTTTTAGTTAATCAGGACAGCAAAATTCGAGGACCCATTGGTGCCAATGCCAACTCTGAACTCCCACTCCCACTACTATTGAACCTGTCATTAGCCTTAATCGCGGATGAAAAGTTATATGACCATACGACACCCCTATGTCATACTCCCATCTCCCAGGTTCCATTCAACACGATTTAGGCTGTCAGGCTGCAATCATCCTATCATCTTGTCCACTCTCTGAATCTTCTGCATCCCGATGAATCTGCAAAACTCAGATGAATTTTCTGTTACCATGAGATGAAGCTCTATTCTTCCTGAAGTGTCTACTGCAGTCAGTCAAAATCCTCCTTCAATTCACAGCCTCACAGGAAAGGAAGTTAACCATGAAAAGAAATGTAAAAAATCTTGCAATAACGATTTTTTTTTTCTCTTAATACCTCATAACTGGACTACGAGCTTGTTTGGATCGCTGCGGGCTTATGCTCTGTTTGTTTGCATATATATGGACAATTAGTTCCAATGCCTTGTTGAAATTATTCAAATTTTTTTCTTGAAATACAGAGCCTCACAGTTCAACAGCAGCATACACTCTGATAATTAGGGAGGCCTTGTGACATGCATTATTATTGAAAAAACATAAACTATTGCATGCAGGAACTATTGCCACAGTTTCGTAGCAACAAGACTGCAGTAGCCACGGAAGCACGTAGAACTCATTTTTAGTCTCACATATGCAAATGGAACTGTCTGTCTTCGAACTCCCTTGTTTCTATGCTAGGTGCACCGTTTTTTGATGTTTACAAAATATCATATTAGCCACGGAAGTGAAGAGCTGCTACAACAAAATACAAATCAATCCTCTAAGAAAGCCAGTAACCAGCTTTTACAAGCAGGGCCTGCTTTTTTCGATGTCTCGCCCTTAAAAGTTACGAGTTGTCAGCTATTGTTCTGCAGCATATATTGGAAATTTTGCCGCGAACTAGAGCATTCTTGGTAGACTAGCATAAAAACTTATACAGCAATGAGGAGAATAAGAATTCCAGCTAACGAACTCATTAGCATTTGTTGAAATGAGAAGAGCTCACCAAAGAAAGAGAACATTGAAACTAGGAAAAAGTTCATGATAACACAGGATGGTCGTAATTTGGAATTGCAAAGCAACCAGGGAAACCACATTCAGATACGAGGTTAATGGACCAGAATTTTCAGTTTTCAACGCCATACATTGTTGTTGGTATACTATTTAACAATAACTGAAAGCAACCTTTATTTGTTCAGCTTAAATAGACATAAATAAAAAGCACAGTAAAATATTAGTGAACTCACTAGCAACTGTTGAGAAGATCTCAGGAAAAAAGAAAAAGAACATTGAAACAAAGAAAACCTCCAATATCACAGGATGATCATAATTTGGAATTGCGAGACAACATGGGAAACCACATTCATTCAGACATCTTCAGAAAACTACAAAGTAACTTTAGATCACTGAGCACCATTTGGAGTTTATAGAAGTAAAATATGAATTCTTTTCTTTCTCAAAATTCGATGTTTTGTTGGCAAGATACCTGGCAGCTATATTTATTACTTTAGCATAAATTAACATATACATGAATGAAGAGGAGGAAAAATAATTGCAGTCAGCACTCAGTTATTACACATTAGTACTTACTGAGTAAAGATCCCAATATCTATATAAGGTAATGGAAATTTTGGAAATGCAAAAGCAAAAGGTAGCATTTGAAACACAAGACTTGATCCCTTGAACGCAAAAAAAAGGGGCAATTAGGAAAACATAAGGCTATTGTGTTGGAAATATCATGTTGTTGGAATCTGATCATGTTATCATTTCAGCATTTGTTGTCCCTCAACTAGACTCATCATGTTGTTGGAAAATAGGCAGGTTTCCTCCCACAAGTAGATATGGTTTGAGGTTAATGCAGAACTTTCACTTCCAAAATTTGAACCCCAAGATTTGTCAACAAACTACCTGGAAGACAAATTTTATCCATCCAGAGTAAATAAAAGTAAACAGCAATAGAATCACCGTGAGCATCACTTACTAGTAACAATTAATGCTAAGTTAAAGATCCCAATACATAAAGATGACTGCAGTCCTGAAACTGGAAATGTAGAACTCGAGACATATGACTTAAGCAAAGTGTCATAAGTTTTGCAACTTAGGAAGCTACATACATCAGTACAACTAGCATATCTAAAGCTACCCTACATCAATGTCTCGACTGATGAAATATTAATGGAATCAAAAGCTTGAGAATGAATGCATCTAAGAACCAGCAAAATGGCAACATAATTCTAGTAGACATGCCCTTTTGTTGCCATCAACCCATGCTGTGTTTCTCCATAGTCCATAGTACTTGGAGATCAAAATCCAGTTGATTGTACCACTGAGTTTCCCATTTTCAGTGCTTATTCGCAAGCACAGGCAACTCTGAGAAATAGGGAACGTACGGAGTAATAAACTCATAGGTGTGTTCAAGAGTGCACAAAGCATGCACTTCCTTACTGTCCATGTCATATGATATCAGCTTTTGGTTCCAGTGCTCAACAAAGAAAACCAAATTGCGATCCGGATGAATGGCCACCACATCGTAGTTAGCACCATGTTGGTCACTAATTTTCCCAAACAGCTTCAAGACACGCACACTCTGCTTCAGGGACCACTCTTCCGTATCATAGTCCTCAAGAACCCAAATTGACAGTTCATCAAATGTCATCATGTTGTTTCTTGCAATAATACAAAGTCGGCCTTGGGTATGACCAATGAAAATAGGATAAGCATATAACTCTTGCCAGGGGATAATCCTACATGTCTTCCCTCCCCCATCAACACCAACTATCAGTACCATGCCATCAAACCTGCAGGGGACAAAATGCAGCATGCTATTGAAAAAGGTACTGCTGATCTTGGTACCGCTGAACTTGCGTGTAACCCACGCGGACTTGACCCACTGTGCCCATTGGCCTCCCTCCTCCCCTGCCCTCCATTCACTCGCCCTGTCACTCCAAACCCCAGTTTCTGATGAGAAGATGTGCACCGCTACCACATTCAGTTCCAATGAGTTCCAGAACTTGATCAAGTGGAAGTGTGAGGAGACAGCCGGGTCAGACATCAGGAACGTGGTGTCTCCAAACCAATTGCCGTCCTTGTTCAATGGAGATAGTGGCAAGGCCACCAATTGCTCCGTCGCAGGGTTGCACACGACATACCCGGATGTGTCAGGATTGTAGCCATGCTCGAAGAGGAGGAGCCCATTGCAGGAATGCAGGAGCCTGAGGTTCTCGATGTCGGGCAGCAACTTGTTCAGGAATGAGAAGGAAGGGTCGACCGGAGGCACGGGCCTGTTCATGAGGTCAATGTAACAACCGTAGTCCTTGGCGTCGCCGCCGTAGAAGAAGCCCTCTAGGGTTTGGGGGAGCTTCTTGCGATGAATTGGGTCGGCGATGAGCTTGCACCAGGCTTTTGACACGCATTTGGATCGGTAGAGGTCCTTAACGGAGACGCGAGAGAGGATCTCCACCAGGGGGTCGTCGGGGAGCGCAGCCACCGAGCGCTTCTCGGGGCGATCCATGCCGCTGCGAATGGGGATAAATGGAGAAGCAACCAGAATGGTGAGCCAATAAGCGACCGCGCTCGAGAGAGAGAGAAAGGGGGACGATGCGGTTTTATGGGGTGGAGAGGAGCGTACCGGCCGCCGGAGAAGGTGGGTGTCGCCGGACGCCGGAGAAGCTGGTGCGGGACGGCTGAGTGGAGAATGTGAGACTGGAGAACTGAAGCAACGAGGAGAGAGAGAGCACTCAGAGAGCAGCGGTGGCATTTGGGGGCCTGTTTGACTGGGCCGAGACAGAGCTGTCTTTTTTTTTTCCCATTCTCCAGATTTTTTTTTTAATCTGACAGAGCCATGCTCAAGTGGAAAATATACTTAGTAATACATTTGTACGCCTGTCATGTTGGCTACTGTTTTGCCTCTGCTACGACTAATTCCACTACAACTGAACCTGTTGTTAGCCTTAATCGCGGATGAAAACGCATACGATGCCCCTATGTCATATTCCGATCTTCGAGGTTCCCTATTTTCAGTAAGAGCTTAGCCAGAGCTTGCTGAAAAAGTTTTATCATTTCACATTCAACACGATTTAAGCTGACAGACTGCAATCATCTTATCATCTTTTCAACTCTCTGTATCCTCTGCATCCAGATGAATCAGCAAAACTCAGATGAGTTTTCTGTTACTATGCGATGAAGTTTTCTATTCCCCCTGAAGTGTCTGCTGCACTCAACTCAAAATCCTCCTCCAGTTGACAGGAAAGGAAATGAACCATGAAAATAAAAATGTCAAAAAAAAAAAAAAAGATAGACAAAACGCAGTTCCAACCACGATAGCAGCAAACACGATGTCAGTCATGTTCTATTTTGCTTTGCTATTACGCATACATTGATTTCAATTTCTTCACTTATGTACAGTCGTCCTTTGCATTACCCAAATCCTATAATTTTTCAACATGTCACCCACAGCCACAGCTGCTTACACGGCAATACAAATTGTTGTTACTAAGGTACAAATCTCCCATACTTGGCATTCTCTCTTTCAAACTCAGTTTATTTCCCAATAAAAACAAATTGTATCAGAACATCTTGCTTGTAAGGATCCCCGTGGCCTAACATGAGCAGATTCAGGTCGCAGATATACTAATTCAGAGCTCCTCAGGTTGAACCTAATCTGGCTGACTGTAAAACCTCTTTGAAGTAGCCACCGACATCACAATTGATTCAGCAATAAAGAACAGTTTGCTACAACTAAATATAATTCAAGATTTTTCCTGCCAGTAATCAGCATCTACAAGCATGGTCTTCGTTGATCGAACTATCGAAGTCTCGTCCTTACAAATTGTCAGCAACATACACTGCATTTGTCCCCACATTAGACTAATCATGTTATTGGAAATTAGGGAGGTTTCCTCCTACAAATAGGCACATTTTGAGCTTAATGCAGATATTTCTCATTCAAAATTGAACGCCAAGATTTGTCAGCAAACTAGCTGAAAGCTAGATTTTATCCATTCAGCAGTCAGCATAAATGAAAATAAACAGGAACAGAATCACAGTGAGCATTGCTCGCTAGTAACGATTAAGGATAAGTAAGATCCGGATACTGGAAAGGTAGAACTTGAGACATGATTTGCAGCAAATTGTCATGAATTTAGCAAGGGAAGCTGCAATGCTGCACACATCAGGACAATTGGCATATCTAAAGCTACCCTACATTAATGTCTTGACTGACAAAGTATTAGTTGGACGAAAAGCTTGAGGATGAATACATCAGGAACCAGCAAAATGTCAACCTAACTCTAGCAGATATGTCACATCCAGTTCATCAACCAAGGTTGTGCTTCTCCATACTCCTTGGAGATCAAAATCCAAATGAATGTACTGACGGGTATTTCAGAAAAAGTTTTGGTTCTTATTTGTCAGCACTGGCAACTCTGAGAAAAAGGGAACGTACGGAGTAATAGACTCATAGTTCAGTCCGAGATTGCACAAAGCATGCACTTCCTTACTGTCCATGTCATAAGATATTAGTTTTCGGTTGCAGAACTCGAAAAAGAAAATCAAATTGCGATCAGGATGAATGGCGACCACAGTGTAGTTGGAATCATGGCAACTCACTTTCCCAAACAGCTTAAAGAAGCTCACCCTGTGCTTCAGGGAACATGTCATGTAATCAAGAACACAACTTTTGAGGTTAATCAGGCAGAATTTTCAGTTTTGACTTATCAATTCAATGTTTTGTTGGCAACCTATCTGGCAGCTATATTTGTTACTTCAGTAAACAAATGTATACAGGAATGACAAGGATAAAAAAAAAGAAATCGCAATCAGCTCTCAACAATCACACTAGTAATTATTGAGTCTAGATCCCAATATCAATCTAAGGTAACGGAAATTCTAGAAATGCAAAGGAAAATGTAGCATTTGAAATATATGAACCAATCACTTCAAAGAAAAGAAATACTGGGTATTGTAAGGACAACATCAGGCTCTTGTGTTCCTGCATGACATGTAAAACACAAGCTGGTTGTATATTATCATGTTGGAATCTGATCATGTTATGATTTGAAAATTCATCCCAAGACTAGGCTTATCATGTTGTTGGAAAATAGAAAGGGTTTGAGGCTAATGCAGAACTTCAGTTTCAAAATTTGAAAGCCAAGATTTGTTAGCAAACTACCATGATGCAACATTTTATCCATTCAGAGTATATTAAAATAAACAGGAATAGAATCACACTAACTAGTAACAATTAAGGCTAAGCAAAAGATCCCAATATTAGATGATCGCAGTCCTAGAAACTGGAAATGTAGACCTTAAAACATACGACATGGAACCAAGTGTCATAAGTTTTGCAACTTGGTAAGCTTCATACAATAGGATAGTTAGCATACTAAAGCTACCTTGCATCAATGTCTCAAGGACGACGTATTAATTGGACCAAAAGCTTGAGAATGAATATATCCAAGAGCCAGCAAAATGTGAACCTAACTCTAGCAGATATGCCCATGTTGGCACATCCAGTTCATCAACCCAGGTTGTGTTTCTCCATAGTCCGTACTGCTTGGAGATCAAAATCCAGATGGATGTACCGACGAGTATCTCAGAAGAAATAGTTTCAGTTCCTATTTGTGAGCACCGGCAACTCTGAGAAATAAGAATATACGGAGTAATAGACTCATAGTGGTGTCCGAGAGTGCATAAAGCATGCACTTCCTCATTGTCCATGTCATATGTTATCAGCTTTCGATTGCAGATATCATAAAAGAAGATAAGATTGCGATCAGGGTGAATGGCAACCACACTGTAGTCAAAATATTTCTGGCAACTCATTTTACCAAACAACTTCAAGAAGCTCACCCTGTGCTTCAGGGACCATTCTGCTGTGTCATATTCCTCAAGAACCCAAACTGACAATTCAGACATCTGAGGTGCTTCAACAGTGAGAAACAACAATCGGCCCTGGGACTGACCAATCAAAATAGGATCAGCAAAGTTCTCTCGCCAGGGGATGATCCTACATGTCTTCCCTTTACCATCAGCAGCAACTATAAGGCGGTCAGACCCCTTAACGAAATCAAAGGGGCGGACGACAAAATGCAGCATGTTATCAAAAACAGCACTGCCCGGAAAGCACATGATGCCCGCAGACTTACCCCATTGTGCCCATTCACCTCCCTCTTCCCCTGCCTTCCATTCACTCGCCCTGTCATTCCATACCCCAGTTTGTGACGAGAAAGTGTGCACTGCTGCCACACCCAGTTCAAATGAGCTCCAGAACTGGATCAAGTGAAAGTGCGAGGAGACAGCCGGATCAAACATCAGAGAAGTGGTGTTTCCAGCCCAATGACCATCCTTGCTCTCCTTCAACGGAGATGGAGGCACGACCACCAATTGCTTCGTGGCAGGGTTGCACACGACATACACGAACTCGAATGTGTCAGGATTGCAGCTGTCCTCGAAGAGGAGGAGCCCATTGCAGGAATGCAGGAGGCTGAGGTTCTCGATGCCAGGCAGGCAGGCAGCAACTGGTTGAGGAACGAGGAGGAAGGGTCGACGAGAGGCACGGACCTGTTCATGAGGTCAATGTAATGCCCGTAGCCCTCGGCGCTGCCGAAGAAGAATCCCTCTAGGGTTTGGGGGAGCTTCTTGCGGTGGATGGGGTCGGCGATGATGTCGCGCCAGCCTTTGGACACGCATTTGGATCGGTAGAGGTCCTTGACGGAGACACGAGAGAGGATCTCCACGAGGGGGTCGTCGGGGAGTGCAGGCTGCACAGCCACCGAGCGCTTCTCTGGGCGATCCATGCCGCTGCGAATGGGAGGACTGGAGAAGCAACCGGAGGGTGTGAGGCGATGAGCGAGAAAGAGGCATGCACTGCGGGAATAGAGGTTGGAGCGAAGCGTACCTGCCGCCGGCGGCCGGAGACGGTGGTTGTCGCCGGACGCCGGATTTGCGGGCCAATCCAGCATTTGCCCCCCTTCCCAATGGCGAGTAGCCATTTGCCCCCCTTCCCAATGGCTTCTAACTTTTACCCTCTTTAGCAATGGTTGGTCCAATATTTGCCCTCTATATACCTAATAACATATTTTAGATGTCAGCTCAGATTTCTTAACTTTATTACCATCTCACCTCTTAACGAAATGACCTTGTTGCCCCTGGACAAAATGACCTTCGTGCCCCTGCTCATTCAGATAAGGTTAGCCGCTGGCTTGTCCACTCCTTACGCACCCGTTCGAGACGCGCGTCCCGACCGACCGCTAGGGCGAGGCGACGGCGACGGCGGCGACGAATCCGGCCGTCCCCATCGTCTCCGACGCGGTGCGGCGGCTCCGACCGAGGTACGCGCACGTCCTCCCTCTCTCACCGTAGTCGTAGCCATGGCCGACTTCCTTTCCCCGTCCTCGCGTACCTTGCGCTAACCCTAACCCTAACCCCAGGTCGGCGGCGGAGCTGAAATCCGGTCGGGACGCGCGGCGGGTGCGGCATGGCTCCGAAGTTTGGTTGTCCGGAAGGGTGAGTAGTTCGATTTGCTTCTCGATTCCTTGTAGTTGGCCCCCCTTGTAGTTGATTTCCTTCCATTTCACGGTTCTTTTACTTTGCCGCAACTTGTTGAACCGTGCCTGATTTCATGTTCATGTCCCCACGGCAGGATGGATCCATGGTTGGCATATGAAGTGTGCACCAGGGTGGAGAGAAATGGAGAATGGGGAGCATCGCATGAGTGGTATATTGAAGGCGTGCCGTCGTTGGAGCAGCTTGAGGATCAGTTTGGGCAGAGAGAAGCACTTGGCAGTGACGAAGAAGTGGTTTTCCTCGGATTTGACAAGGATAAGATGGAGATGGTTATGCTCCAGAACAACATTGAGGTACGAATGTTGTTTGATGACTATGATGAGACCAGGTATGTGGTGCTGCACGCCGATATCAAGCGTAAAGGCTTCAAGAAAAAGCTCCTCGAGAAGGAGAGGGCAGAGAGGCTAAAGGAAATTCGGAAGGAGCTGGATGAAGAATTCAGGAAGAAGGGGCTGGAGCCAATTAGGAGGAGGAGAAAGAAATCTGAGAAGATGAGAGATACCAAGGCAAAGAAGGCACCGGCGGCAGCAGCTAGGAAGAAGGCTACAAGACCCCCAGCAATAGCAGGTACAAAGAAGAAGCCTACAAAAGTACCAGCACCGGCAGCAGCAGCAGCAGCGAGGAAGAAGCCTACAAATGCACCACCACCCTCTCCACCACAATATGATAGTCCAGCAGCTCCTTCACCGCAATTTTATGCAACACCACAATATGATAGCCCAGCAGCTCCTCCACCGCAATTTTATGCAACACCACAATATGATAGTCCAGCAGATTATGATGGTCCAGCAGCAACATATGAAGATGCAGAAATTGCATGTGAGCACTACGAATCTGATGTACCTCCACCACCAGATTTTGTAGCCGCTGAGGCAGCATTTCCTTTACCACCCCCATATGCTGCACGATGTGTGCCTGTTGTGCAGGTTTTTCGTCGCATTTTGTCAAGTATGGCTGGAGAGCCATTTGGCATCCCACCCACCCCTCCACCACCTGCTCCTGACCCTTGTCAACCAACTAGAGAAGCATCTTCTTCACATACCCCACCGCCACCAGCAACTCAGCCTTCCCAAACACCACCCCAATCCCCACACCCTGCAGCAACAGCAGCACCATGGGCAGACCGTTCACCAACACCAGTAGCATACACAACCTCAGATTCTTCAGCCCCAGATTCATCACCACCACGTCCTACTCAACGCTCCCCGACACCACCAGCATGTGGTACTCAAGAGTCACCACCACCTCAACATTGGGGTTATGATGATCCTCCCCCCGTGTTGATGTCTGACCTTGGTGTCGATTGGAGTCAGCTCATAATAGATCCTGTGCCATTTGGGGAGTTTGACAAGACAGAGGTTGCAAATGAGGATAGGGTGTATGCAGGACTTGGTCTGAAGGCTGATGATGAACGCAGAGGAGAAATGCTCAAGCAGAAAAGAGGTGAAGCAAAAGCTGATAGGAGCCCTGCTGGTCCTATTGCGATAGTTGCTCCTGAACTGCAGAAGGAAATTGATGATGCAGCCATGCCGGTGGATGACTATGACCCTGATGCGGTTGTGGTTGCCTGGGATAGGGAGAACCCAGACATAAGTGTCGGCGTCTATTACCCTACCATGCCAGAGTTCAGGTTGGCTGTTAGGCAGCATGCAATCGTGGAGGAGTTCGAGCTTAAAACCTTAAAAACTGACAAGAAAAGGTTCAGTGGCCGCTGCAAGGCTCATGGCTGCCCATGGAGAATTCGTGCATTCCGCCAACCAGACAATACAGTTAGGGTAAATGATCTTCTGGTGTTTATGAAGTGTAGCTAGATTATATATGTGCAGCTTAATGTGTGTTTCTTACCTCTGAATTTTGTGTTGCAGATTCAAAAGAATGAACATGAGCACCGGTGTGCTTCCACGCTCAGGGCATCGAGAATGGCCACCCAGGCTTGGGTTGCAGAGCATGTCAGCGGTGATCTGCAGAAGACTCCAGCAACCACGGCAATGCAGCTGAAGAAAAACCTCAAGGACAGATATGGGATAGATGTCCCCTATGGAACAGTTTGGGCTGGAAGGCAGCGAGCGTACAATAAGTTTTTTGGCAAGTTTGATGACAGTTTCGATTGGCTTTGGAGGTTCAAGGCTGCTGTAGAAGTAGCTGACGATGGCAGTGTCGTGGAGATTGAGACCGAGATGGATGGTGACCTGGTGAGGTTCAAGAGGTTCTTCTGCAGCTTTGGGGCACCTAGGAATGGTTTTACCTTCGGATGCAGGCCTTACCTTAGCATAGATGCCACTGTTTTGAATGGGAGGTGGGGTGGTAAATTGGCTGCGGCAAACGCTTTGGATGGTCACAACTGGATGTATCCAGTGGCATTTGGCATGTTTGATGAGGAAACCAAAGATAACTGGACTTGGTTCTTTGAGCAGCTGAAAACATGCATTGGTGACCATGACGATCTTGCCATCTAGTCAGATGCCTGCAAGGGCATTGCCCCTGCTGTGCAGGCTGTTTTCCCAAAGGCTGAGCATAGAGAATGCCTAAGGCATTTGATGAAAAACCTCGAGCAGAAGTGGAGAGGCAATGTGTTCAAGCGAATGTACCCAGCGGCAGCGTCTTACACAAGAGAGAGACATGATCATCACCTGGCTAAAGTGGTGGCGGCGTCCGCTGACACCGGTCGTTGGTTGAAGGATCACCATAACCTGCTATGGGCACGGAGTAAATTCTCGGAGAAGATCAAGTGTGACTACGTAAACAACAACTTGGCTGAGTCATGGAACTCGTGGATTAAGGAGTTCAAAGGTCTGCCGGTTGATGTTCTAGCCGATGCTGTCCGTGAGAAGATGATGGTTATGTGGTACAAGAGGAGACGCATTGCTGAGAGGTTGCCACATGGCCTGCTCCCAGCAGTGGAGCAGAAGCTGAATGCTTTGAGCAGAGGGAGGAAGGACCTTGATGTTGTCAAATGCTCCGACGAAGTTGCACAGGTGATTCAGACACGGGACATGGAGGAGGTATGCCGGCATGTTGTCAAGTTTAAGGAGAAGGAATGCAGCTGCAGGGAATGGCAGATCACAGGCTTGCCTTGCGCACATGCGTTGGCGTTCATAACTAGTCTGAGGCAGCCAATTATGTGTCAGTATTGTGAGTCCTACTTCACGACCTTGTGCAACGATTTGTGCTACGATGGTCAAATTCCTGCCCTCTGTGATAAGAGCCAGTGGCCAGAAGTGAACAAAGGTTTCTTTTGCCATGCACCATTGCTCAAGGTGAAGGCTCCTGGCAGGCAGCAGATAAATAGGTACAAATCAGTCGATGAGAATGGGGGTCGTTCAAAGGCAAAGGCCATAAGGAATTCCAGGTGCACAGCTTGTCTAGACTGGGGACACAGGAAAGGAAGTTTGAAGTGCAAGATGACTACACCGAAGAAGAGGTTTGTTTTTGCATGGTTCTTTTGGTTGTCATGTTTTGCTTCTCATGTGTTTGCATGTCACTCAGCCCCCTCTTTTTTGCTGTGTTTGTAGGGTCAGGTGTCCAAAAAGCAATGTAAAGGTGACCACCAGGCCATGCCTAGTTTTTGATGATGAGGAATTCACTGAAGAAGACCCAGCAGGTAAGAGGAAGAGGAGGAGGAAGCATCCCGTCTACGTGCCTTCCGACAAGGAGGGGGAGGGACCAGCAGTCGTGAAGAAGGGGAGGAGGAAGCCTGTCAATGTTGAAGAGGCTGAACCAAGGGTGGATGTACAAACTCCTGACAGTTTCGCCAACCAAGGGTGGATGCCGTGGGAGAGAGTACAGTGCTCCCAGGATTGCGCCACAAAGAAGCTAACACCACAGAGGAAAAGATGTCATGCACAACCTGAATCTCAAGGATGGATGCCTTGGGAGACAGTTGAGTGAAGAGAGGCACCTTTTTTTTCTGCAATCCATAGATTACTTGTAAATATCAAGCCTTTTGGCTCACTGTAGCTGGCTGACTGCAATTGTGCAGGCATCAGTTTGATAGGCTAACAGGAGCTGGCTGTGACTGCAATTGTGCAGGGCCTTGGCTTTTAGGGGTCAAGTTTAGAGGTTCACAGATAGGTTTTTTGGCTAACAAAACAGGAGCTGCCTATGTCTGGAAGGTACCAGTAGGTATTTTTGGCTGACAATCAACACTTGTGCTCACTGGAGGTAGCAGTAGTTAGTTTCGGCTGACAATCAACACTTGTGACCGCAATTCTGTATTTTTTTTCAATTGTCTATGAGTTTCCAACCGGTGATATGTTTCTTGATGCCCAATTGTCTATATTGTGATGTCAATATGTTCTGTTGCGTGTGTGACAGAAAATACGGTGGGTTTGTGAATGGAACTGTTTATTGTTCCATTTTCTGAGAGTTGTGCGTGTGTACAACTCAGAAAAAAAATGCAAAAATTTTTTGTGCGGACCGCCCGTCACCAGCACAACAACCAGCCCAGGCTGCGAGTGCGGAATCGATCGGGCAAGCCGATGAGCACCAGCAGCTCGAGCAGCCCACGGGCCAAGCAGAGTGTGCGGCATGGGACGGCCCGCACAGAACAGGGGGCAGGGGACTGGGGACAGAGCAAGTAAGTTCGGAGCGTCCAGGTCCCTTTCGTTTTTAAGCAGGTGCGGCGCGCGCTGGGCAGCCGATATGGGACTAAACCTCAGCTCACCCACGCGCGCGGCGGACGTGAAGGCGGGTCGCCCGTTTACGTTTTCGGCCATTCCCGCGGAGATGCAATGGGCCGAATTAGGCCGTAGCCCAAACCAGCCGCGAAGCAACAATCCAATTGTAGTCTGCCTACCAGCCCGATTCATATTGCAAAGGGAGCGCGAAAGCGTAAGTATCCAGAGGCGCCTTCACCAGGCGCGGCCACGTGGAGCGCGGGCCCACATGTGGGCCATACAACGTGGGCCATACCATGTGGGTCCCGCATATGGGCCATACCATGTGGGTCCCGCATGTGGGGCATACCTTGTGGGTCCCGCATGTGGGCCCCACAAGGTGGATGAGATGGCGCTGTTCTTCCCCAGTTCTTCGGTCTGGTGGCGTTTTTTCATTTTGATTCACAGATTAAATTTCAAACTTGTATATTATGAGAATTAAACATCCAAATGACCTCGTTTTTTTTCCTGATTGTTCATAAAAAATGTCTCTGTCCGGTTTTCCCACATGATCATCGGTTTATAGCATTGAAATGTACTTATACGGCAGTTAATATATGTTCATTTTTTTTATCTCAAATTTGTTATTTTTGTAAATCTCGATACAAAGCCGTTCTGCGCATGGGATTTCTTGAAGATAGACATCTTGGAAACCTTCACACATAGAAATTATGTTTACATTTTTTTGAAGCTCGCATTTTCAAAAGTGTTCACTTCTCCTTGGATTTGAGTGAAATTTCCATTTGGTAAGTGAGGAGTTGTCCAATTTGAACACACTTATGTGGATTATCTTTCAAAAAAATCAACCAAAAATAACTTGGGTTTGTGGTGACATGAAACGGTCACAAACCAAATTTGAGGTCAAAATTCGTTATATTTCGAGAGATAAAAATCGCCAAAACAATTGTAAAAACCACGCATTTCTGATTTTTGCTATATCTCGCGAAATTTGTTGAAACTGAGCGCACACTTTGGTGAGAGTGTGTATCTAGTCGTTACCAGTTCACATGAATTTTGGTAGAATTTTTGAAAACTTTTTTTGTATGTAGAAGTTACGAGGTTTTGAATACTGGGTCACCATTTACCTGCCCGCTGTATACTCTCACTTGATTTGTGGTCCCAGCAGGTATCCGGTCCCGCGTGTCATCCATTGGTGGCGAAACTGGGTGGTGTCCACATGCGCCCGCAGCTCCCAGAAACTGCAGTCATGACACGCGTCCCGCGTCTGGTGTGGCTGGGCCGCGTCTGGCTGGGCCGTCGGAACTAGGCTAGACTCACCGCGGACGAGTCAACGCGAGCCCAAGTGGCCCGTGAGATTCCAAATTTCGGCAAATTTTGAAATTTCTTGATGTTTCAGAAAAATCCGAAAAAAATCCAGGAAGTAAGGATTCATGTGCCAAATTGGTTGACCAAGGTTGGGTATTTAATTGTGGTTACTTGGTCTGGGAAAGAAAAAAACAAATGAATTCATGCAACTTTTGATTTTTTCTGAACTCTTAATTTGTTTCGAATTTTGAACTGAGACTAGTTCACATACTGTTTTCAAGTCAACCAGAACGTTTGTAATTTTTTTCAAATTTTTTTAAATTTTCAAAAAAATTTGGATTCTCCAAAAGGGGTCATTTGGCCACTCCAAATGGCTTGTGGTAGCAAGCAATGAGGCACAAGGCCTGACCCAGAAGTCCACCTTGCCAGGCCCCGCCACTATCTCTCCCTCCACTTCACTCACATGCAGCCAAAAGTAGAAAACCTGACAACATGCAACTCTCCCAAATCAAGCTCCTGCTGCTGGTACTTGTAGGGCACTGGAGCTCTTCTATGACCCCTCAGCTTCTCCATGACCCTGCTGCACATCCAATCATATATGCTTCAGCTCACTCACACTTCACAGCCACTCATAGCTCCTCCTTCCCTTCACCAAAAACCCCAAGGGCACATCTCCCAACGCTCTGCAAGACTGCTGTTCCTCTGCCATGAACACTCAAGTGAGCCTGCAAAATGCATTTAATCCTCAGCAACGCTCATCTATAAGAATCACCCGTCCTCTCCACGCAAGATGTGGCGTCCACCTTGCTCTGCTCTCTCCCAAAAGCTGTTCTGTAGCTGCACCTCGCCGTCGCAACTCGCAAGATCTGCCAAGATCTGCACGCCGGCGCAAGATCCGCCATGCGTCTCCCGCGAGCCTTCTCCGCGCCGGATCTGCCGCGACTCCCCACCGCGATGACTGGCGTCGTCTCTGCCACCGCGACTCTCGGCGCCGTATCTGCCACCGCGACTCCGGCGCGCCGTCTCCCGCCGCCGGCTCGTCCCATCCGGATCCCGGCATGCCGCGCCCTGTGGAAGGTGGCGCTGGCGCGCATCCGCGCCATCGCCGCCCTCGCGCGCGTCGGTGCGGCCACGCGTCCCGCCGTTGACCTCGGTGACGACGACGCCTTGGACCTCGTGCTTGCAGGCAACGACCTCGAGCTCGCGAACAGCGTCGGCTTCGTGCAGCTGATGGGAGAGGTGGACGTCTCGCAGATCTGCTGGAACCCGGCTGCCGCCGTCGGGGCCATCACCTTTGCCTCAGCAGCGGCGGTGGTGTGGCCCGTCACGAGGCCGCTGATTCGCCGCGTCAACGCATTCCTGCGGACGGAGCCGGAGCTCCCCGTCACGGACGCCGCCGGCAGCTGGTGGACCTGCCGCCTCACGAGGTGGGTTCGCCTGAAGGCTAGCAGTGCGCTGAGCGCGGTCACCTTGCCAAGCAGCGTCTTCTTCTACGTCATGGTGTGCTACTACCCGGGGATACGGCGTCGCATCCGCCCGAGGCTGCCGGCGTCCACCGTCCTCAGTGGCTTCAAGGCGGCGGCGACGATGATCGGCCGCCGTCTTCGGGCACTTTGTCGCAGGTAGATGTCCGACGAGCCAAGTGCGGGATCCGCACCCGCAGATATGTGGTGCTTTTGGTACATAACATACTATGAATAGTTGGTATATGTAGACTATATCCAGGAAGATCTAGATGCTTTTGGTACATAGCAAGGAACAAGTGGGCAGAAGTTCATGCTTTTGGCCGGGATGGCAAGATATTGCTACTTATGTTTTAGCAAAATATAGGAAGAAGTTTGTGCTGCATTTCAAGTATTTAATCTCGTTTGTGTCATGTTAATGTATGCGGTACTTTTAATCAGTGGTCAATTCGTTCATGTAATAGTTTCCTCGCTTTCAAACATTAAAACTGAGTCAAAACATAACAAATCACAACAAACATGAAAAGTTGGACGTCCATTTCTTCATTTCATAAGTTCAAACTATTACATGGACGCTCACGACGTGGACAAACGGACTCGACGTGAACGCGAACACACAAACGACTAACACACGGACTCGACGCGAACGCGCGAACGCGAACACACAAACGACTCTAACACACGGACTCGACGCCAACGCGAACCACGAGCCCTCCACGAGCACGGCGCGGCACTACGGACCTATGCCCAGCCGCGCGCCACGGCGATGCAGTGGTGGTTCATGGCCTCCTCGTCCAGGTTCCCGTACTCGTCCTCCTTGCCGTTCGCCACGAAGTCTCGGACGTGGGTCTTCATCTGGTCCAATTTTTTGAACCATTTCTCCTCCGGACAGAAAGGGCACTCGTACCAGACGAGGCCCGAAGGCATGTTCCGGACCTTGATCTTGTACTTCTCATCGTGCTTCAGCCCCTCCTCGTCCGATGAAGTCAAGTAAAACTCCTCCTCCAACAAGTAGTCGTCGTCGCTGCCGTCGCCGTCGGCGCCGGGCTGGGCGTCACCCGCCTCCACGGGCTCCACCACGGGCGCCACCACGGGGGCCACAACCGGGGCCACCACCGTCTGGTCCGGCCATGGCGCCCATGGCGACGCCGGACGCGCCACGAACTCCTGGGGCGCCACCACGGGGGCCACAACCGGGGCCACCATCGTCTGGTCCGGCCATGGCGCCCATGGCGACGCCGGACGCGCCACGAACTCCTGGGGCGCCGGGCGTTGCTCCCGTGCCTGGCGATGGCGCACGCGCCTTGAGGGACAACGGCGGGTCCGCCGGCGGCGGCCGCCCTGCAAAAAGTCAAACAAATTCGATCAAAAACCATCCTTTTCCCCCAAATCAAAATCACCGAATCGAAACCCCAAATCAAATCCAACCAAGATACAAGGAGAAGGGAAACCTACCGACGACGAGACGCCACCGAGACCAGGCGGCGGAGCCGGAACACCTTGGCCGCCGCCACTGCTGCCGCCGAAGAAGATGCCGCGCCTTGATGCACCGCCACCGGGAGCGCCTGAAGAAGCCATCTCGAGGAGGCGGAGCAGTTGCGGAGAACTCGACGCGACGAGGGGAAGACTTGGGCGAGTGAAATGTTGCTTCGGGAGGGAGCCTTTTATAGTGAATCGATCGGGAGACGAGTCGACGCCGATTTAAAACGGGGGAGACGACTCATTGAAACGAAACGGCGTTCCACTCAAACCCCGGGCCCGTGCGGAAGGGGAGAAGCCGTGTCCTCCCGTCCTTATCCGGAACCTTCCGGTGGGACGCGTGGCGCCACCACAGCGGATGCGCGTGTGGCCGCGCGTGGCGTCGCCTGCACACCACACTAAGTCAGCCAACGTCAATGACGGGCGGGACCGGCGGGCCCGCAGGGGATCACGGGCCAACTGCTAGCCGGCGGTGACTTGGCCTCTTTGTGGCCCGGCAAACACGGCCCAGCGACAGGTTCCGGCAGGTGGAGGTGGCGGCGGATTATGGGCTGTTTCGGCCCACTGATTATTTCGGCCCCTTGCACCCCTGCGGCCGCGGCCGAAAGCTTAAAAACGCGAGCCGCCTTGCGATGTTTAGTCCCACATCGCCTGCCTAGCGCGCGCTGCACCTGGTTAAAAGCGGAGTGGACAAGAACCACTTGAACTTACTTGATCTCTCCCCACTGTGTGACCTGCGACTCTGCCTCACCGAAACTCTGTGCGGGCCGTCCTTTGCTTATTGGGCTGCTTGTAGTGCTGGTGGTGATCGGGCTTGCCTGATCGATTCCGCACTCGCAGCCCACTGTTCGGTCCGCACAAAACAATTTTTTGCCATTTTTTTCCCTATGATAAAGTAATTTTTGGCCTTTTGTCCCAGTCACTACTACATTAACATTCATGCAACACAAATAATGCACAGAAAGAACACAAGCACAGCAGAAAATTAAATCTTCACAACATATCCAACAAAAACACAATCTAAGATCACAACTTGGGAAAACATCCAAGGTTCACATCACAGCCAACATTACAAGTTCAGTGTTCAAACAGATACAACTACGTCAGATCTTCAGAGGCACAATACACTGCCACAACTGCTCCATACTACTACAGTCAGGATCAACAACAACTAACTGCTCACAAACAGACCTGTCTACAGGGCCTGCCAGACCAGGAACACGATCATGAAGAATTGAAGCAGAATTATGATATCCTTCCAGAAGGAGCTCAAAACCATCATCTTGACCGCCGGCTTCTTGGTTTTCACATCAGGGTGGACAGTACACTGCGCTTGCGAGCTGCACGAACCACCAGCAGCCGTTGGGCCACAAAGCTGGTTCATGTCACTTGGGGATGGAGGGTTGAACTCAAGAAAAGCTGCTTCAGCCTCCGCTCTTGTATCGTACGAGCTGAGGCAGCCAAATGGAAAGCCATCGCATTGCAATTTTGCAAGTGCATAGCTGTTGTAGATTCCTGGCTTACGGCCACGGAACACAACATACCAGCCACGAGCCATGGCTCTACCTGCAGCAAAGAACAATGCACAAGCGACCATAATGAGTAATCAAAGTTCATTTCACTTCTCCACGAACAAAAACAGCAGATAACATCACATCACAGCAACATCACAGCATGAACATGAAGGAATCGAATCTAATTTCAAGAACAGACCTAACACAGCGATCGCAATTTCCCCCAAAGACAGCTACTTCAGATCTAAAATCCGCAGATCACAGACAGGGAAGGAAGAGGGGGAGCGGTGTGATGTACCGGCGCAGATGCGAGAACCCACGACCACTGAGGCAGGCGGCGACGAGTCGGAGACCGCGGCGACGAGTCGGAGACGGCGGCGACGAGAGCGACCTGGGGTTAGGGTTAGGGTTAGGGTTAGGGCTGACGAGGATGGGAAAGGAAGGCGGCCATGGCTACGAGGAAGGGGAGAGAGGTCGGCGGGCGTACCTTGGTCGGAGCCGCCGCAGCTCGTCGGAGACGGTGGGCACGACTGGAATCGCCGCGGCAGGAGACGCGCCCTCGCGTCTCAACGGGAGCGGATAAGACCGACCCAGCAGCAGCTCTCCTTGTCTTTATGCGGGCAGGGGTAAGAATGTCAACTCCTTTTTTCAGACAAGGGTAAGATGGTAATTTTGTCAAGAGGTAATAGGGTAGTAAAAATAATAAATCTGAGTTATCATCTAAATTTTGATGATTAGTGATGTAGAGGGCAAATATTGGACCAACCATTGGTAAAGAGGGTAAAAGTTAGAAGCCATTGGGAAGGGGGGCAAATGGCTACTAGCCATTGGGAAGGGGGGCAATTCCTGAATAGGGCCCGGATTTGCTGGTGCGGGAGGAACGGGAGAGTGGAGTGGGGAGAAAGAACTGACTGAAGCAGAGAAGCAACCAGAGAGAGAGAGACAGAGAGCAGTGGTATTTGGAGGCCCGTTTCACTGTTTGACTGGGCTGAGGAAAGAAAGCCTTTTGTTTTTGGAAGAAGTCTACATTGCCTCCCTCAACTATTGCCTGAGTCCGAATTTCCTCCCTCAACTACAAAACCGGGTAAAATGGCTCCCTGAACTCGTGAAACCGGATGTTTTTCCTCCCTGGGCTGTTTTTGCCGGCGGTTTTGTCCACCGTGGCACTCAGGCGCGTGTTGGTGGGACCCACATTTGCTGAGTCAGCGGTGGGGTTGGGTGTACTTTGTAAGGGCCCGAGTGGAGCAGCCCCCGGTCCCCGCCGCCACTTTCCTCCCTCCTTTCTCGTCGCCGCGCTGCACTGTGCTAACCCTAGTTGCCGCCGACGCCATGCCGTCGAGCTCGCGGATGTCGTCCCTTGGCTCCAATGGCTGGGGCGACGATGAGGAGCAGCGCAAGTCGCCGATTCCGTACCGTGAGGGGCCCCTGGACTACGAGCCCGCCGTGATCTGCCCGTGCGGAAAGAAGGCGGCGAGGTGGATCTCGTGGAGCGACGAGAACCCTGGTCGCCGGTACTTCAAGTGCTACCGTGCTCGGGTAAGTATGGAGTTGGGCTTGATTTACTTCGATTTGCTAGAGGTGGCAGCTGGGTGTGTTCGATTTGTGATGTGAGCCGGGTGTGTTTGAATGGCAGGATGGCGGATGCGACTTGTACGTCTGGTACGAAGGGCCACACGATCCATTCGTGCAGACGCTGCTGATTGATCTGCGTAATGCAGTGTGGGGGCTGAGGAGGAAGAACCGTGCCCAGAAGGAAGATCTAAAGGAGGCCAGGGAGATGATGCAGAAGCAGGAGGAGCACATTGAGGAGCTGGACAAGGATGTGATGCGCCTGTTAAGCATCGAAGCAGAGAAGGAGTATGTTGAGGGTGAGATGAAGAAGGTGAAGCTGGAGAGGATGGTGCTGCGTGCCATTGTGGCGTTCATTGTGCCTGCTTTTGTGGCCCTGTGGTTTCGTTAGGTAGTGTTGCAGCTGATCAGCGTAGTGCAGGAATGAAGTAGCTGGTCCTGGTAGTTGATGCAAGGTTGTATGGAACCTCTAATTATGTGTATGTGCTAGGTGAACCTAATTATGTAGTTCAGTAATCGTGTTTGTTGCCATGTTTGATCTGTCCCTTGTTAATCTGTGATGATGAAAATGTGTGCAATGTGTTGATGAAAATCTGTGATGATGTTCAGTATGTGATGATAACAGCAAATAATACATAAATTGGCAGTTGATAACAGCAAATTGAAACCAAACTGAACATAGTTCATGACATACAAGGATTGGCATCAGTTGACATGTATGGAAATCCTCAAATGTGACAATCTGCCAACTTTCAGTCCTAGAGTTATCTGACAACAAACAAACCCAGGGACAATGCTCCCAGTCACAAACAGCTCTGCATCTCTTTGGATCATCCTTCACAAACTTTATCACCTTCCTCTCAGCCAGTCCATATTTGATGATAGCTTTCTTGAAGTCTGCCTTGCTACTGAACTTCATACCCAAAGCAAATTTGGGGACTTCCTTGCTCTTCTTGTACCTAGGGTGGTTGCTTGGTTTCCTTCTGGTAACACCATCAGGACCCTCCTCTAATGACTCTTCATCATCAGTTAGAACATATGGAGTGTCATTTCCATCATCTTCAGCGACTGTGAAACCTGCTGGCATAGTTGAACATCCTTGCAGCAACACATCATCTAGCTGTGCCATCTGCCCATTTTTTAGGTTCTTCTTAAAGCCCTTGAACTTCTTCAAAATTTCTGCTGCCTCATCATCTTCCCCTGAAGATTCACCATCTCCTGGTATGTAATCACTGTCTGAAGAATCATCACCTCCATCTACCCTTTCCTCACGTGTGTCATCATTAACAGAGCCACCAACAGCCGTATCATCCATCTCCTCCTCCAACTGAACACCATCTCCATTCTCCTCTACTAATTGCCTATCTTCCACATATATGTCTGCCACACCACCATCTGTTATGGCATTGGACATATCAAGGCATCCCTTATCATCAACCAAAACTCTAAGCCCCTCTATCATTGCCAAACCAGGAAAATGCCAATGCAACAGACTGCCGGGAGCAACATTGCAATGATCTTTCAAGTGTCCAACGATCTCAAAATAGCTCACATGGTCCCTGCCAATGTAACACATTGCCTCTTTTCCTCCATGATACTTCACCACCCTCCCATTGTTCGAAAACTGACCACCAAAATGGAACCGAATAGCCAACGTTGACAACGGCTCCATGCTAACTCCTGCAAAACATGACCCAGATTCAATAAAGGTCCACCTAAACAAATCAAAAACTGATCCCAATGCTTAAATTAATCGGATCCATGTATTGTCACTAACGCCCTCAACAACACTAACGCTCCTAAATTAATCGGATCCATGTCCTTGCAACACTAAACAACTCCCACCGAGCACCAAATCAACTAAAATAATGTCCCTAATCCGCACAATTCGTCACTCGGTCGCACACAGGGGAACAACGAACTCACCTCAGCTCCGCTTCAGAATGTGCCGGCGCATCAACCAAAAGAGGCGGATCCGGTGCCTGGCAACCTCAATCGCGTGCCGCCGCCACCAGTCACCCGCCACCCGAGCCGTTTCAACCCACCGCCGCCACGAACAGCTAGGGTTCCGGACCAGGAAAAATATTGGAGAGAGAGAGAGGGAGAGAACGAGGGGAAGACGTATTTTAAGTTCCCGTGCTGAGTCATCCAAATGACTCGTGCCTGACACGCGCCTGAGTGCCACGGTGGACAAAACCGCCGGCAAAGACAGCCCAGGGAGGAAAAACATCCGGTTTCACGAGTTTAGGGAGCCGTTTTACCCGGTTTTGTAGTTGAGGGAGGAAATTCGGACTCAGGCAATAGTTGAGGGAGGCAATGTAGACTTCTTCCTTTGTTTTTTCGAATCGAGGAAAGAAAGCCTTTAATGGAAGCTATAGCAAAATGGACCCATTTCTGTATTTTTCACTCTCCAGATTTTTTATTCTGACAGAGCGATGCCTCAAGTGGAAAATAATAAATTCGTGTGCCTGTCATGTTGTTTACTGTTGCCTCTGCTACCACTTAATAAAGGTTAAGTTTTAGTTAATCAGGACAGCAAAATTCGTGGAGCGTTGGTGCCAACTCCCATACGATTGAACCTGTCGTTAGCCTTAATCGCGGATGAAAAGTTATATGAGCATACGACGTCCCTATGTCATGCTCCCATCTCCCAGGTTCCATGTTTTCAGTTTCGGCTCAAGTAGGTCCTTCTAAAAAAAGAAGTTTCGGTTCAGGCAGAGCTAGCTGAAAAGTTTTCTCATTCACATTCAACTTGATTTAGGCTGACAGGGTGCAATCATCGTATCATCTTGTCCACTCTCTGAATCTTCTGCATCCCGATGAATCTGCAAAACTCAGATGAGTTTTCTGTTACCATGAGATTAATCTTTCTATTCATCCTGAAGTGTCTGCTGCAGTCAGTCAAAATCCTCCTCCTTCAGTTCACAGGAAAGGAAATTAACCATGAAAAGAAATGTAAAAAAAAAAGAAGGACAAAACGCAGTTCCAACCAAGAAATTGCTTAGCAAAATTTCAGACATGTTCTAATGCCATCTTTTTGCTTTACTATTACGCATACATTGATTTCAATTTCTTCACTTGCATACAGTCGTCCTTTGTATTACCCAAATTCTATAATTTTTCAAGATGTTACCCACTGCCACAGCTGCTTATTTCCCAATAAAAACAAATTGTATCAGAACATGTTGATTGTAAAGATTACAGTGGCCCAACACGAACAGATTCAGGTCGCAGCTGCATTTCACTGCCGTCGATATACTAATTCAGAGCTCCTCAGGTTGAACCTAATCTGTCTGACTGTATATATAACTCAAACCTCTTTGAAGTAGCCACTGACATCACAACTGATTCAGCAATAAAGAACAGTTTGCTACAACTAAATATAATTCAAGGTTTTTTCTGCAACAATGCCAGTAACCAGCATCTACAAGCAGGGTCTGCGTTGATCGAAGTCTTGTCCTTACAAATTGTCAGCAAAATATATTGCAATTTCCCCCCCACAAACTGGACATATACATCATAGAAACTGAGGTTAATGCACTCAAACGTCCAGTTTCCGAACGCTATGAATTGTTGCAGACTGTTGAACAATAACTGAAAGCAGCATTTATTCATCCAACCAGCACACATGCATATACATCAGTGAGGAGAAAAAAAAATGCAGTTTACGAACTCACTAGCAACTGTTAAGATCTCAAAAGAGGGGGAAAACTAACCATTGAAACCAAGAAAAAGTTCACAATATCACAGGATGATCATACTTAAGAATTACAAGGTGACCTGGTAAACCACATTCATTCAGATATATTCCTCAAAATATAGTTGAAATATGTTTGAAGTTCACAAATAAAATACCACAGGTTTAGTTGAGTTGTCTTTCACAACAGTTGTAAGTCTCGCAAAGCCATGATGTCTGGTACAAATTACCACCTATTTTTCAGCATCATGTAATCAAGAACACAACTTTTGAGATAATCAGGCAGAACTTTTATTTGAAATATGAATTGGATGTATTGTTGTCAAGCTACCTGGCAGCTATATTTGTTACTTCAACATAATTTAACATATACAAGAATGAAGAGAAGGAAAACAATTGCAGTCAGCACTCACAATTACACACTAGTAATTATTGAGGCTTAAAAGGTCCCAATATGCTAAGATAATAGGAATTCTGGAAATGCACAAGGAAAATGTAACATTTGAATTATAAGACTTGATTACTCGAATAAAAAACAACATAAATTGGTCAAATTAGGAAAACATCAGCCTCTTGCACAGGAAAATATCATGTTGTTGGAATCTAATAATGTTATGGTTACATCATTTGTCTCCACATTAGACTTATAATGTTATTGGAAAATAGGGAGGTGTCCTCCTACAAATACACAGGTTTAGAGCTTAATGCAGATATTTCTCATTCAAAATTTGGACGCCAAGATTTGTCAGCAAACAAGCTGGAAGCTACATTTATCCATTCAGCAGTCAGCATAAATAAAAATAAACAGGAACAGAATCATAGTGAACATTGCTCGCTAGAAACGATTAAGGATAAGTAAAAGATTAAGATACTGGAAAGGTAGAACTTAAGACATACGACTTGCAGCAAAGTGTCATAAGTTTTGCAAGAGAAGATGCATATATCAGGACAACTGGCATATCAAAAGCTACCCTACATCAATGTCTTGACTGAAGAAGTATTAGTTGCGAAAAGCTTGAGGATGAATACATCAAGAGCCAGCAAAATGTCAACCTAACTCTAGCAGATATACCACATCCAGTTCATCAACCAAGGTTGTGCTTCTCCATAATCCATACTGCTTGGAGATCAAAATCCAAATGAATGTACCGGCGAGTATCTCAGGAATAGTTTCAGTTCTTATTTGTCAGCATTGGCAACTCTGAGAAAAAGGGAACGTACGGAGTAATCGACTCATACATCAGTCCGAGATTGCACAAAGCATGCACTTCCTTACTGTCCATGTCATACGATATCAGTTTTCGGTTGCAGAACTCAAAAAGGAAAATCAAATTGCGATCGGGATGAATGGTGGCCACAGTGTAGTCACATTCCCGGCAACTCACTTTCCCAAACAGCTTCAAGAAGCTCACCCTGTGCTTCAGGGACCATTCCTCTGTACCATAGTCATCAAGAGCCCAAATTGACAATTCAGACATCTCGGTTAATTTAACACTGAAACAAAACAGTCGGCCCTGGGACTGACCAACAAAAGTAGGATAAGCAGAGTTCTCTCGCCAGGGGATGACCCTACATGTTTTCCCTTCCCCATCAACGGCAACTATCATGTCATGAGAGTCCCGAACAATACCAAAGCGACGGACCATGAAATGCAGCATATTGTTAAAAACGGTAGTGCCGATCCAGCACCTCATGTCCGCAGACATACCCCATTGTGCCCATCCACCTCCCTCTTCCCCTGCCCTCCATTCACTCGCTCTGTCACTCCATACCCCAGTTGCTGACGAGAAAGTATGCACTGCTATTATACCCAGCTTAATTTTGCTCCAGAACTGGATCAAGTGAAAGTGCGATGAGACAGCCGGGTCAAACATCAGAAAAATGTTGTTTGCAGCCCAACCGCCGTCCTTGCTCTCTTTGAATGGCGATGGAGACACGGACACCAATTGCTCCGTGGCAGGGTTGCACACGACATAACCAAATGTATCAGGATTGCAGTGATGCCCCAAGAAGAGCAGGAGCCCATTGCAGGAATGCAGGAGCCTCAGGGTCTCGATGTTGGACAGCAACTTGTTGCTGGTGAGGAACGAGAAGGTAGGGTCGACGAGAGGCACAGACCTCTTCATGAGGTCCACATAACGCCCGTCGCTGCCATGGAAGAAGCCCTCTAGGGTTTGGGGGAGTTTCTTGCAGTGGAGGGGGTCGGCGATGAGGTCGCGCCATCCTTTGGACACGCACTTGGATCGGTGGAGGTCCTTGACGGAAACGCGCGAGAGGATCTCCACCAGGGGGTCGTCGGGGAGCCCAGCCACCGAGCGCTTCTCCGGGCGGTCCATGCCGCTGCGAACGGGGAGATCTGGATAAGCAAACAGAGCGGTGAGGCGATGAGCAAGGGCGAGCGAGAAAGAGGAATGGACTGCGGGAATAAAGGTTGGAGTGGAGTGTACCTGCCGCCGGCCGCCGGAGACGGCGGGTGTCGCCGGACTCTGGACTTGCTGGTGCGGGTGAGTCAGAACTGAGAACTGACTGAAGCAAGCAGTGAAGCCACGAGAGAGAGACAGAGCTGTGGTATTTGGGGGCCTGTTTGGCTGGGCCGAGAAAAGGCCCTTCACTGGCAAAGCTGTTAGCAAAATGGACTGATTTCTGTTCAAATCAGAAGACCGAACTCTGTATTTTCCATTCTCCAGATTTTCGAATCTGACATGGCCATGCTAAAGTTGAATGGAAAATAATATATTTGTATGCCTGTCGTGTTGGCTACTGTTGCATCCGACGACTTAAAAGGTTTAGTTAATCAGGACAGCAAAATTCGAGGACCGTTGGTGCCCAACTGCCACTACGATTGAACCTGTTGTTAGGCTTAATCGCCGATGAAAACGCATACAACGCCCCTATGCAATACTCCGATCTTCCAGGTTCCATGTTTTCAGTATAGGTTCAGGCAGAGCTTACTGAAAAGTTTTATCATTCACATTCAACATGATTTAGGCTGACAGGCTGCAAGCATCTATCATCTTTTCCACTCTCTGAATCTTCTGCATCCCGATGAATCAGCAAAACTCAGATGAGTTTTCTGGTACCATGCGATGAACTTTTCTATTTCCCCTGAAGTGTCTGCTGCAGTCAGTCAAAATCCTCCTCCTTCAGTTCACAGGAAAGAAAATGAACCATGAAAAGAAATGTCAAAAAAAAAGATAGACAAAACGCGGTTCCAACCAAACTTTTGCTTAGCAAAATGTCAGACATGTTCTAATGCCATTTTTTTTTTTTTTTTTTTGCTTTGCTATTACACATACATTGATTTCAATTTCTTCACTTACGTACAGTCGTCCTTTGCATTACTCAAATCCTATAATTTTTCAAGATGTTACTCACTGCCACAGCTGCTTATCTGGCAATACAAATTGTTGTTACTCTCTAAGGTACAAATCGTCCATACTTGGCATCCTCTCTTTCAAAACTCAGTTCATTTCCCAATAAAAACATACTGTCAGAACGTCTTGCTTTGTAGAGATCACAGTAGCCCAACCATTTGATCTCAAGCAGCACCATCTCTGGCTAAGACTGAGTCACAACATTCAGAGTTGGAACAGGCAATTGAGCCATTTGCTCTTTTAGTCTTCACGGCACAGAATTCGAACATTGCGTGATTGAATGTGTTTGGAGCCCGACTAATCCACACAGACGTGACGCATGGAGTCCAACATGAGCAGATTCAGGTCGCAGTTGCAGTTCACCGCCACCAATATACTGATTCAGAGCTCCCGGAATCAGGTGAAACTCATCTGGCTGACTGTAAATATAATTCAGTCCTCTTTTAAGTAGCCTACTGAACAATAACTGGAAGCAGCATTTATTCATCCAGCATACAGACATAGTCTACATCAATGAGAAGAAAAATAATTGCCGTTCACGAACTCACGTGCAACTGTTAAGATGCCAAAAGAAGGAGGGAAGAGGGGGGGGGGGGGGGGGGGGGGGGTGGATAACCATTGTAACCAAGAAAAGTTCCCACCATTGTAACCAAGAAAAGTTCATAATATCACAGGATGATCGTGATTTGGAATTGCAAGGCAACCTGGGAAAACAAATTCATTCAGATATATTCCTCAAAATACAGTTGAAATGTGATGAAGTTCACAAATATAATATTGCAGCTTTAGTTGACTTGTCTTTCACAACAGTTGCAAAGTCATGTTGTCTGATGCAAGTTCCCACCTATTATTCAGCAACATGTGTTACAAAATTTATCCACAACTAGGCATGTCATGTAATGAAGAACACAGCTTTTGAGGTTAACAAGACAGAACTTTTTTGTTTTGAATTATCAATTAGATGTTTTGTTGCAAGCTACCTGGCAGCTATATTTGTTACTTCAGCATAAATTAACATATACGGGAATGAAGAGAATGAAAATAATCGTGGTAAGCACTCAGCAATTACACACTAGTAATTTTTTAGGCTAATAAAATGTCCCAATATCAATCTAAGATAATAGCAATTCTGGAATGCAAAAAGAAAATGTAATATTTGAAAAGTAAGACTTGATTACTTGAACGCAAAATAAAATAAACTCAGAAAATTGGGAAAACAGCAGGCTCTTGTATTGGAAAATATCATGTTCTTGGAATCTGATTAGGTTCTGATTTCAGCATTTGTCCCCACATTAGAATTACCATGTTATTGGAAAATAGGCAGGTTTCCACCTACAAATAGGCAGGTTCTGAGCTTAAAGCAAATATTTTACTTTCAAAATTTGAATTCCAAGATTTGTTAGGAAACTATCTGGAAGCTACATTTTATCCATTCAGCTCACTTGTAACGATTAAGGTTAAGTAAAAGATCAAAAATATGTAAACTTGACTGCAATCCTGGAAACTGGGAAAGTAGAACTTAAAACATACTACTTGAAGCAAAGTGTCATAAGTTTTGCAACTTGGTAAGCTGCATACAACAGGATAATTAGCACATAGCTTGAAGACGAATACATCCAAGAACCAGCAAAATGTCAATCTAACTCTAGCAGATGCCCATTTTGCCACATCCAGTTCATCAACCCAGGTTGTGCTTCGACATAGTCAGTACTACTTGGAGATCAAAATCCAGATGAATGTACCGACGAGTATCTCAGTGGACATATTTTCAGTTCTTATTCGTGAGTACTGGCAACTCTGAGAAATAGGGAACATACGGAGTAAACATAATCCCGTCGTGTCCAAGAGTGCACAAAGCATGCACTTCCCTGCTGTCCATGTCGTATGATATCAGCTTTTGGTTGTAGAAGTCCAAAAAGAAAATCAAATTGCGATCGGGATGAATGGCAAACACACTATAGTCACATTCCCGGCACCTCATTTTCCCAAACAGCTTCAAGAAGCTCACCCTGTGCTTCAGGGACCATTCTTCTGTATCATATTTCTCAAGAACCCAAATTGACAGTTCAGACACCTGAGGCACTCCAACAGTGAGACAAAACAGTCGGCCCCGGGACTGACCAACAAAGGTAGGATCAGCAAAGTTCTCTCGCCAGGGGATGACCCTACATGTTTTCCCTTCCCCATCAACGGCAACTATCTTGTAGGCAGAATCCCAAACAGCACGAACGCAGTGGACGAAGAAATGCAGCATGTTATTGAAAACGGCACTGCCGGTCAAGGACATGATGAATGCGGACTCACCCCATTGTGCCCATCCGCCTCCCTCTTCCCCTGCCCTCCATTCACTAGCTCTGTCACTCCATACCCAAGTTGCCGACGAGAAAGTATGCACTGCTGTTACACCCACCTTAAATTTGGTCCAGAACTTGATCAAGTGGAAGTGCGAGGAGACAGCCGGGTCAAACATCAGAAAAATGTTGTTTCCAGCCCAACTGCCGTTCTTGCTCTCTTTGAATGGCGGTGGAGGCACGGCCACCAATTTCTCCGTGGCAGGGTTGCACACGACATACCCGAATGTGTCAGGATTGCAGTCATGCCAAAAGAAGAGGAGGAGCCCATTGCAGGAATGCAGGAGCCTGGGGTTCTTGATGCCGGGCAGCATCTTGGTAAGGAACGAGAAGGAAGGGTCGACGAGAGGCAAGGACCTGTTCATGAGGTCAATGTAACGCCCGTAGCCCGCGATGCCTCCGCCGGAGAAGAAGCCCTCTAGGGTTTGGGGGAGCTTCTTGCGGTGGATTGGGTCGGCGATGAGCTTGTACCAGGCTTTGGACACGCACTTGGATCGGTAGAGGTCCTTGACGGTGACACGTGAGAGGATCTCCACCAGGGGGTCGTCGGGGAGCCCAGCCATCGCTCGCTTCTCCGGGCTGTACTTGCGAATGGGGAGAACTGAAGAAGCAACCAGAGGGGTGAGATAAGAAGATGAGCGAGTGCGCGCTATAAAGAGAAATGCGCCGCGGGAATAAGGCGTGGAGCGGAGCTTACCGGCCGCCGGCCGCCGGAGACGGTGTGTGTCGCCGGATATGCTGGTGCGGGTGTGACTTTTTTTTTTTTTTTTTTTTAGGACAAGGTGCGGGCGTGACTTGTGAGTAAGGCTGTAAACGAGCCGAGCTCCAGCGAGCCTGACGCCTCAAGCTCGAGCTCGACAGAACCCGAGCCGAGCCCGAGCCGAGTCTGAAATCACCCCGAGCTTCTCCGTAGGCTTGAGCTCGATTCGCCAGAAGCTCGCGAAGGCTTGAGCTCGGTTCGAGGAGGCTCGAGCAGTAGCAGCAGCGGGGACCTGCCTCCCGGCGGGCCGGTGCGATGCGCGGCCAAGCAGCAGCACGTCTCGCCGAGCAGCGCCGAGCAGCATTTAGCAGCGGGCAAGCAGCAGCAGCACGTCTCGCCGAGCTCCCTCATCCCGGCCCGACAGCAATATCCATGGCGATTGACGAGCTCCAAAGGAAAGATAGAAGGCAAGAGATTGGCTTCGGGAGAAATAAATGAGAAGTAGGAACTGCATACGGAGGTGGACGAGAGAGGAATCGAAGAGGCGATGTCCATCTGCCATGGGGAGATCTCGCCACGGGTGAATCGAATCGTTGAGGAGCTGCTGTTGTATTTTTTGGGAGTTTGTGGCTGGATAGCATCGACGAGGAGGCGAAAGATTCTTCTGCTACTAGTGGGATCCGGCGCGCTTCGCGTGCCGCTTGTTCATGTGGCAACTACATGGCGTACCATTGTTTTCATTTCTTTACTACAAGCTACGAAACGAAGGATAGGCATGTGACCGTGCTGCAGAGACCAGCACGAATGACTAATTGATTATTATACTGTGGAATAATTAATTTGTTTTGTATCAGAGAAAAAACTACAAAGCAATGTCACAATATCACACATATGAAATAACAGCTAAATTTAACAGTTCCATAAAGATAGGGAAATGCACTTATCAATGTCATCCTCATTCAGCTTCAGTCTTTTCTTAGCTTAGTTTTTTTCTTTTTCTCGCTCAGCTGTTTTTGTCTCGTAGGTAAGGTTTTTCTTAAGACTTGTACTGTTGGTTTATTTTAATGAAAATCTTGTGGGGATCTCCCCCACAGTTCCTTTCATTTTTTATATCCATAAGTAAATGCATTGCGAAAGTTCTAATAGAATAAAAAATATGAAAATCAAATCTGGTTGTGTCTTTTTCAGCAAAGTCTCATGGTAGCATCTGAAGAAGATAGACTTCAGCTCACTCTACATGCGTTGTTGTGAGGTTTGATGCTTGTAGTAACAGCTGAAGAATTGGCTGTGTTGACTGAGAGCCTGCTAAGATATGCCAACAGTTAATAAAAAAAAAGTGAAGGTGCACAGTTCTTATTTCATTTTCGCTGCAGTGTACACTTCTATTAAGACATCTGACAATCAAATGTCCTACTTGTAGAAATATATAGTAGTATTGTCATTCATGAATTATAAACCAAGATGGTTTGAATTTTTGATGATTCCAGATTCAACAGATAATAGAGCCAAGAGCGATAAGAATGTCATACTTGATTCAGTGTCAGATTTCTTTTGACACTATGATGACATAACTGGAAATAGTTATGTGGAGACCAAAGCCCTAGAAAGAAATAATCATCTAGGGTCTGTGTTGTTCACCACTGAACGAATGGTGAATCAGTGGGTCCCGTACTTGGTCCTGAAGGGTAACAATATAAAAGCACTTGAGTCGGTACAATGCCTGCAATGGAGTTTTCCAATGAATGGTTGCAAAAAATGAAAAATTCCTTCTTTTTTGCAAATATGATGTTTCTAGGTTCCGGATGGCAGGTTATCATTACATATATGTACTAATGGAAACTATACCTCTCCTTTGGAAGATTTTATTTTTCATAAAGGAGATATAGGAAAAACTGTGTATAAGTATCGGTGTTGCAGTTAAAAATTCTGCAGTACTCATATACTACATGCTTTTCAATTTCAACATTCACAACTATCAGAGACAGAGGCACAGAGCAAACTATTGTTACTTTGTATGCAGACATCAATAGGTAGCTGATAATTAGTATAGCAACATGATATTGAAACCTATAACTAACATTGGTCAGAAGACACAAACTGTATAATGAAGTGGTAGAAAACCTCAGTCCTCAATAAGAGATAAAGATTAATTATGTGCGGCCCTTCTGAACAAAACATGAGAAGAGAAATCTACTTCACTTTTCAGTGAGATTCTTGTACATAAGGAAATCTATATATTAAGAAACCAAAAATTTGGATGCATTCGTACATATATTGTCATAGGAATTGATACAAAACTGTCTCCTTAAGAAAAGCTACGTACAAAAATTTCACCTAAATTAAAGATGAATGATGACTAAAATAAAGAAAACATGCAATGTAGAATCACAGACGAAGACACATCTTAACATTTTTAAATAACAGAAATCTTTACAATTGGATATTGACTATTTATTGATCATGGTATGAACCATACTGCAGTAATATGTAGAATAAAGAAAAGATATGTTAACTTTGTACAATTACAGAAACAGATGAAGAAAAGACGATAATGACCTATTGTAAGATGGAAAGAAAAGCGTGATGGAAAGTACACCCTGCAAATTATAGGATTCTTGACAAATGTGTTTATTTGTGGGGAAAGAAATCAGGGCAGTCATGAAGCACCTTGCATTTTTTTAGGGGGAAATGATAGGCTCTTGTACGTCGAGAATGAGGTCTGACAAAATCTTAAGAGTCAAAAGGACACATAAATCTTGTCCAGTTGTCTTGCTCCTCACCTGTTAAATAATCAAGGCTCAGGCTCAGCACCATTGATGCGTCATAACTCAGCACCATTTTTATTTTAAAAAACATGTACACTGACATTCATAACTAATGAGAGTACTACCATCCCGGTGGTTATTTTTCGAAGAAATCAAGTAGGACAATTTACGAAAATATCACATGACATGTCCACGCAAGAAGCATGTTAAAATTTAATTATTATAGTTCATTAAAGGTCACCCGCATTTGCCAGGTATGTTTTTTATGTATGTAGCAAATGAAGAGGAACAATTGACCTGATGGAAAAAGTATTGTTTGCATGTAAAACAGAAGGAACTGAAACCCCTACTGCATTCCCCTGAAAATATCAGAAAGTATGTCTGCTTCCTTGCAGACTTGCAGTACAACACTTGAAGAAAAAGGAAAAGTAAAATGATGAAAAATAAAGAGGTTGAGAAAGCCACCTCCACAACATATCTCTATGGTCGTTTGACCGGAAAAAACTGCACTTTGCAACAGAAATCTAGAGTCGATCTGCCTGCATTTGGAATGAACATAGAAAGAGTGAGAACAACAAGGCATCACTGTCAAAAAGAGGAATCAACTAACTGAACATATAAACAAAACGAATTTTCTCTGATCTATACAAACGATCAGATTGATCTATACAAACGATCAGACTGATCTATACAAACGATCAGATATCAAATTAGAGAGGATGCTAAAAACCGAGTATTGATGTCCAACTCTAAGTCGTAACGGAAGAAACACTATAGGTTCATTTCAGTATATATAAGGTTTCAAGCTTCATATGTAATAATAAATCTTAGGCCGTGGAAGCTAACATGTATGTTTCTTTCAATTATGATAGAGAAGACACCGGTGTTTTGAAGGTATCATGCACAATACAGAGTAGATATATTATGCAAAGTAAAAAAAAATTGTAAAACACAGGAGCCATTGGGTATAAGCTTTCAAAATTTTGATATGTCAACAAAATAACTGAGCATACACAAGCTGTTACGACCAGTGTAAGGAACAACAATCATACAAGCTGCAGTATACTGGTTACTGGTTCTAATGTCAATACGAAGAAACACGATCAAACAAAAGTCACGTGCACATTATCTGATTCCAGTTTTTTCCTCCCTAAAATATATTTTTATTATGAACATACACAGAGGAAAACTTTCATGAACATGGACATAAATATTTCTAATAAAGTTCATATCATCAAGAGTTGTTTCCTGTTGATGTACGAGGCGAAGAAAGTAGGCATGCATACAGTGGAGATCTGAGCACATAAGAAAAACTTACAGAGATCACGAAGAATGGTTTTTAAAAAAAAATTGCAAATGGTGTCTCGCCATAACAGTATCGAAACAGCCAAAACAATTAACATATTAAGATGTATTCTTTGTTCCCAAATCTAAACAACACTTCAATTTTGACTGGACCTTTTGCCATTCCATCTTCTGACGCTTCAATACTGCTTGGAAAGTCACAGATGATATATCTTTCGATCTTTGCACCATTACACATTGAGCCCATATGGGAAAAAAAAAAAACCTCGTCATACACAGATTGAAAGATGGATTCAGACCATGCAGATAAAGGAACCCTGAAAAATAAACTTGCCTCTTAAACAGAACCGAAGAATACATAGACAAATCTTATATGCATGTTTGTAGTCCATACACCCAGCTAAAATATCTTTCATCTGCATTATACCACATTTGCTATAAGTAAACTTAATCAAATCTACAACCAAGGATGGTCTAAAAAAAAAATCTACAACCAAGGATCTGCATTCAACATAAATATGCCATGGTAGAAAATCCAAAACCAGTTGGTTCTCTAAACACACAAAAGAATTGGCATCTTAAGGCTAATTTCATGAAGTATGCCAATCATGCAAAAGTAGCTCTTAAGCACACAAACCTGAATCTTTTCCCTGAAACCAGTGGTGATGTTTGAGATGGTCCAGCATGCTTTCTTTCTTTATGCTTTTCCAGTGGTTGGTAGTGAAGAGTCTCAGAAGGCACAAAACTGCTTGGTTATCAACGATGCACTGCAGGAAGGTACATAGAAGGTGAATATCGACAATATACAAATAGAGAAAACATTAAGCATCTCAGGTAGAGTAAACATCATTATGTACAAAAGAACAGAATGCCAGTAAGATATTATTAACCAAGGCTAATAATGATTTATTGTTAGCTAAAAAATATTTCTCATCATTTCGATGTTCCAAAATCCCGATCATCAATTGATTATCTTTCCAGTTCTCAATCAACTCAAGTGATACTATCAAGGAGTAATTTCAATTAATATAATTTCTAATTCTCAAGTAAACCAAAGTGGTACTCATGGATGTCTTATAGATCAATTATCTATACTAAAATAGTATAAACTGCTCCTTATCAGCAGTGCAGTAGACTAACAACATAGACTAAGGAGGAAGGGTACTTCCACCAATCTGTCCCATCATGTATGCAGAACATTCACGTTACATGTCCCACCAATCTAAATTCAAATCTCACCTCCTGTAATCTTGCTACGAAATTTAATTGCTACTTCTTATGAAAGGAAGCTGTAAAAACTGCAAAGCATTAACCAGACATAGCTCACATATCCAACAAGCAATTAACTGAACTGAAAATGTGATAGGAAAAAGAGCAAGAAAAAAAGGGAGGAATGAACCATCACCTTGATCAGACAAACAAGCAAAAGGCCATCATCCAAACCGCCAAAGATCCATATTTACTCAAGCTTGAAGATGATGCAGATGATCCTGGTCCTCCATCAACCTATCAATGACATGGTGACATACATCATCATGTTTAATATTTTCTATCAATTGCAGGCAGTAATGGCAAACATGAAAGAGAAAGAGACATGATATTATTAAGAATATTCAGCGAAGGAGATTAAAAACACTCATTGCAGGTGATACTTTAGACTGTTTGATTTATTTATTTCTGTACATATAACATGCGAGCAAATACATGAGGAGAATCTGAATAGATCTTAAGGTGGTATGTGAGATCACATTTCATCCAAGAAGTCAAAAAAAAAAAAAACAATCTAGGGAAATGAAACGTACCTGATTGCCCATCCTTGATTGTGCCTTGTGTCTGCTGGAACGACTCCAGGAGGTCCCCCTCATCTTTCTGCCTCTTTGCCAACATGAATTAGTTCTGAACATCAACAACAGGAGAAAACGAGCAAGCTGGATGACTCTCGGGATGAACATATCACAGAGAAAAGTGATAAACTAACCCGAGATGAAGATTTCCAAGAAAAAAAAACACCATCGCAGCTTCACAAATCAGAGGGAAAATGACTAAGGAAGAAGGGGAAGAAGCTCACCACAATAGAGGACGTCGCCGTCCTCGCGCGCTGTGAGGTCGGCGTCCGCCTCACCACCTCTTTTGTGCGGATGAGAGCTCAAGATGGGGTCCGATTTGGTGGAAGGAAGGCGGCGGCGTGCTAGGGCATGGTGAAGATGAGAAGATGGAGCAGAGGGAGGGAAGCAAGGAGAGGAGGCAGGGATGCGGCCAGGGAGCATGGGGGCTCTACGATGGCCATCTCCCGGTGATTGCCCGTGGAGGAGCGGAACGACGGTGCCGGGCGGCGGGGGAGCGTGCGGCGCGGCGGGGAGAAGAGACCGAGGGAGGAGACGAAGAGATCAAGGGAGAGGAGAAGCCGGCGTCATGCAGTTAAGGCCCGCCAACCACTTTCGTACCGCTGCTCTGAGGAAGGCCAACAAAAAGCGGACGCCTGGCAAACCGGGGTCAAGTTTCTCGTTTTTGTTTTCACCGCGGCACGGTAAAACCCAACTTGCGTACTCGTCTCAGATCTTGATCGCACGGCGGAGAAACTCAAATGGCTGTGAGCACGTGTTCACAGCCCTGACTAGAGAAGAAAATATTGCGGGTATGGCTGTCGATCTCGGCAAGGGAACGATCGGGAATTTGGGCCACTGCCTTTTCTATTTTGTTGCTGGGCTGAGGTGGGCCGAATAAGCATCAAGGTGTACGTATGCTACAAGAGCTATTCGATAGGACGTCCCACAGAATTGGCGAGCTCCAACGAGCTATTCGAGCTCGGCTCGGTGAGGCTCGCGAGCTTTGAAGCAGGCTTGAGCTCGGCTCGATTGTCTACCGAACCGAGCTCGAACCGAGCCTGTTACGAGCCAAACTCGAGTAGCTTGTCGAGCTCGACCTATTTTTTCAGCCTTACTTGTGAGAGAGGAAACAACCAGAGTGACGAAGGACGGAAGGAGAGAGACGAGTGGCATCTGAGGGCCTGTTTTGTTGGCCCGAATCTGCCCATTGTGTGCTGAATTAATTCAGGCCCAGAGGCGTTGAGTGGGCTGGAAAAAAAATGACGGCCTTAATGGTAAGCTGTTAGCAAAAATCTGAGTGATTTCAGCATTTAAAGGCTAGGCTGTACTCAAATTAGGAGGCGACTAAGCTCTACTTTCATGTGCTCAAAAAAAAAAAAAGCTCTACTTTCATAATATAAAGACTTAAGAGGCCAACAGGATAGGACATTGCTCAAGACATAGGAATGCAAAAGGATGCCCAGTTAGTTCTGTGCCAGATTAGTAATTCAGGAGACTCATTTGAATAGTTATGTTTCAATTATTTCTCCTCACAGAATCAGGGTGAAAATCAGACAACCTTTATGGTAATAGATCAACGTTCAGTCTTCACATGTTCTGTTTGCATCTAAAGATTAAGTTAAGTTGTTCAGGATTGCAAAGTTCCAGACCGTTGGTGCAACGCTCCGATCTTACATTGCGGAAGCTCAGTGAGTAGTGCAGCGCATATACGACGTCCCTTTGTCATACTTCGATCTTTCAGGTTCCAAATTTTCCGTATCTGAGCGATACAAATTTTTAGCAAGCTCTTCAGATTGCGATACGGTTCAGATTAACAGGCTGCAAGTATCATATCTTATTCCACACTGTTTCTTCAACATTCCCAGGAATCAGCAACACTCAGATGTGTTTCTACTATGATGCCATGAAGTTCTCTGTTCCTGGTGTAAAAAAAAAAAAAAACTGTTCCCCTGAAGCGTACTGCAGTCAAAGTTCCTCCTTTAGTTCACGGGAAAGGAACTGAACCATGAAAAAAATGTTAGAAACAAAAGATTGACAGGCTGCAATTATCATATCTTATTCCACTCTGTTCCTACTATGTTGCGATGAAGTAAAAAGTAGCTGCTCATAGCCACAGATGTTTATATGGAGATACCAGGTGGAACGTCTTAGAAGTTTACAGATATCATACTGCAGATAAAGCAGACATGTGAAATATATTTCAATCATCTTCGAAGTAGCCACAGACGTGACCAATGATTCTGCAACAAAGATCAGTTTGCTACAACTAAATATAATTTAATCCTCTTCCTTCAACAAAGCCAGTGTTGAAGTCTCGTCCTTACAAGCTATCAACTATCGTTCAGCAGCATATACTGGAAATTTTGCCCATAATTAGACATATATATCATGGAAATAAGCATAGCTTATGAGGTTAATGCACCAAAGCATTCAGTTTTCGAACACCACACATTGTTGCAGAGTATTTCACAATAACTGGGAGAAGCATTCAGCACGCAGACATATAAAGAGAAAACAATTGCAGTTATCGAACTCACTAGTAATTGTTCGAGATCTAAAAAAAAACATTGAAACAACGAAAAAGTTCACGATATCGCAGTATGGTCTTAATTTCAAATTGCAAGGAAACCTGATTGACCACATTCATTTCCTCAAAGTAAAGTGGAAATGACATTGAAGTTCACAAACACAATGCTGCAGGTTTAGTTGACTTTTCTTTCACAATAGTTGCAAAATCCATATTGTTCAGCAGCATGTATTGCAAAATTTTGTCCACAAACTAGGCATGTCCTGTAATCAACAATGCATCTTTTGAGATTAATGAGGCAGAATTTTCTGTTTTGAATTATCAGTTCAATGTTCTGTTTGCAAGATACCTGGAAGCTATATTTATTACTTCGGCATAAATTAACATATACAGGAATGGAGAGAAGGAAAAACAATTGCAGTCGACACTCAGTTATTACACAGCAGTATTTGATAATGGAAATTGTGGAAATGCAAAATCAAGAGTAGCATTTGAAACACAAGATTTGATCACTTTTGAATGCAAAACAAAATAATATGGTCAATTAGGAAAACATAAGGCTCTTGAGTTGGAAAATATCATGTTGTTGGAATCTGATCATGCTACGATTTCAGCATTTATCCCTCAACTAGACTCATCATGTTGTTGGAACATAGGCAGGTTTCCTCCCACAAGCAGACAGATTTTGAGGTTATGCAGAACTTTCACTTTCAAAAATTAAACGCCAAGATTTGTCAGCAAATAAGCTGGAGAAGTTACAGTTTATCCATTCAGAGTAAATAAAATAAACAGGAACAGAATCACAATGAGCATCGTGGAAAAGAGCCAAATATGTAAAGATGACTGCAATCGTGGAAAATGGAAAGGTAGAACTTATAAAGTAAAAGTTAAAACATTTGACTTGAAGCAAAGTGTCATAAGTTTTGCAACTTGGTAAGCTACTAAGCTGCCTGGCAGCTATATTTCTTACTTCAGCATAAATTAACATATACGGGAACGAAGAGAAGGAAAATAATCGTGGTAAGAACTCAGCAATTACACACTACTAGTAGTTATTGAGGCTACTAAAAGGTCCCAATATCTATCTAAGATAATAGGGATTCTGGAAATGCAAAAAGAAATGTAGCATTTGAAAAATAAGACTTGAACGTAAAACAAAATAAAGTGGGCAAGTTAGGAAAACTTCAGGCTCTTGTATTGGAAAATATCACGTTCTTGGAATCTGATGATGTTATGATTTCAGCATTTGTCCCCGCCCCGCATAGACTTATCATGTTATTGGAAAATAGACAGGTTTCCACCCACAAGTAGGCAGGTTTTGAGTTTAATGCAGATATTGAACACCAAGAATTGTTAGCAAACTAACTGGAAACTACATTTTATCCATTCAGCGTTTAAAAAGAAGGAACAGAATAACAGTGAGCATCATTCACTTGCAATGATTAAGACTGAGTAATAAAGATCGCTCACTTGTAATGATTAAGGTTTGGTAAAAGATCCAAAATATGTAAAGATGACTGCAATCCTGGAAACTGGAAAAGTAGAACTTGAAACATACGACATGAAGCAAAGTGTCCTATGTATGTTTTGCAACATGGTAAGCAGCATACAACAGGATAATTAACATATAGCTTTTGAGGCTGTTGGAAAATCAACTAGACTCATCATGTTGTTGGAAAATAGGCAGGTTTCCTCCCACAAGTAGACAGGTTTTGAGGTTAATGGAGAACTTTCACTTTCAAAATTTAAATGCCAAGATTTGTCAGCAAATAAGATGGAGAAGCTACAGTTTATCCATTCAGAGTAAATAAAAATAAACAGGAACAGAGTCACAGTGAGCATCGCTCATTAGTAACGATTAAGGTTAAGTAAAAGATCCAAATATGTAAAGATGACTGCAATACTGGAAATGGAAAGGTAGAACTTATTAACTTAAAAGTTAAAACATTGGACTTGAAGCAAAGTGTCATAAGTTTTGCAACTTCGTAAGCTGCATACAACAGGATAATTAGCAAATCTAAAGCTACCTTGCATCAATGTCTCGACTGACAAAGTATCAATTGGACCGAAAGCTTGAGAATGAATATATCCAAGAGCCAGCAAAATGTCAACCCAACTCTAGTAGATATGCCCATGTTGCCACATCCAGTTCATCAACCCAGGTTGTGCTTCTCCATAGTCCGTACTGCTTGGAGATCAAAATCCAGATGAATGTACCGACAAGTATCTCAGTGGAAATACTCCCAGTTCTTATTTGTGAGCACTGGCAACTCTGAGAAACAGGGAACATACGGAGTAATTGAGAACTCGTCGTTGTCTCCAAGAGTGCACAAATCATGCACTTCCTTACTGTCCATGTCATACGATATCAGTTTTTGGTTGCAGAACTCCAAAATGAAAATCAAATTGCGATCGGGATGAATGGCAACCACAGTGTAGTCTGAATCCTTGCAGCTCTCTTTCCCAAACAGCTTCAAGAAGCTCACTCTGTGCTTCAGGGACCATTCTTCTGTACCATAGTCCTCAAGAACCCAAATTGACAATTCAGACATCTCGGTTAATCTAACAGTGAAACAAAACAGTTGGCTTTGGGACTGACCAATAAAAGTAGGATAAGCATGGTTCTCTCGCCAGGGGATGACCCTACATGTTTTCCCTTTCCCATCAACAGCAACTATCATGCCGCGAGACTCCCAAGCAAAACCAGAGCGACGGACCATGAAATGCAGCATATTGTTTAAAACGGCACTGCCTGTCCAGCACCCGATGTCCGCAGACTCACCCCATTGTGCCCATCCACCTCCCTCTTCCCCTGCCCTCCATTCACCCACTCTGTCACTCCATACCCCAGTGGCTGACGAGAAAATGTGCACTGCTGTTACACCCAGCTTAAATGAGATCCAGAACTGGATCAAGTGAAAGTGCGAGGAGACAGCCGGGTCAAACATCAGAAAAATGTCCCAAGCGCCGTCCTTGCTATGTTCCAATGGCGACAGAGGCACGGCCACCAATTGCTCCGTAGCAGGGTTGCACACGACATACCCCAGTGTGTGAGCATTGCAGTCGCGCCCCAAGAAGAGGAGGAGCCCATTGCAGGAACGATGAAGCCTGAGGGTCATGTCGGGCAGCAACTTTTTGAGGAACGACAAGGAAGGGTCGACGAGAGGCACGGGCCTGTTCATGAGGTCAATGTAACGCCCGTAGCAAGCGTTGCCGCCGTTGAAGAAGCCCTCTAGGGTTTGGGGGAGCTTCTTGCGGTGGATTGGGTCGGCGATGAGATTGCACCAGGCTTTGGACACGCACTTGGATCGACAGAGGTCCTTGACGGAGACGCGAGAGAGGATCTCCACGAAAGGGTCGTCGGGGAGCCCTGCCACCGCGCGCTTCTCCGGGAGGTCCATGCGAATGGGGAGAACTGAAGAAGTAACCAGATGGGTGAGAAGATGAGTGAGCGCGGGCTATAAAGAGAAATGCGCTGCGGGAATCAGGCGTTGAGTGGAGCGTACCAGTCGCCCGCCGCAGGAGACGGTGGGTGTCGCTGTCGCCGGCCGCCGGTCGCCGGACTTGGTGGTGCGGTGCGGGTGAGTGAGTGAGACGAAGCAAACAGAGGAAGAGGGATTGGGGAAGGGGACAGACGAGTGGCGTTTGTTGGCCCAAATCACCACCCATTGTGTGCTGAATTATATTCAGGCCCAGAGGCGTAGAGTGGGCTGAAAAAAAAAACCGACGGCCTTAATAGTAAGCAGTTAGCAAAATCGATTGATTTCAGCGTTTTAAATAAAGACCGAGCTGGTTCTCAAAAAAATAAAAATAAAGACCGAGCTCTGTTTTTCCTTTTTTTTTCCCCAGGTTCTTGGGTCTGCCAGAGCTATGCTCGAGGTGGCCTCCTTAATATAAGACTAAGTTTCAGCAAGCTCGTCAGATTGCAACACGTTCAGACTGACAGGCAAAGATATCAGACATTTTTAGTATGCCTCATGTCTTATTCAACTCTCTGTTTGTTCAGTATTCCTAAGAATCAGCAACAATCAAATTTGTTTCTATTGGGACGCGACGAAATTTTCTATTCCCCCTGAAGTGTATACTGCAGTCAAATTCCTACTCCTCCTTCAGTTCACGAGAAAGGAAATGAAACATGAAAACGATGTTAGAAAAAGAATAGACAAAATGCAGTTCCAACCAAATCTGCAACAAGCAAGATCAGACATAATTTTTATGTCAGTTTTCCAATAAAAACGTATCAGAAAGTGTTGCTTTGTAAATGTTTTTATCAGTGGTCGTATCATTTGATCCTGGGAAGCTCAACTTCTGACGGTGTGAGGCAGAAGACGACATTCAGAGTTGGAACATGCAGCAACATTCAGAATTGGAACATCTGCAGTCTTCACTCTTCAGTGCACAGAATTCGAACATTGCATGATTAAATGTGTCTGCAGCTCGAGTAAACCACGCAGGAGTGAGGCATGGCAGCATGGAGTCCAACCAACGTGCGAAGATTAGGGGTCGCAGTTCATCGCCGCAGATGCACTGAACAGAAGTTCTCTTCAGGGCACCCACAATCCCGGTTGAACTGAACACAGCAGGTACCTGCCATGGCCACCGCGACAGGTTTGCAGCAACCGGGACGAGCACGCTCAAGGATGCGCTACGCGTCTCTGGAGTCTGGAAGCGCCACCGCCGCCGTTCGTCTCCGGCGGGCGCACCCTGCTTGAGTTGAGACTTGAGGACCTTCTCGGTTCGCTGCCTCCGGGCCTCCGGCATCCGAGTTCAAAAATCAGCGAGGAAGAAGAGCCTAATCTGGGTCGCACAAGAACCCTCGGATAGCAGAGGTCGACCGTCGGCGGCGGCAGCGCAGTCTCACCGGATGCGGCGGAGATGCCGCCGCCCGGACATTTTGGAGGACGCCTCTTAATTTTATCTGAATATTTACAGAAAACCCCTCGGATCGTGATCAATAGTCGCGATCCAAATTAAAGGTATATATGCAAATATCTGAATCGCGATTAATATTCGCGATCCAAATTTATGCAAAATGCCCCCTGGTTTCGTCCGCCACCTCCCTCCCTCTCGGCGACCCTCCCGACGGTCCGCCGCCGCCGTCCGCCCGGCCAGATTCGCGGAGCCCCGTCCTGGCTCGTCTCCATCCATCTCTATCCCTAGGACTATCAATGTTCTCCTATCCATCAGACTCCACATCAAAAATTTCAGAAGAGCAGAAGCAGAGTTGGGGAAGGGCAGCGAACACGGGAGGAAGAATTCAGTTTCCTTTCAACCATGCGAGCCTGCAACTCCAACGGGGCATGCGATACATTTCAGAGCGCTATCTCTTCTGTTAGAGTAACTGAACCGATATCACATTGGAGCAATCACCAGCTTGATTTCCGGCAATACTCGCTCTGCAGCTAACAGCCACAGACACTGAACCTGAAGGTGGCTGGTCTTCATTCTGAACTGAACCTCAAGTTAATGCAGGCTACAAGTACAAACAGAGGAGAACAACAAAGCTGCCAAATTAGTCCCAAAGAAAAAAAAAAACAAAGCTGCCAAATCTGCAAGAAACGTTTCTGAGCATCAATTTCACTGAATGGTTGACTTGGAAGGACGAACAACTGCCAAATGTTGCCCCGGCCAATGCTTCGTCAATTTTCAGAAAAAGACAAAGAAAGGCCAGTGCTTCATAGAAACAGTCAGGTTGAAGCTCAGGATGAACCTAAATAAGAAAACAAAAATCCCCTCTAAGGAAAAGAGCAAGAAACAGTTAATGAGCTCTTCATTATTTCTACCTTTTTTTTTTGAACTGAATTCATTATTTCTACCTAAGCACCTCTGTCCATACATATCATGATTTATGGATTTGTTCTAAATCAAATATTTCTAACTTTGACCAAGAATATTTCTATAATTATATATAATGATAGCTCATTTCACAATGAATCTACCAATAACATTTTTGTACTATCAACCTTTATGTATTTCGTTGAATTTGATGGTCAGAGTATAAAAAGTTTGATTTAAGACAAACCAAGAAATCCTTATATTTGTCGACATAGGTATAGTAGAAATTTGCAGGATATGAAAACCCATTTAATGTGCACCCATATCTTTGCGGTTCAGTCAAGAGTCTCCATATGCTCAAGTCATCTCTATTATCTTTTTCCTTTTCGCAAGGATCTCTAGTGTCTCCCATGTACTCGATAGGTGAATCAAAAGTACGATCTAGCTTCTAATGCAACCGATAAGAGCTTCAGAGAAAATAAAGTTTGTAGTTAGGATTTTTTTTATTCATATTGCTTTTCAGATATGGGCTTCGATATGTAAAGAGCTCAACGGGAATCAGCAAAACCTTGTGTCTGTGCGTGCACTCAAAATAAATCGAAGGTCCCAAATAGACCCAAGAAATGAACCTATGATACATGGAAAAACATATACTCTCATTTAAACTACCAGACAACCATGCCCTTGGTATGTCTTTTGTACCAATGAATTCTTGTCCTTTAATTTGGTACACCTAGCCAGTGTCTATATAGGCAAACGTTTGAAACAAAATCTCATAGCACCAGAATGCACCCTCGCTCGGCAGCCCAGGCATAGAAACTAGTTCAACACATTCTATCATTTTGCTCCTCCTTATCTGCGATTTTCATGATCAACTCATACTACTCAATGATGGAAGCTTTGGTCTTGAAAAAAAAAAACCATGCAAAAATCAGAAATGCATGCATTCCTCAACAGTTTAGGCTTGGGAGACGTCTGGAATAGACATGTTACTAGAAATTCACCCCCTGGTAAGTTTTTAATTTGCATAAGCTGTTCAAATTCAGTGCTAGCTTGCAGTCAAGTTGAAGTTAATTCATCTGATACGATACAAGTTATGCTAGCTCATCGGTGCCTAGATTGATGACTTATGAGTGAATTTTATTTTCTTTATGCAGCTTCGAGAAAAGTAGCACTTGGATGCCGGGTCAAACCTCGCCGTGACTGGCTGGGCAAGCAACCAGACGTTTGGTTCCTCTGCTTGCTGCCTCCAAACCTGTACTGCTGTCCGAGCATAAACTCCTGTCCGTTCGTGGCGTGGCTATCATTGTCAGGCGAGGCAAGGCATGCTAGGTGTGCAAAAAGAACCAAAGGCGATTTGATACCGGAATGGCATCTGAGAGCAGCTTAGTCTGAGAAATCCTCGAGCGACTTGACACTGGATTTGCTTTGGCCGGCGAGTGAGAACTGCAGCAACCAGAACTTAATTGGCTACAGTTTCCTTCCTTTGGTGTGGTACGACTACAAGAAGTTTGGACCGAATCATATTTCGTGTTTCTTTTCGATGTTCTCATGTTCAGTTCTTGTATTGAATATCGAAGAGGAGGCCTCCATAAGACTAGACTAACGAATCGCATAGGCCAACAGGTTAGGACATTGTTCAAGACGCAGAAATGCGAGAGGATGACCATTGGTCATTTCTATGCCAGATTAGTAATTCAGGTGCACAGTGCAGTCTTTTGTCTTCTGAAATACTTCGGTTTGGTGGAATTTTGCTTCTCCTGTTAGGATCGGAATGAGAACCTGACTAGCTCTCCTGTTACCTTCCCCCGACAAAGCTCTTCTGCGTACGTCGCGTGCCGGCCCCGATGAAACACTGGAGAAGCATCTCCGGTGCTGGAGCAGCGGAGCAGGTAAGTAAGCGCGCCAGAGTGCCTCATACCTAGAGCTCATCCACTGGGCACACCATCTCCGGCCGCTGCCGGAGGTCAAGAGTCGAGCAGGTCAAGTGCCTGCCGGAGATGGCGCGTGTCGTCGGAGTCAGGGCGGTTTTGGCATTTCCACAAACAGGTCTGGGGTCTCCAGCGGAGACGGCAGCGTGACTAATCCGGGCCGAAGGATGTTGATTGGACGGCTTACAGGCAACCAGGGGTGGTCGCTATTTCAAATAGCGACCGCCCCCGGTGTCGCTGCAAATGCCGTCTCGGCTCCTCTTGTTGCCGCACCGCGCCTCGCCTGAGCGCCGCCGGCACTCTGGCGACCCCACGTGTCTCTCCCCCAACTCCAAGAAGTCTCGCAGGCCTTTGCTAGCAAGGGCGGTCGGAGTTTCATTCCACGCCGACGAGGAACGCCGCCCCTGCTTATTCGCCGGAATGCGGCTCTGATTGTTGCCACTCTTCGCCGCAGCGCCGAAGCCTCATTCCGTCAATCTGCTGAGTTCCTCATATTTTCCATCGTGCGCAGTTGGAGGGGCGAAGCAACTGGTGGCGAAGGAGCCATGCATTGGGTACACATGTGCGTGGCGCGCGCCACCACATCACGGCCGTCTCACTAATGTGTCCGTACATGGTTTTCCTCTCGGAGGCCATGCCGCTGCCCTCTCGCAGTATCGAGCAGCGACCACATGTGCATATCCGTTGATAGGTTAAACACAAGCAGAGTAGTTTGAGCTGGCGGAGTGTGGTGAGCCGAAGGAGAGGGTCATGGCACTGTTAAACTGTAAATTGCCTAGGTGTAGAACTAGCGGGTACTTCAACATCAAATCTAGGCATAAGTAATCTGGATCTGAGAGAGAGAGGAGGGGAGTGATGGATACCTTCGTGTGTAGCGGCGGGAGCCGGAGCAGCCATGGCGATGACGGGCGGCGGTGGTGAGGCGGCAGCCGGCGTCGGTGTCGTGGTAGAGGAGTGGCGTCGGGTGAGGTGCCTGTGTCCCTCCGGACGGTAGCGGCACTGGCCCGGGACGCCGGGTCCGATCTCCGGCCACCACGTCTTGACGGCGGTGGGTCTTCCCGTCACTGCCTGCGCTGGCACTAGATCGGCTAGGGTTTGTAGGTGGGAGTGCGGCGGCGCGACGAACCTCGTGTCACGTGCCCCGGTCCCCACCTCTCTCTTTATAGCGCAGGGTGACAGGGGCCCACCAACCAAGGGTTGGGTTGGGCGCCCCCGATCAGGGCGCGATCAAGGGCCCAAGGCCGTTGGGCCTGCGGGAGGCAGAGATCAATTCCAACAATCTCCCCCTTGATCTCATCTTTTACCTTTTCTTTTCTTTTCTGTTTCACTTGTCTCATCACAGATTAATGCATAGAGCATGTCTCATCGTCACGGTCATATCCTGCCGATAGAATCAACAGCTACAATACACGCCTCTATTCTGAAACAGTTCTTTATTCTTTTTGGGCCTCTTTAGTCCAGAGATCATAGGCTGTCCCTTAACCCCATGCCGGCTACGTGCTCCTTGAACACGTTGGGTGGTAAGCCTTTCGTTAGCGGATCCGCGAGCATCTCTTCTGATCGTATATGCTCGAGTCTTATACCATGATCTTGGACTCTATCTTTCACAACATAATACTTTATGTCAATGTGCTTGGTAGCGGCACTTGACTTGTTGTTGTGTGCATACGAGACTGCGGGTTCATTGTCGCAGTACATCTTTTGTGGTCTTGAGATGTCGTCAACCACTCTTAAACCGGGTATAAGTTTCTTTAGCCAATTCACCTGTCCTACGGCCTCAAAACAAGCAATAAACTCTGCGTGCATTGTGGACGCTGCAGTGATAGTTTGCTTGCAACTTTTCCATGATATGGCCCCCTCCCGCGAGAATGAACACATATCCCGACGTCGATTTTCTGTTATCTCCTGCAAAATCAGCATCTGCATATGCCGTGATTTGCAGACAATCTGTTCTTCTGTATGTCAACATGAGGCATTTTGTTCCTTGCAAATAGCGCAGAACTTTCTTTACCAACTTCCAATGTTCTGGTCCTGGATTACTCTGGAATCTACCAAGCAACCCGATAACAAAAGCAATGTTAGGGCGTGTGCACACTTGTGCATACTGTAAGCTTCCGACAGCTGAAGTATATGGTACCGATTTCATTTGATCTTTTCCATATTGATTCTTTGGACATTGAAAGTCCCCATATCTATCGCCCTTGACTATGGGAGCAGGTGAAGCACTGCATTTGTGCATATTGTATTTCTTCAGGACCTTTTCTATATGTCTTTTGTGATAGTCCCAATACCCCCTTGGATCTGTCTCGGTGAATTTCAATTCCTAAAACGAATTTCGTTTCACCAAGATCTTTCATTTCGAATTGTGAGGACAAGAATTTCTTTGTTTCTAGTAGTAGACTGACGTCACTGCTTGCAAGCAGGATATCATCCACATACAGGATTATGAAGATATACTTTTCATTCTTGAACTTTGCATATACGCAATCGTCCTCCACATTCTGTTCAAACCCGAAACTTTTAATCGTACTGTCGAACTTGAAGAACCACATTCTTGAAGCTTGCTTTAACCCATAAATCGATTTTTTTATGCGGCATCCCATCTTTTCCTTTCTTTCCACAACAAAACCTTTTGGTTGTGCCATGAAAAATTCTTTATCTACATCCCTATTTAGGAACGCCGTCTTTACATCCATTTGATGCAATTCTAGATCAAAATGAGCCACGAGGGCCATAATGACTCTGAAGGAATCTTTACATGAGACTAGAGAAAAGGCCTCATGATAATCAATTCCCTCTTTTTGCGTATAGCCTTTTGCCACAAGTCGCGCTTTGAACTTTTCTATATTCCCTTGTGAGTCATATTTTGTTTTGTAGACCCATTTACAGCCTACTGGTTTGACTCCTTCAGGAATTTCTACTAAGTCCCAAACATCGTTGGTACTCATCGATCTCATTTCATCTTCCATGGCTGCCAACCATTTAGATGAATGCTCGCTTCTCATGGCTTCTTCAAATGAGGTAGGGTCATCCTCCATTTGATATACTTGACAACTCTCAGTGTTATATACTTCATAATCACTGAAAATAGCCGACCTCCTTGCTCTTTGAGACCTTCTAGGGGCCTCTACATTTTGCTCATTTTCTATCGGAGGTTGTACCTCTACATCTGGAGCATTTTCTATTAGAGGTTGTAGCGGCTCCCCTTGTTCTGCAGCAATGGGCTCTATAGGATCCTGAGGGACAGGTTCCACATTTTCATTCGTTGTTGCCACAGGAGGAACCGCCACAGGGGCTGACATCACAGCGTCTCGCACTGTCGGTGCAGCCACAACGGGCAGTGAGAAGAAATGTTCTTGAATCACTGGATTGGGCGCATACACCCGTTTCTCCTCAAGATCAATCTCTCAAACTGCCACGCTCCCCCGAACCATTTGTTCTTCTAGGAAGGCAGCGTGTCTTGTTTCTATAAACTTTGTATATCTATCTGGACAGTAGAATCGATATCCTTTTGATTTTTCTGGATAGCCAATAAAATGGCAAGTCTCTGTTTTGGGATCTAACTTCCCAATATTCGGGTTGAACATTTTTGCCTCAGCAGGACTCCCCCAGACCCGTAGGTGTGCTAATAAGGGCACTCTTCCTGTCCACAACTCATACGGTGTTTTGGGCACCGATTTACTGGGTACTCTGTTGAGAATATGAATGGCGGTTTTTAACGCCTCCATCCACAAACTCACTGGCAGTGTCGAATAACTGATCATACTACGCACCATATCCATTAGGGTACGGTTGCGTCTTTCTGCCACTCTATTTTGCTGAGGCTCGCCCGGCATTGAATACTGGGCTACTATACCGTGTTCCTGTAGGAACCTTGCAAAAGGTCCTGGAACTTGGCCATATGGGGTATGCCGACCGTAGTATTCCCCTCCACGATCGGATCTGACTACTTTTATCTTTGAACTGTGCTGATTTTCAACTTCAGCCTTAAATATCTTGAATTTATCTAGTGCTTCTGATCTTTCTTTGATAGGATAAATATATCCATAGCGGGAATAATCATCTGTGAATGTTATGAATGAATCATAGCCATCTATACTCTTTACTGAAAATGGACCACAGATGTCGGTGTGAATTATGTCTAAAACACCCGTGCTCCTAACAACTCCTTTCTTTATTTTCTTTACATATTTTCCTTTTATGCAATCAATGCATTGTTCTAAGTCTGAAAATTCTAGCGCGGGAAGAATATCATTTTTAACGAGTCTTTCTATTCTCCCCCTCGAAATGTGGCCCAAGCGACAATGCCACAATTTCGACGATTCGTTATCTTTTCTCTTTCGTTTTCTATTATTATCTGTTGATGAGGATATGGTTGCATTCACATCACATACGGAATTCACACTTTCACGCAGCGATAACAAATAAAGATCATTTCTCTTAAAAGCAATAGTAGCAACTCTATTATTAATCTCTATTACACATCTGGAATTACCAAAATGACAATCAAATCCATCATCATCTAGACGAGACACACTTATTAAGTTTCTTTGCAAAGTCGGTACATAAAAAACATCTCTAAGAAATAAATCAAAGCCGGTGTCAAGCTCTAAGAGAAGATCTCCAACTGCTTCGACATCTGCCTTGACTCCGTTGGCGACTTTAATTTGTCTTTCGCTTCTTTGAGTGGCTCTCGTCGAACGGAATCCCTGTAAAGAGTTTGCAACATGAATAGTTGCTCCTGAGTCAATCCACCAAGTAGATTTCGAATAATCTATATACAGGGATTCATTTACAAATGAAATAATGTTCTCACCTCTCTTTTCCATGATCATCTTTAAGTACTTGGGACAATCTTTCTTGTAGTGTCCCATACCCAAGCAATGCATGCATTGGTCTTTTCCCACAGTAAATTGTCATTCTTTAGGTCTATGCTGCTGGGAGGACTGTCCCTGAAAAGGCTGAGGACCTCTTGCCTGAAACTGCTGAGGACCTTTTGCCTGAAACTGCTGAGGACCTTTTCCCTTAGAGGAGGAGGAGGAAGGATTCCCATTCTTGTTCTTCACATAGTTAATGGAATTCGGGGGCAATCTTTCCTCTTCTTGCACACACATTGCAATGGCCTTCTCTATGTCCCATTTCTTTGGGGACATGTTGTACCCAACAATGAAGGTGTCAAAAGTCTTTGGCAATGAAGCAAAAATCAAATGGACAATGTGATCATCCTTGAAAGCAAGGTCCATTGGTTTAAGCTTATTGTTTATGCTCACCATGCGATGTATGTGCTCTCTTATCCCACCACCTGTGTACCTCTCTGTTACCAGCTGTTTTATCAACTGGGTAGCATAAGTCTTTGAAGAGCCAGTATACTGACCCTTTATCTTCTCAAGGTACTCTATGACAGTGGGACAATCTGTGATTGACCCCATAATGGAGGCCTTTATTGTGTTCTTTACCACAGCCAAACATTTCTTGTTGGCTGAGAACCATCTGGCATGATCAACATCATACTTGTCTTTACTTGCCTTGTAAGCAAGCTGTCTGGCTGACCAATCAGCATCTGTCTCTGTATCTCCTCTTTCTGGCTGCTCAGGAGCAGCAGGAACTGGTGTAGTGAGAATCCAGTCCATGTCATTCACGGTGAAGAACAAGTCCAGCTTCTTGTACCATTCACCGTAGTTCTCTCCTTTCAGTATCGGGATATCCTTGATGGACATGATCATGGATAACCCTCCTGAAAATAATCCAAAACGAGTGAGAACATTTAAATATGATAACATGTAGTACTTTTTGCATTAAAATCTTCATCACCGTTGGGCAGAAAAAGAAATAATGCATGAAAAACCTCTATAAAGTCATAATATTGCTATAATCAACGTTGGTCAGAAAATAACAACACTACAACTGAATCTGAAATAAATCTATGACTTGAAATTTAAATTCTCCCGTTGGTTCGAATTTAAAAAAACAAGGCATCATTCAAATAAATCTATATTATCTATGCAGCGGAAGCATTAAATCTCTGTAGTAAAAACTTAAACAGAAGCATAAACACAATTTTCTAGTCTCTGAAAAATTATCTTGTTGGTTCAGATTTAAACAGAGACAAAAACTATCAAATTTCAGTCAAATTCTGCTTCTGGAAAAGTTTAAACTAATACAAAATACATTCTGTTGAAAAATTCTATTTCGGCCCGCAAAAGCGAAAAATTCGAATGCGGCCTGGCCCGGGAACGCGTCCCATACCGCGCCCCGCGCCTCTTGCGGCCCGGCCCAGCTGCGCGATAAATTCGCGAAAAAAGAAAAAAACGGCGCGCAGCGTGGCCCGCGTGAAAGCGGCGCCAAATGGGCCGGCCCGGCCTGCCGAGCGGTTCGCTCACCCCCGCCTCCATCTCAGCCGTTCGCTGGGATGGACGGCCAGCATCGATCCGATCCGGAATAAAAACGCGGAAAAAACGGAGCACCCCGAACCCTAGTTCATTTCTGTTCTCCTCCCGCTCTCTTTCGCGACAGCAGCGCGGCGGCGCTCGGCCGGAGAGGAAGAAGACGGTGCCGCCGCAGATCCCCTCGCCGGCGCGCGCGTCCACCCGAGGGTGAGCGCGCCGCCGTCGAGCGGCTCTGTGGCGGTGCTCAAGCCCGCGGCTCGAGCTCTGTTGTCACCAGCCCCCGCGCGCACGCCAACGAGTGACGACGAGCGGCGACGGCGTCTGGCCTGTGAAGGCGATGGACGGCACGGTGAAGCAGGTAACCCGCCACCGTCGTTCCTCTGTCATTCTGGATCTAGGGTTAGGGTTTCGTGATCCAATTCTATCTCCTTCTCAAAATCTGCTACCCGATCTAGACCTACACACTAGTTAGGCTCTGATACCATTGTTAAACTGTAAATTGCCTAGGTGTAGAACTAGCGGGTACTTCAACATCAAATCTAGGCATAAGTAATCTGGATCTGAGAGAGAGAGAGGAGGGGAGTGATGGATACCTTCGTGTGTAGCGGCGGGAGCCGGAGCAGCCATGGCAATGACGGGCGGCGGTGGTGAGGCGGCGGCCGGCGTCGGTGTCGTGGTAGAGGAGAGGCGTCGGGTGAGGTGCCTGTGTCCCTCCGGACGGTAGCGGCACTGGCCCGGGACGCCGGGTCCGATCTCCGGCCACCACGTCTTGACGGCGGTGGGTCTTCCCGTCACTGCCTGCGCTGGCACTAGATCGGCTAGGGTTTGTAGGTGGGAGTGCGGCGGTGCGACGAACCTCGTGTCACGTGCCCCGGTCCCCACCTCTCTCTTTATAGCGCAGGGTGACAGAGGCCCACCAACCAAGGGTTAGGTTGGGCGCCCCCGATCAGGGCGCGATCAAGGGCCCAAGGCCGTTGGGCCTGCGGGAGGCAGAGATCAATTCCAACAGGCACTAGTATGGAATGTGATCGTTCGCCGCTGGACAAGCTGTCACTCAGGGAAGGCAACTTGCAATTTGATTGAAATCGTAGTGGATGAGCAAGTGGTGGATTAAAATCTACGGTGTCGGGAGGGCAAAATAAACGGTGAACTATGCCCTATGACCTTTGGAATGAGAAGAAAAAGGGAATTCGTGGAAAGAGAATGAAATTGGAAGTTGTAACCGATTTAGCATTGATAGGCTGATGTATTCTGTTTGCATTTGATGTTTTGCAACCACCATGCCAGCAATCAAATCTTTTCCATTTTTATTGCGCACCTAGATACTGTCTTATATAGGTAAACTTTCCAAACAATATCGCATAGCAGTAGTATGCACCCCCTATGGCTCAGCAGCACAGGCGCAGAAAACTAGTTTTGTGCATTCTATCATTTTGCATAGTTCATCATAGCTATGATTTTTACATTTTTAACCCGTGCTACTCTCACCACACATGGAAACATTAGAAATTCAAGCAAACCTCAACAGTTTAGGCTTGGGAGACGCCGGGAATGGATAATTTACTTTGATTCTGCAGGTAAGTTCTTACTTTATCACGTGCATGTGCTCTAGAAATTTAGTGTTCATGCATCTACAAGTAGAATTATGCTGCCAATCTATATATACCTGCATACACCCAACTCCAAGCAGTCTCGCAGGCCTTCGCCTAGCAAGGGCGGTCGGAGTTTCATTTCACGCCGACGAGGAGCGCCGCCTCTGCTTGTTGCCATTTTTCGCCGGCCGGAACGCCGCCTCTGATTGTTGCCATTGTTCGCCGGAGCGCCGCCGCCTCATTCCGTCAGTCTACTGAGTTCCTCGATCGTATTTGCCATAGTGCGCAGCTGGAGGGACGAAGCAACTGGTGGCGAAGGAGCCAGGTAGACATGTGCGTGGCACGCCACGCACCACCGCATTACGGCCGTCTCACTAACGTGTCCGTGCATGGTCTTCCTCTCGGAGGCCGTCGCCGTATCGATCAGAGACCACATGCGTGTGTGTGTATCCGTTGATAGGTTAAATGCAAGAAGAGCAGTTTGAGATGGCGGAATTATGAATTGAAGGAGAGGATCGTGGCTGCAATACGCCGACGTCCGTTATGTTTCACCAGCCGCCGGACAAGCTGTCAGGAAAGGCACGGCTGCTCTGTACAGAAGCCCGTTCCGCGATATGTTCAGACAGAGATTCGTATAGCAACTTGATTGAAATCTCGGAGTGGATGAGCAAGTGATGGATTAAAATCTATGGTCTTGTGAGGGCAAAATAAACGGGGAATATGCCCTATATATGACCTTTGGAATGAGAAGGGAATTCGTGGAAAGAGAATGAAATGGGATGTTGGTAACCAATGTAGCATTGATAGACTGATCTATTATGTTTGCATTTTTTTTGATAATTTCTGTTTGCGTTTGATGTTTTGCAACCACCAGAAGCTCTCAGGAAAGGCACGGTTCAGAAGCCTGTTCCTCGATCTCTTCAGAGAATGGTACCAACTTGCAACATGATCCAGAGTATATGGATCGGAGCTTCAATATACGAGTATCCAGAGAATATAAGGATGATACCTACTGCATTGATGGTGTGATTTGTGTTGGGAATAGGTTGTTCTCCATAACCAGTCTGACATATTTCAATTTTTATTTTGAGACCGTTATAAACTCTGATCACTTTGTTTGCTCCACAAATATCCGAAAATTCGATAAGCCCTGTACACCGGCATGATGCCTGCATGGATTAATTCTTCGTGATCGGTTGATTTTAATGCAACCGACCAGAAATTTGAAGACAGTCAAGTTCAGAGTTAGTAGGATTTTAATCCAAAAAAAGTTCAGAGTTTGGCTAGATATTTCATATCTTAAGAGGAAACAAACAAAAGCATGTGTTTTTGCATACACCTAAAATGATTGGAAAGCACACCAAATAGATGCAAGAAATGTACCTTAGTAGATGGAGACATATACTTTCATTTCAACTACTAGACAATCATATCCATTACTGCATCTTTTCTACAGTACCAATCAATCCTTGTCCTCTATATCGTGCACCTAGATAATGTCTCATATAGGTCAACTTTCCAATAATATCTCATAGCAGTATAGCACTAGTATGCACATGCAAACTGATAGAAATGCAAGCATACCTCAACAGTTGGTAGGGTGCATATATTAGCGCAAGCATACCTCAACATTCTATCATTTTGCATGGTTCATCATAGCTATGACTTTTACATGATTAACCCGTGCTCTTCATCACACATGGAAACATTAGAAATGCAAGAATACCTCAACAGTTTAGGCTTGGGAGACGCCCGGAAGGGATAATTTACAATGCTTTTGCTGGTATGTTCTTAATTTATCACATGCTCGAGAAATTTAGTATTGATGCATCTACAAGTAGAGTTATGCTGGCAATCGATATATACCTGCATACATGCACAAGCTAGCCAGACTCTGCTGCTGTTCAACATGAAATTCATTCATCCGAAAACAAGTTGATTCATTGGTAGTAACATGCATGGCGTTCCTAGATTCATGACTTATGGGTACTTTTAATTTCTTTCCATAGATTCCAGAAGATTCCCTATCAGTATGCATTGAAGATCCAGTTCACAGTTCCCTGTCAGCTAAAACGAGTGTGGCAGGAGAAAATTTCAGTTCACATTCTTCGCTTGTATGACTGGAGAACCCAACCACAAGAACGTGAAAGAAAAAGTACAAAACCAGCAAAAATATGCAGGAGATGACTGGCTGTAAAGCTCTTATTACATGAATGTCTCTAGAGTCTTTCAGCAGTTCAGTCAAAAAAAAAAAAAAATGTCTTACAGCATGTGAACATAGCCCTACTAAATATTCCCGTGCTGCTAGTTTTGAACATCCTGACGAGGAGCAGTATACTCGATGCAATCAGTAGCGTACCTCCACACTGCTTATTTGTGAGCGCATGTGTCCAAGAAACAACTCAGACAAGTAGGGAACATAAGGAATAATACGATGAGTAACCTTCCTGTAGTCGTGTTGAAAAGTGCGGAGACCACACACACCTCCTGATAGTCAATGTCATGAGAGATGAGTCGGCTATCCCAATTCCGTGTCTTCTATCTTGGGAGACGTCAGGAATGGACAAGTTACATAATGTGCCTGGTTTGGTAAGTTATTAATTTATTGCATCCCGTCAAATGTGTACCTGCGTAGTGCACGAGATTTAGACTAGCTGATCGCTCCCATTCAAGTTGATATTCATTCATCCAAAAAACACATACACAGATTCATGACTTATAAGCACATTTTAATTTCTTTCTGCAGCGTCCTTAAGATTCCCTGGTCCAACGATGAGCTCAAGCAATTGTACTTTGACTTCAGGAGGAAAACTTTCAGAGTCATCAGCAACTGGGCCTAATTAAGTTCAGTTGACGTTCAGAGTCTGTTTCTTACCTCTTTATTTTGATAAAAAAATTGACAATAAAAAGCAGATTTATGGGTTGGCATTGAAAATTTGACTTGGGAGACGTCTGTAATAGACGTCACGACCTTTCGCCTGTACGCTGAAGTACTTGAAATGACTTTCGTGATAAGTTTTTAATTTGCACAAGCTAGACAAATTCAGTGCTGAAACTAGTTCATCTAGGACGAACAAACTTCACCGGTGCGTACATAGATTCATGACTTACGAGCGATTCTTATCATCTTCATGTAGCTTCGAGAGAAACAGAACATGGATCCCTTGTCGCACCTTGCCTTGCCTGGCCGGACAAGGAACCAAACGATTTGCTCCTGTTTAACACGGAGCGCTGCCGTGTTCTGGAAGCCGCCCGACCTCCTGTTCCTCAGGCATGTTCCTGGCTATTCTATCGCCGTCCTGCCGCAGGCATCGTGCCCCTGTGCTCGGCGTTGTCCGCATGTTCGCGCGCCAAGACAAATGGGCATGCAAAGAGGCGCCAAGACACGACGATACCCAGCGCAGCACTTACCATCAAGCTCAGGGATCGCCGGCACAGGCAGGGAGGATAGTCTTCTTCTTGAGAGGGAGGTGGTTGTCAGGTTGTCGCCGATAGCACGTTGGCTGGGCTCCTTGGTGCCCTCTGCCGGGTGCCCTGTATTTTTTGTCTCTTCCGCATCCATCCTTTGTGCAAGTGGTGCAGAAACAGAGCAAGGCACAGAAACAGAGTTTTCAGTCTTTTGCTTCCAAAAAAAAAAAAAAAAAAAAAAAAAAAGAGTTGTGTAACACATGTTATGGAGGGCGCTAGCCGATGCATTGCAAAACTGTGCAAGGAGAATTTGACATCTACCTAGCACACGGTAACTCCTTAAACCAAACCAACATATATGATTTGATCCTTAAATGACGACGCATTAGTAAATTTTCACTGAATGGTTGACTTGACTTGGAAGGACGAGTTCTAAACATGATGCCCCGGCCTATGCTTGGTGCAAACGTAGTGCTGCGTCAATTTCCAGAAATAAAAAAATGACAGTGCTTCATTAAAACAGTCAGATTGATGCTAAATATTAAACTAAGTGAGATATGTTTTTTTCCTATGAGGAAAAGAGCAAGAAATAGTTCATCAGCGCTTCGTTAGGTCTACCTGATCGAGCACCTCTCTCCATACATATCATAATTTATGGATTTGTTGTAAATCGAATATTTCTAACTTTGATCCAGAATATCTGTAATTATATATATTGTGGTAGTTCATTTCACAATGGATCTAGTATTAACATTTTTATATTATCAACCATTATGTATTTCGTTGACTTTAATGGTAAAAGTATCATAAGTTTAACTTAAGAGAAACCAATAAATTGCTTGTCCTTTTATTTTGGCGCATATAAATAAACTTTTCAAACAATCTCTCATATATATGACTAACATGCACCCTAGCTACGGAGCCCAAGCTCAGTTCTTATTTGTAGCTACAGCTTGCATGGCTTATGCTACGTACTCACTCATCCAAAATTTTTAATTGGAGGGTAAGTGTAGGATCAAAAATTTAAATTCGGAGTGATTTTTATTTCTTTTGAATTTTGGGGTTTGACATTCCAGGTCCCTATGGAGGCGTAGGTAGTTCCTGTACTCCTCACCCATGAATAAGTCACAAGTTGTTGCATCATCCTGCATTTAGCCAAATTACCTAGAAATCGTAATTAATTGAGAAAGCAATGTTCAGGAATGCAAAAGCTGAAGCTAGTTAACCTCGATGTTGTTTGGGCACTAGTAGAAAATTTCATTGTAGCTTCTCAGTTGCTTGATCCTGAGCTTAATCACTCGCACATTACAGTCTGGGCAATGAATCAGCGGTAGCTCCTTCTTGCCGTAGCTGTAACTTCTCGAACCGGAGCACGCCTTCATGGGATTGCCCCATATCCGAGACTGTAGCTGTATCTGCTCGAACCGGAGGATGCCTTCATGGGATTGCCCCATATCCGAGACTGGGGCATGGTGCCGTGGCGGCTGCTGGTGAGTGAGACGCTTGAGGCCGGAGGTAACAGATCCTTGGGGGCGGAGCAAGTAAATCAGGCCGTCACCGTCGCCGCCGCTGAGATGCATTGCACTTGCGGGCGGAGCATGCGAGCAGATGGCGGCGCGAGTGGTGGGTCGAAACAGAGCAGCAACGGAGGCACAAACGAGGCATTTTTGTCTATACGAAAGTACGATGGCCTGCAGGTGGGCCCGCCAGAGCTTTAGACGTACATAGTGGCATATTTCTAACAGAGGCAAAATTGTAAGGGCACCAGCCAGGTTTTGAACTTTGCGATGGCATATTTCAACTTCGTGAAAATTGTAATGGCACCAATTTAAATAACCCTAAAATATATGGTGTTGGGACTTGGGAGGGAAGCCTTGGTGTTGGGAGGGAAGCATATAAACGGTGAACATACCGTAAAAGCTTCAGAATGTGAGAAGGAAATCAGAATTTATCTTCCACAATACTGGTGTGCATTATTCATTGACTGATTCAGTTTGCATTTGATCTTTTGCAACCACCATAGCAGCAGTTACTGTAAAGGAAATTGGAATTTATCTTCCTCTCTATTTATTGGCACACATGTACCTTTTCTACCAATAAATACCAAGTCCCATTAACATTTGAGAAACACGAGAGCATGCATTTGGAGCTCCATATAGATGATGATACCTACTCCATTGGTGGTGTGATAGGTTTTGGGAATATGTTGTTCTCCATAACTGTTTTGACACACTGTTTTATGAATAACCTCGCTTATCATGTAATTTTGAAGCTTCAGTATGTTTTTCAGGAACAGCTCTTATAGCATATGTTCCCTCTGCGGGTATGTTAGGCCTGGGAAGCATTGGGAATTACAAGTTGCCACACTGTATTTAATTGTGGAGCACAATATGCATCTAGGATACTGCATAGACACAACCTGATGTTATCTCAAAGAAGGCTGTTTAATTAGATATTCTTTTTTTTTTTGAGGCGAACGGCAGGGGAGTCCCCTACGTTCTCTAGCTAACGAAGAATTCGAAGAGGAGTACGAGGACCCGGATTTCGAGGAGGAGCACGAGGAAGAGTTTGAAGGCAAGTTCTAACTTCCCTTGATCATGCTGATCCTATGTTTTATAACCACATCCTATGAATGACCTGTTTTAAGTACTGATACCATGCATGCTTATTTTATTATTTAAAATGTTGTGCTAGTTATGAACCTATTAGAATAGAAATCCTTGATATTTATGTTTGTTACTTGTTCAACCTCGGATGCTTCCTTCATTATACTATAATAATGCTGGATTATTGCCTTGACACTAGAAATGCTTAGGGACTTACCGCAATATTTATTTATTGCTTCACCATATTACATGCTTTGTGAAATGTGTGAAAATAAGTGTTTGGTGATTAAAATAAAATGGGGAATGGTGATAATCAACTAGTGTGTTGGCTTGAAGTGGGAATTTTAGGCGGGGGCGAGATGGTGATTGATGACTAGTAAACCACATAGGTGGGGATAGGTGGAAGATGCTCGCCTCTGCCGGTTAAGGACCGGTTCTTGTAACAATCAACCTAGTGAACTTCGTATAACCAACAGATCCCTGTATGCGGCAGGACTTGACCCTAACTTTCTGGTGCCTATCACTTGATCCACCTCGGAGGCGGTAGTGCAGCGAGCAACCAGGAGCAGGCACGACATTGGTCGTTGTCCGACTTGACCTTTGGGTCCTTGACTACTTATAGTCAGAAATCTTCAAGTCCCTGGGTCAGTAATGGCTCGTAGGTGGAATTGTGGTGACACTCGGGGAAGGTGGGTTTCGCTATGTCGCTCCCTTGCTAGGAGCGATGTAGTCTATGGGTAAAGTGTACAACCTCTGCAGAGTTAAATCTATCCGGATAGCCGTGTCGCGGTCACAGACGCGCTATGGTTGAGTTCACAATGATTAGTCTTATATTCTCTTTGATGTGTGAGTGGGTAGTAGTTGCCCGTGTTTTGGAAATGAGAGTCGGTACGGCTGTGCGCCCGAAGGCTCGCCTAAAATTTGGGAACTGGCGGGATTGAAGTATCTCCCCCAGGGCCAACCCACTTAATGATGACCAATAAATCCTTTCTAAAAGTTTTTATGCTTTAAAAAGAACCTTGCATTAAAAACCAGCTTTCCGCTAAAGTATAAACCCTATAGCCTAATCCTTGATACAGCCATATATGCATCTGAAATCCCTTGAGTAGCATTAGGACTTGTTGAGTACCTTATGTACTCACCCTTGCTTTAATCATTCAGAAGAAGATGTTGAGTATGAAGACGGTGGTGACGACGAGTATGACCTACGTTCATCGCCCAAGTTGCCTGTAGAAGTTGGACTCTGCGCTTTCCGTTTTATGTTTGTTAGTTTGTGACCAGGCCTGCCGGTCATTGTGGTGTTGTAATTTGAAGTCTTTGCAAGACATTTGTGGTATTGTAATAATAATCGTAGTACTAGTATGGACTTGGTATTATCTTTGTTTTGTGCGTATCAACTACTGATCTAGGGATTGGTATAGTAAGCACAGTGGATTCCAGAAATGGGGTCCGACAGAGTGGTATCAGAGCCGTACTTAGCCGTAGGACGTAACCCTAGGATAAACCGCCGCTTAGAGTTTGCTGTTTTTGAAAATTATTTATGAAAATTCTTCCATAGCTTAACTCTCTTTCTTAAAAAGTTTACAAAATTTTCTCCATGGTCTATTCTAACATCTCCAAATTGTTTGGCAGATGGAAGAAGGTCCTTGGATGTGGACTTATGCCAATGAAGACAGTGGTTTCCCTGAACTTCTATCCGAGACTATGAAGAAGCTTGGATACACACGAGCTCCGGACTACTACTATCAGGAAACCACACGAAATGGGGCTCCAATGTGTGAGATGTACGCGCACGTTAATGGGACCCCTCCCCACTCCAACATACAGCCATGGGTCGGGACAGTGACCGGCGCAAGGTACAAGGACACCCTGCAGATGGCCGCCCGAGGAGTTTTGTTGGAGCTCTGGAAAAGGAACATCGACTCCACCGGGACTACACCCTTCAAGTACTTCCCTGTGAAGGATGAGCATGATGAAGTATGGGAGCATCGTGTGGCAACGCTTGAGGGCCCCACCAGGACCGTTGAAGACCCCACCTTAGTTGCAACGGCCCGATATCTGATAGCCTTGGATCATCTTTATGAAGATCACGCCACTGAGTAGGATAGAGCACATAGGCGTGCAGAGAAGGCTCAAGAAAAAGACAAGGACTTGGAAAGGCAGCTGGATGAGGCTAACGACTGGGCCATAGAAGCTGAGGGACGAGCCAACCAAGCACTGAAAACAATGGCGAAGAATGCCAAGCGTCACGCCCAGGAGATAGAAGAACTGCATCAAGCTGGAATACGCCGAGGAGCGCGTACCAGGGAGGTTGCAAGGAAGAGGAATTTTGTCACTTCTACAAGCGGTGAGCGTCAGCTACCCCCTACAGCCCCTGTTCTAGATAATAACACCCGAGCAGCAGCCTCTCGTCAGAAACCTAGAGGTAATGACAGGGACACATAGGATGATGACGATGATGATGACGGAGGCCATGATGACCCAAATGGTTCGGACAACCCCGACGGCTCTGACAACCAAGATGGGGGTATGGACGGCTCCGAGGGAGAGGATCCTGAGGAAGATCCAGAAGAAGACCCAGATGAGCCACCATATGAGGATGACCATATGGATGAGGACGCCACACATAGAGCTGGAGGTACCGCAGGTACTGCAGAGCCTGACAATGGGTTCACCTTCCACAACCCGTTCATAATCAACGATGATGAGATCGACCTCCATGCAGAGTGGCGCAGAGATCGTGGGATCAGTGACTGAGTAGTCTAGTAGTTGGTAGTGTCTTGAAGCTTTGTTCTAGTAGTTTGCAGCTGCTATCCTGGTAGTGTCCAAGTAATAGTAATGTCCTAGTAGTTTGTATGACACTTCTGTAGTTCGTCTTGTATAATACACCTTATGTAATGAATAAAAATCATCTATGCTTGTAATCTAGAGTGCTTGTGTGTATTTGCAAGTTTTCTTGGTTCTTTGGTTGAGTGCATGTGTGTCTCAAGAGCAACTATAAATAACTAAATAATAATTAAAAAAAGAAGAAGATAAACACCTAACAACAAGACCAAAAAGACATGTATTCACTTCAACTCATGGCTTACCCTCGCTTATGGAAACAGGATGCCACCAAAGAAGAAGTCTGTACGCATCGCGGCTTGTCGCGAGCGTGAGGCGGAAGCCGGTGGAGATGGTCCACGCCCCGAACGCCCCCAAAGGGGTAGACCCCCTACAAGAGGAAAGAGAACCGTCCGTCGCAACCGGACACCTGGAAGGAATAACAGGAGGAATGATCAGGAGAATCATGAGGAACATGATGGAAGCCGCCATGATGAGAATGAAGAGGAGGATGAGGGTGAGGTGAATCAGGACAACGTTGCAGGTAACAACAGAAGGAGAAACCAGAGACTGCCATCACCACCACCACTCATCACTTTCGCAGAAGTTATGGCAAATCAGACTCAACTCCTGCAATCAATCGCCCAAGGAATGAATCAGCAAGGTCATGGGCCTCCACCTCCGTCCAGGATGATCGAGTTTATGAGACTCAGGCCACCTACCTTTGACAGCACTGATGATGACCCATTGGCAGCTGATGACTGGCTTCGCAACATCAACAAGAAGCTCAACCTAGTCACTGCCAATGATCATGATAAGGTGATGTTGGCAACGCATCAACTTGTTGGTGCAGCTGCAGAATGGTGGGACAATTACCGTGAAGCAGCAGCTGAACCTGACACCATCACTTGGGATGAGTTTCAGCAAGCTTTCCGTGACTACCACATTCCAGAGGGAATCATGGAAATGAAAGCTGATGAGTTCCGCTCACTAAAGCAAGGACCAATGACAGTGAACCAGTACATCAAGAAGTTTATGAAGCTAGCTCACTATGCTCCAGATGAGGTAAACACTGATAAGAAGAAGCAGGATCGCTTCAGGAAAGGTCTCAATGGCAACTTGAGGACCCAGCTGGTGACCCATATCTACCCAGATTTCAACACCTTAATGAACAAGGCTTTGTTGCTTGAGGATTCACGCTCCTACCTTGATAATGAGAGGAAGCTTAAGTTCCAGGCCCAGAAGAACAAGCAACATGAAAGATTTCAGAGGCCTAAGTTTGGACACCAACAGAAGCAGAGAAACCAGCAGACCATGCAGTATCGCACCCCTGCATCCAGCCAGCAGCAATCCAACCAGATGTACCGCGGGCAATCTTCCAACTCTCAGCAGAAGAGCAACTCTTATGTCGCCCAAGCACCTGTCAAAGGAAGAGCATGCTTCAACTGCAGAGACCCAGGCCACATGATTGCTAATTGCCCTTACAACAACAACAACAACAACAACAACAATAGGCAGCCACCTACAGTGTCACACAACTCTGGAGCAAGGACCGCAGTGTCAGGAGTCGGACGTGGTGGATCTCAGGCTTCTGGACAACAGAAGAGGACTCAATCTTTTGGACAAGGTCGAGTTAACCATATCAACGCTGAAGATGCTGAGGATACACCTGATGTGGTACTTGGTAAGTTCCTTATCAATTCAGTACTTGCAACAGTTCTCTTTGATTCTGGAGCTTCGCATTCGTTTGTTTCCTCGAAGTTTGTTGCTGAGCATGGACTACCAACTGTTTTGCTTAAAATACCCCTAATGACCAAATCTCCCGGGGCTATGATCAAATGTCAACTTGAGTGTCCGCGGGTTAAAATCCTTTTAAGTGGGGTAGAGTTCCTTGCAGACTTAGTAGTCCTTAGATCTAATGGAATAGATGTTATCCTTGGAATGGATTGGTTAGCCAAGCATAAAGGGAACATATCTTGTGCTGACCGTAAGGTTACTGCAACAAATCACAAGGGTATCACCGTAGAATGCCAGCCTAACCTGATGCCATCAGAACCGATGATCTGCAACATGAAAGCTAAGCCTTTAGAAGAAGTGCCAGTGGTTTGTGAATACCCAGATGTCTTTCCTGAGGACTTACCGAGAATGCCACCAGACAGGGATGTGGAATTCATTATTGACTTAATCCCTGGAGCAACTCCTATTGCAAAGAGACCCTATCGAATGGCAGCAAATGAGTTGGTTTGAGTTAAAAGAACAAATAAGAGAGTTACAGGAAAAAGGTTTTATCCGGCCTAGCTCATCATCGTGCGGAGCACCCGTACTGTTTGTAAAGAAGAAGGATGGGAGTCTCAGGATATGTATAGACTACGGTTCATTGAATGAGGTAACCATCAAGAATAAGTACCCACTACCCAGGATCGATGATTTGTTTGATCAGCTCAAGGGGGCCAAGTTCTTCTCCAAGATTGACTTGAGGTCAGGTTACTATCAGTTGAAGATAAGGATCAGTGATATTCTGAAAACAGCATTTGTAACTCGGTATGGACAATACGAGTTCACAGTGATGCCTTTTGGATTGACCAATGCTCCAGCCTACTTCATGAACTTGATGAATAAGATCTTCATGGAAGAGTTAGATCGGTTTGTCATAGTCTTTATTGACGACATACTTATCTACTCCAAAAGTGCCGAAGAGCATGAGGAGCATCTGAGGATTGTTTTGGAGAGGCTTAGAGAGCATCAACTTTATGCGAAATTCAGTAAGTGTCAGTTCTGGCTACAGGAAGTTGCATTCTTGGGTCATATTATAAATGAGAACGGAGTAGCAGTGGATCTGACAAAAGTGGAAGCAGTTATGGATTGGAAGCAACCAAGGAATGCCTCAGAAGTCAGAAGTTTCCTCGGGTTGGCCGGGTACTATCAGAGATTCATTGAAGGGTTCTCCAAGATAGCAAATCCGATGACAGAACTAACAAAGAAAGACAAGAAATTTGAACGGACTCCAGCATGTGAGAAAAGCTTCCAAGAGATGAAGAAGAAGCTAACAACAGCCCCAGTGCTCACCTTACCCGACATACACAAGGATTTTGTGGTATATTGTGATGCATCTCGACAAGGTCTTGGATGTGTGTTGATGCAAAACGAAAAGGTTGTTGCCTACGCTTCGAGACAGCTAAAGGTTCATGAGAAGAACTACCCTACTCATGACTTGGAACTAGCTACAGTAGTGCATGCCTTGAAGATCTGGTGACACTACTTGATTGGAAATAAGTGCCACCTTTACACCGATCACAAAAGTTTAAAGTATATTTTTACCTAGACGGAGCTTAATTTAAGGCAAAGAAGATGGCTGGAGTTGATAAAGGATTATGACTTAGAGCTGCAATATCACCCTGGAAAAGCAAATGTGGTTGCGCATGCATTAAGCGCAAGGCTTATTGCAACAACATGAAGTCAGTCACATTGCAACAACATGAAGTCAGTCACAACTAATTAAGCTTTAGTTGATGAGATGAGCCGATTGAACTTGCAAGTGGTTGACCAGGGATACGTTAACACATTGTGTGTTAAGCCAACCTTAGAAACTCAGATCAAGAGAGCTCAAGGAAAAGATGAAGATATCCAAGAATTGAAGGAAAAGATTGGTGAAAACAAAGCCCCTGGTTTCAAAATGGATCCTAGCGGTGTCTTATGGTTTGAGGATCGGACCTGTGTGCCAAAGACCAAAGACAATGAGTTGAGGCAACTTATCATGAATGAAGTGCATAATTCTGCATATTCCATCCACCCTGGAGCAACCAAAATGTATCAAGATTTAAAGCAGAAGTACTGGTGGGTTGGAATGAATATAGATATAGCTGAGTATGTTGCCCGCTGTGACGTATGCAGCCGAATCAAGGCGGAACACCAAAGACCCGTCGGATTACTACAGCCTCTACCCATCCCAGTATGGAAGTTTGATGAAATTGGAATGGACTTTATCGTGGGTTTACCCCGATCAAAGAGAGGAAATGACTCGATATAGGTAATAGTGGACAGACTTACAAAAGTAGCCCGCTTCATCCCCGTGAGGAAAGTATACGGAGGAGAAAAGTATGCACAGTTATATGTGGATCACATATTAAAGATACACGGAGTTCCAAGCAGAATAGTGTCGGATCGTGGCCCACAGTTTACTTCCCGTTTTTGGAAAAGTTTACATGCTCTGTTAAAAACAAAGCTTGACTTTAGCTCAGCTTATCACCCGCAGACTGATGGGCAAACAGAACGTGTAAATCAAATCCTTGAAGACATGTTGAGAGCTTGCGTCTTGACATATGGAAAAGATTGGGAGAAAAGTTTGTCTTTGGCGGAATTCTCCTACAACAATAGCTATCAGGCAAGCTTGCAGATGGCACCGTTCGAAGCACTTTATGGCAAAAAATGCAGAACACCTTTGATGTGGTCAGAAGTTGGAGAACGTTCATTGTTTGGACCAGCTATCATCAGAGATGCAGAAGAAAAAGTTGCCATCATTCGTGAAAATCTCAAAGCTGCGCAAAGCAGACAGAAAAGTTATGCTGATACTCGACGACGAGAACATGCCTTTGAAGTGGGAGACTGTGTATACCTTAAAGTATCCCCGATATGAGGTACTTGAAGGTTTCAAATTCATGGTAAGCTAGCTCTGCGCTATGTTGGACCTTTCAAGGTACTCAAGAGAGTGGGTGCAGTAGCATATCGTCTCGAACTTCTAGAGGAAATGTCCGATGTACACGATGTTTTCCATGTCTCACAGTTGAAAAAGTGTCTGAGAGTTCCAGAGGAACAAGTGCCACTTGAAGCTATGGATCTCCAACCAGATCTCCGTTATCAAGAACTACCGGTAAAGATTCTGGATGTCGTGACTCGACAAACAAGGATAAATGCTGTAAGATTTGGCCGAGTACAATGGAACAATCACACCGAAGCAGAAGCTACGTGGGAGCGTGAAGATGATTTAAAGAAAGAGTTTCCCTACCTGTTCGAAGAAGCTTCCGAATCTCGAGGACAAGATTCCCTTTAAGTGGGGTAGGTCTGTAACAGCCCAAAATTTAAATACAGTAAAAATCACTCAAAATTTGAACTTTTTAGATTTATAGGTAATTCCATGTTTTTACAAAAAACAAAATTCATTAAAGTAGTTGAACAAATAGAATATGAAGAATTTCAAAAAAATAAAAGTTCATGCTCAAGTGTTTGTTTTTGTTTTATTTGCCCTTTTTGAATTTTCTTGGTGTTTAATTCCCCTCCTCAAATTTGAATTCCATTCAAATTGTCCAAACCAAATTCTGAGAAATGTTCAAAACATTTCTTTTCCCGGGCGCAGCCCACTTCCTTTCTCCCCTGCCGGCCCAGCCCGGTATCCCCTTCTTCCTTTTCTTTTCCCGCGCGGGCCGTTTTCTTCACTCAACCCATTACCGCCCGTCGCAGCCCAGTCCGGCCCGCTCCGCTGCCTGTCGTTTTCCCCGCGCCGAAGCGCCTCCGCAAGAGCTCCCAGCGCCGCCGCGTTGCACGCCGGAAGCTCATCCAGCTCAACGCCCGGCCACTGTAGCCATCCCTCCATGACGTCGTTCCTCTGCCAAGCTCACTTCCCGAGAGCGTCACAGTGTTGCGGGTGCCGCTTTCCTTCCCGCATTTCCTGCTCACCCGCTACACCGCCGCAGCTCGTCGTCGCCGTCTATGTGCACCCCTTCGCCGGACGCAAGTCAAGCTCGCTCTGACACACCTCTGCTCGCGCTGCAGCCTTTGACCGGCGACGTCGCGGCCCTAGCCAATGCCAAGCCGCCGTCTAGCACGCCATTACCGGAAATTCGCCGCCGTTAATGCTTCACTGCCTGCCCACCGTCCAGGTGCCCCGGCCCTCTGTCCAGCTTGACGTACGGCTCACCGCCGACCTGACACCAGCCCAGCGCACCACAAGACTTGACCGAACGTCCCCTCGTCGTCTTCAATGCGCGGATAACGCCATCACCGGGAAATATCGCCGCCGGCGATATTTCTTGCGCGCACCGCCTCCCTCCGCCTATAAATAGGCCTCCACCCTCTTGCGTAGATCCCCATCACCACCAACATGCCAATTGAGCCCCCACATTGCTCCAATTATCGTCGATCCCCTTTTTCTTCCCCAATTTCGGCCGCCACGCCATTCTTCCTCTCTGGTGCGTCTCCTTCCCTCTCTCTGTCTCTGTGTGTCGCTCTTCACCTCACGAATCCTTCTCGAGCCTCTACGCTAGCTATCTGGAGCCGTAACCATGTCAGCACCGGCGCCGCCTTGCGCCGCCGCGGGACCTCGTCGCCGGCCACGCACACGGCCGCGCTAGCCCAGATGAGCACGCGCACGTGCTCCACGCGCACCTCCCCGACCGCACAAACCTGGCACTAATGCGCACCGACGCGCGTTTCCCTCACCCGCCGCCGCTGCGGCCAACTCCGGTGAGCCCGTGCTGCCGATCTAGGCCTCCCCGTCGACACCATGTACCCCTCCTAGCTCCGCCGTCATGCGCTTAGTCTCCCGGCGACCATTTCGGTCACCCCTAGTCCACCCTAGCGGCTTGCGCGAGCTCTCCGTGCGAGGCACCGCCGCGCCTCACCCAGCGCCGCCGCCCTCTGAAATCCCTTGAGTAGCGTTAGGACTTGTTGAGTACCTTATGTACTCACCCTTGCTTTAATCATTCAGAAGAAGATGTTGAGTATGAAGATGGTGGTGACGACGAGTATGACCTACGTTCATCGCCCAAGTTGCCTGTAGAAGTTGGACTCTGCGCTTTCCGTTTTATGTTTGTTAGTTTGTGACCAGGCCTGCCGGTCATTGTGGTGTTGTAATTTGAAGTCTTTGCAAGACATTTGTGGTATTGTAATAATAATCGTAGTATGGACTTGGTATTATCTTTGTTTGGTGCGTATCAACTACTGATTCAGGGATTGGTACGGTAAGCACAGTGGATTCCAGAAATGGGGTCCGACACTATTGTTGCCTGATTTCGTTCACGAGCGTATTTCGACCTCTTGCCACAGCATGGCTTGCCTGGCTGGGCAAGAACCCAGTAGTTTGGTTGCTTTTCTTGCTGCATCCGAGCCTGTTCTGTCGGATTTTGCTTGCTCAATCGAGAAAGCTTAAGCTTCTGGTTGTTGCTGACGTGCAAGCTGACCCAAGATTCCAGTGCAATGTGCCTGACTTGGTACCGAAATTGGCAATTGACAATCGTTGCTTGATACGTGAAATCCTCGATCTGAAAGTTTGTTCTTTTCTCTGTGTGTTGCTTCATCACAAAATTTTAGATTTTTTTTTTCCTTCTGAGTGCAACAACTCAGTTGTCAAAAATTGACGGGAACTTGGTAGCCTAAGGAATAACATGGAAATCCGAGTTTCAAATGTGAGAACAATCATTTTACAAGATTGCTTCTCCAAGTAGCTGTACTTACGTGCGGGGTTCACCTCAGCTGTTTGGCAAATTTCAGGAGGAAAACTTTCAGAGTCGTCGTCGACTGGGCCTAAGTTCAGTTGACGTTTGTTGGGGATCCGCGGAGCAGGCTTCGATCCCGGACGCCCTCTCCTTTAACCCGAAGGGTTCAGCAATGCTAACGAATGACCCTTCGTGTGTCATCTGTCTTTCCCTCCGCAGGACTTGATGCTGGGCGCGAAGGGCGGATCGAGCGCCCGAAGGGCCGCTGCCACGCGAAGGCTTAGGGCTTCGGGCAAAGCTCGGCAGGGCGCCTCGCGCATGCCCGAAGATCCGCGGGACTTGATGCTGGGCGCGAAGGGCGGATCGAGCGCCCGAAGGGTCGCTGCCACGCGAAGGCTTAGGGCTTCGGGCGAAGCTCGGCAGGGCGCCTCGCGCATGCCCGAAGATCCGCGGGTGGTCCCGGAGCGGCACGGAGGATGAGTACGTCAGCGGCTAGGGTTTCTGGTGTGCCCTCGACGGGAAGATGGCAAAAGTCGATTGTGCCCTCCGGACGTTTTTGTACCGAATATCCTGTACATTATTCTCCGTGATCAGGGGTAGTTTAGGCATTGATTTGTAATCCCTGATCACGGTATAAATACCCCCTCCCGGGCACTGGAGAGGGGGTCGATTCCCTGCTGTATAACATAACTGTTAATGCAATGGCCTAGGCTTCGTGTTATGCAGATTTCCTCTCACATTCACGAAGCCTTTCCCTATCTTTCTCGCTTTCTCTCCGTGCTTCACCCGGTGCTGTGTTTTCTTCACGAAGAATCCCAACATTTGGCGCCCACCGTGGTTCTAGCACGAAGAACAAGCCCTAATGCCATCTAAAAAGGCGAGGGTCGCGCACGGGGCTTCGGAAGAAGACCCAACGCCACCCCCGCAGCCACAACTACCCACCGGGCCAACAACAAGATCAAACGCGGCGAGGACATCCCAAGGAGAAATCCCGCTCCGCATCGGGGAAACCCAAGCCAACACCAACACCAATGCCCCTTGCGGCGAAGACAATCGCACAAGAGAGGCAGCCAACAAGCAAATCATCCCGGCGGAAGAACCAACCTTCGCACAAGATACTGACACTGATACGGATGAAGACTGGGATCAGTTCGACAATATAAGAAGGGTCAATTTTGATAACCCGGAGACCAGTAATGCCCAACAAGAGCGAGCAAGATGCGAATATCAAGAGCAAGAGTATAGAGCCCTCCTTAAGTTGCAGAAACAGTTGAAAAGGCTCCGAGAAATACGAAGCGCTCGTCTCGAAGAGGTCAACCAACATTCAAAAACAAGACTCCAAAGCAGAATTGAAGAAGCGAAGGCTTCAATCGCTCAGCTGGAAGAAGAATTGCGGGAAATGCAAGAACAAGGTACTGAACAGCAAGATCAAATGTTTAAGGGTAGCAAGACCAAGCTATAACACCACAAGACCCGAAGGGATAATCAGCAAGTTTGACAAAAGTTCACCATTGTCCGAAGGCATCCAACTCACGCGATGGCCCACGTCGTACAAGCCAATACCTCTCCCGAGATATAATGGCCGTTTCGACCCAAGACAATTTCTCATGAGCTACGAAAGCCGCAATCTCCTCTGCCGGCGGAAACGACATCGTTCTGGCCAAAAAGCTCATCACCGCACTCGAAGGCCCAGCGTTGGATTGGTACTCAACCATTCGCCCAGGTACAATATACTTGTGGGAAAATCTAAGGGACAAGTTAACTCAAAACTTTCAAGGCTTCCTGCGCAAAACCGTCTCAGCTCAAGAGCTGCGGGCTTGCGTACAAGGAGAGTGGGAGCCCCTTCAAGATTATTTCTGAAGATTCGTAGAACTAAGATCTCAGGCCCCAGAAGTGGAAGACAGCTCAGCAATTGATGCAGCAATCGCGGGGCTTCGGGCCGGACCCTGTTCAACGCATTTGACAATGAACACTCCAGCGACTATCGAAGACCTATACACAGAGCTAGCGAAATACAGCAAAGCTGACTCTGACTATCGAAGACGAAAAGCAACAGAAAACAGCCAAAAGCAAGCGGCGAAGTCAAACAACCAACGAAGCCAACCAGACTGGAATACCTTGAGGAGGCGAAACAAAGACGAACAACAAGCTCAATACATCAACCAGATTGACAGCCAGAAGACGGAAACACCTTCGGAGTCTAACAGTTACAGAGGGGGAAGAAGCGGAAGAGGAAGAGGACGAGGCAAAGGGAGAAACCAAGAACCTCGCAAACCATATTGCATTTTCCATGGACCTGACCAAGGACACACCTCAAAAGAGTGTCCCGAAACCAAAACAGTCCTGGAAAGAATGAAGACAAAAGAACAACCCACACCTCCACCGCGAGTTGTTAACAATACTTCCGGAAACCCCGACTGGCAACCATCTCCGCAATATAATCCTGCATATCCGTAACTCAACCCAGTTTTACCATCAACACTATCAAGGCACAATGCCTCAGCCTTCGAATTTCCACCCACTAACTTCTCGCCAATGCCTCAAGTGAACCACATCCCGAAGATGCTACCACCACCTTCACACAGTTATACAACACGCGAAGAGCTTGTTGGGGGATCGAAGGTCTTCGTGGGACGTATCGAAGCCCTCCAACGGTTGATAGAAACGTCCTGGTTCTGGCGAAGCCCTCGAAGGTAGTTGACGCCTTCGAATCACCTCGCGAAGCCCTCCTTGTTCGTCTTCTTCTTCTGGTTGGAGCGAAGCCCTCTTTCCGGGTCGCGGTGTCGGACGAAGGTGCTCTACTCAGGTTCCCTGCAGTCTGTTACGCGAAGCTCTCCTTCACCCGCGATGCCGGGCGAAGGGGCTGAGTGATTAGAGAGGTTGAGTGCAGTGCGAATGATTCCTCTTTTGGCTCGTGGCCCGAGAAACAGATGTCATTACAGGATCATCTCCCTCCATATTATAGGGGGTGAGATGATTATATTTACATGTGTACCATTGACTGCTTTTAGCATGGCTCTTAGCATGGCTTTCAGCTTGGCAACTTCGGGTTCCTGCGTCGTCTGCTCTTTCTGATCTGCTTCGGTCGTCCTTCGCGTGGTTCCGGGTGGCTTCGGTGTAGTTCCCAACGTTGCATTCCCCTTCGCGCGTGTCTTCTGGTTGTGGTCTATCCTTGACTTGGATCGCAGCTGTCTTCCCAACAGAGCTACCACCACCACCGTCCACGGCAAGCCAGAATTCCACCGAACACCGAGTCAAACCATCAAACTTCCGCAGATCCACTGCCATCCTTCAGCACCATATTACCATCATTGGAGGATCTTCAACGGACTTCGAGTCAAGAGAAACGAAGAGATATTTCAGAGCAGTAAACACAATCTTTAACGCAGCTCCAGTCAGAAAGACGAAATGGTCTCACGTGCCAATCACTTTTACCGAAGAAGACCTATCACGTTGTGAACTCA